>OU779873.1:26010000-26610000 GCA_916999025.1 Orgyia antiqua | reverse complement strand
ACATTGCACTTTCCTCGTCCATTTCCAAATTTAAATATGCTTGGCAAATATCTAATGTACAGAAGAATTTACCACCACTCATTTCAGCCAAAATGTCTTCAATTATTGGTATAGGGTATTGTTCGTCTTTTATCATTTTGTTCAGGGTTACTTTGTAGTCTGCACATAAACGAATACTACCATTCGGTTTTACTATAGGTACAACTGGCGTGCCCCACTCGGAATTATCAATTTTTGTAATAACACCTTCTTGACATAAGCGGTCGATTTCCTTATCGACCTTGTCTTTCAGCGCGTATGGAATACGTCTCGGTTTAATGTAGATAGGTGTCGCGTCTTCACGTAAAGTTAAGTGAGCTTTATAATTTGGAATATGTCCCAATTTACCATCAAAAACATGTGAGAATTTAGTTATAATTCGATCTAAATCTGGATATACTGCGTCTTTCAGTGCTACCGTGTTCATGTCCGCAATGTTCATTTTAACGTCTCGTATCCACGCTCTCCCAAATATTGCGTCCACGTCTTGTCTTATAATGTATAGTTTGCCATGAAATGTTTGATCACGATATTTACATTTAACGTATGCAACTCCAACAGGGGTAATTAGTTCACCAGTGTAAGTTCTCATGCGTACTTCTGTTTTAAAAATTCGATTACTAATTTGTAAATTCTTGTATTCTTTAAGTGACATAGATGATAACGCCGCACCGGTATCTAGTTCCATTTGTACATGTTTATTCTCTATTGTAACATTGATCATAAATTTATCTTTGCCGCTGGAGTGAATGGTATTGATATCACCGATACTCTCATTATCTGCTTCCTCTGCCTCATCGACTTGACTGTTTCTTTTCTGATATAAACCCTGAAGACAGACACGAGCTAGATGACCTTTCTTGCTGCATTTGGAACAGTTGGCATTCATGTGCCTGCAGGTATTTGCTTTGTGAGTACCTTCTCCGCAACGGAAACATTTGCCTTGTAAGTCTTTAATTGATGTAATTCGTAATGGTTGTGATATTGTTTTGGTTAAACGATTTTCTTTCTTCTTTAATGAATGTATGACAGCTTCATTTTGTGATATTGATTTTCCTGCGATTAATGTATTATCTGCTCTAGCTATTTCTGAAGACGTGGCCAATTGTACAAGTTCCTTGAAATTGGTAACTCGGTTGTCCTGTAAGATTTTCGTACGGACTTCACTGTCTCGTATTCCTCTGATAAATTGTAGTGCTAAGAAATTTTCAGCAATGGGTTTTTTGCAGTTATCACAAGAAAATTCACACTCCTGTACTAGACGTTTGAGTTCTGTACTAAAGTTCGTCACGGTTTCGTTCTCATCTTGAATGCGGGTTATAAATTTGTGCCTGCGTGCCCACACACTAGGTTTAGGATCGATATATTGAATCATTAAATCTACTAAATCTTGAAAGTCTAACTTTGAAGGGTCTTCAGGTGAACATAAGTTACAAGCATTTTCGTGTAATTCTGGACTTATAGAACTTAATAAAACATAAGTCATCATCTTCGGGTCTTGACAGTTAGTCATGCACATGTATGTTTCAAGACGCTTGATAAAATTCTTGAACGTTTCTTTTTCTTGAAATGGTTGAAAATTTATTTTTGGTACGTGATTGTTTTTATCTGACTGGTTAACTTCTGTACTGTCTCGTTGTAAATGTACGGATGATTGAGATTTATTGAATAACATCAACTTCAAATGTGTTATTTCTTCTTTGAGTTCGAAGTGTAATTCGCTTTCTTCTTGCGCATTTCCACACAGATTTTCTATTCGTTCTTGTATGCTGTCGAACTTCTCTTCATACTTTTGTATTGTCGTAAGTCTTGTTTTATGCTCATAATCGGAGATGCTGACAACATTTTGTAAATGTTTGTAGATTTTAGTAAATTGTCCATTAATAGCACTTCGTGCTCGTTTTAAATTAAATAATTCTTCTTCCATCGTCGCCAATATTATATACAAAATAAACGTGCATTTAAATTAATGTTTTATTTCATATAATAATCTATTTTTGTAATGACAGATGACAATGTCTTAATTTTAAAATTATTCTAAAGAATGCAGTGAATAGGTACTTAAGAAAGAAGTATATATATAACAAATTTAATTGCCAATCGTAGTACAAGTGTTTTTCTAAGTTCTTCAGATACATAATGATCATGAATGGATTCGAATTCACAACTTTGTTCACAGAAGACTGATTGGAACGACTTATCTTTAACCCAGGCAAACTTTATTTTATATCAAACTGAGTTTTTAAAGTATCTTTTGATAGTTTTCTTGTTAATAAATGTGACCAAATTATTTTAGATCAATAATTGTTCCAAGTAATGACGTTTACATCGTATAATGATATGTACAGGTAGTAAGAGGGAACTGATCGCCACAGCGAAGGCTATAGCGGAGGCTTCCGAGGAGGTCACCAGGCTCGCCAAGAAGTTGGCGCTCGAGTGTACCGACAAGAGGATCAGAACTGTGAGTATATATACCTAACATGAAACAACTCAATAACACAACGCCATACGAACACTGTCTTCATGACTCTAACACTGACCTGTTGTCATTTATATCCTTGTTATTTGTATATCACGCCATCTATCGAGTGTGTATTACACCTCGCTTACACCAACAACTAGCTTCATTCCAGAATATTTGTAGGTATCGATCGATTAAGTGACGAATAGAGTTTGAGCTCCACTTGTGTGGAACAGTTTTTCTGAGATCAATATAAAATTTTCTAAAAAAGCTAATTAAAACAATAATACGTAATATTAATAAATATGATTGTAACAGAACTTGCTGCAAGTATGTGAGAGGATTCCCACGATCGGTACACAACTCAAGATTCTATCTACTGTGAAGGCGACCATGCTCGGAGCACAAGGTAACAGACACTATACTTGTATTAGATCTATAATAATATATGACGCTTTGAAGCATCTAACACTGCTCAATATTATAATATTTATTACTTTGAGTATTAAAATAACAGGAGCAGTCACTTTTTGTCTATTAAGGCGTGTCGAGGTAACGCACACTATCGTAATTCCATCGCGTCTCTACACATAGTATAAACATTGCTCTCGTATCTTTTAAACCGGTGTCCGGGTGACAATATGTCTATTCCTGTTGTATTAATGCTCTAACATGCATAACTATAATATAATTAAATGTACGCTTATTTATTGATGAACGCTGCTTCTTGCGCCCTCGTAACAGTTGGCATGCCGGATTATAAAGGTAATAAATATGTTTACATTTAACAAATGTTTTACACAATTTATCAATATTTTCACATACATCTGGTTTATTTTATTTAACTTTATCACTATTCATGGACATTTAAATATATTCTATATAACTATGACCCAACTTTGTTACAAATGTATGTCAATGTGTACTGTAATTTATGATATATATGTTATGTGATATAGTTAGAAACAATCCAACATTATGTTGTTTGTATATGTTGTATAGGTAGTGAAGAGGATCAAGAAGCGACAGAGATGTTGGTCGGTAACGCACAGAACTTGATGCAGAGTGTAAGTACCTGATATTATCACTACTACTTCTCAGCTCAATAAAGTCCCACTGTTGGGTATAGCCCACCTTCACCTCAGGAGATTACAGATATTTCAAGATTATTAGAGATGTACACAAATATTGTACTTACTTAGGATCCTATATTATCATTGCTCCTTAAATAGGTATGTATGATATGCTATGATCTGGTATAATGTTATTCCTTGCTTGGTTCAGGTGAAGGAGACTGTGAAGGCGGCAGAGGGCGCCAGCATCAAGATACGCACAGAGCGCGGCGGGTACAGGCTCCGTTGGGTCAGACGATCACCATGGTACCAGGTCTAGGAGAAGTACAACCAAGATATACAGGGGGTATGGTAACTGAACAGACATCACACGTAAAGGTCATTAGGTTAGCAATTATTTGTGTTTTTTTGTAATTATGACCAAATATTTAAGCAAAATAAGGGTTACCAAAAGTGGTGTAGGCTTCTTAGCTATACCGACTGAGCTATCGTAGCATTTAAATCGTACCACTAACAAATTTATTTGCCATATCTTACGTTTGATATTTATATGATTAACGCCATCTGTCGAGTGCACAGCACACTCAACATATTCAAAAATATAAATGTACTTACCTCGATGTAAGAAGGGCTCGATGGTGTATCTTTGATTAACGATATATAAAACCTTGTACAAATTTACGTAGACATTTATTCAGAAATTATATTTATTTCACTTGATGCAGAATTGATGACAGATTATGATGCAAAGTAACATGTTCACAGTTATTTAAAGGTACTTTATATTTGCTACATATTAAACATCAATATCTATTTCTACGTTACGTCCGTTACCCTGTATACAGGTTGATCATGTTAAACAACGCAAAAATATAATTTTAAATTAATTATTTTTTTAAATTTTAATTTATTATTCTAATTATGTACAATTATGTGTTTGATTTTGTTTATTACTTAAATATAAATGCTATTATAGTTTGTGTGTATTGTTATTACTAATGTAGCTTTTAATAACTGCTGCTTCCCAACAAACGTGATCTAACTTTTCTAGAAAATCGAAGTAGTTATAACATTATGTTGTGTAGCAGTGTTGATATACATCTATCGGAGCAGTAACTATGTGTATTATTCATATAGATTTATTGTATTTGAGACTCGCAACTAAATATGTAATGTAATAGTTGGCACATTAATATAATATAACACATTAAAATTAGTTCATATTTGCAATCAGACGCTACCTTTTAAAATTTACAAGTAATGGTAGCGTTAAAATAATAAAAACCAATTACAAGAAAACTAACAAAAATTCAAAACACAATATGTATTATCTTATATGTTTTAGCTGTTTGGAGTATATTACATTTGCGATATCGTAGCGAGTCTCCCACTCACAATAACTTAGTATTTAAGATAATTTGTATGGTTGTAATTGAAAAGTATTTATACATGTTATATTTAACTGTATTTTATTAGAATTCAGTTTGTAATTTATTTATTAATTAGCAGCTTATCCAATATTATCTTTCTGCAATAATATTAATATATCTTGATTTTAAACAACCTGTAGATGCGATTAGATTTATTTACAATTGACGAATAGAAATGATTTGGCAAATTATTACTTAGTAATAAAACATAATGAATAAATAAAATTCTTATTTTATAATTATTTTTCATGTCACACACACTCGCGTAGTTTTTATTTTTTTATTTCATCGTGTGTCGTAGCTACAGGTCGATATTATTGTGCGTTAATAATAAAATAATATTTTTCACAATGATAGTGGTAATAATATTTAAAATAAGATGATGTAATTAATGTAAGTTAGTACAACGAATGTGTGAATGTGATATTTGACATTATGATGTATTTGTACAAATATTTGTTTCATGTATTATACTTTTTTTTATTAAATACAACACTGTGTGTTGTATTGGCAAATTTTTGGAATATATCGATAGATTTTTAATTTAAAACGGGTAATTTATAAAAATGTTTTTCCAAAAAAAAAACTATTTTTCTGTCTGTCTCTCTGTCTTTCTGTTTGTCTGTCAAATTTTATGTTACAAATACATCATGTGGCTTCTAACAATGTAATAATAATATAGTGATAGATGAAAGTGATTAGAGAGAGTTAGTGCCATTCTAGTGCTTTATAGTGTAGCGTAGGTACCGTGTACATACATATACAGGGTGTGGCGTAAATAGTGGTCCACCGTTCAGGGTTAGGTACATCAGGTAGGTACCTACACCATACCAAAATTTTAAACCGGTCCGCCGACTGGTTACGGAAAAAAAAATATTTTTAATTTTTTTCAAGAAATTCCCATTTTCATTACGAATTTGACCACAGTTTCAACAAAAAACATTATTTTTGATTTTCTATTCGTGTTTATTCATGTTGAATGTATGAGCTATCATAAAAAAATAAAGATTTGTATTGAAATTGTAGCCTTTACGAGAAAAAGTGATTTCTTCTCAATTCTTAACCTAAATTTTATCGCATCACTCATATTCAGGAGCGTTTTTTGAAAAAGAAATGTACTACACTGTTAGTGCCCATGCATTTAAAAATATGCTCATGATGTACTGATTATAAAATGGTATAATAGTACCGCTTTTCAAAAATAGAAAAAAAAATACTGCATTTGTAACTGAAAATAAGTAAGTCTTCCTGTTACCATTTTCGCAACATAATATTGAAACAAAAATTTCGTCTACCTTATTTATGTGCCCATTCTTACTGTAAACTTGGTCATAGTGACAACGACAATATTATTATTGTAATTGTATTGGCAAATGAGAACACAAAAGTTACTACAGACAGGGTATTAAAAAAAACAACTTTGACATCATAATTATTTATTTATTGATTAATACAATCGGTGCTCAAAATGGCCCCCATTCGCAGCTATACACGCTCTGCACCGTCGAATAAAGGAGCGTTTAAGACGTCGAGCAAACCCGCTTTCATTGATTTTTCCAGCTGCTGTCAGAATCCTGGTCCTTAATTCTTCAATATTATTTATTGGTCCCTTGTATACGTCTTCCTTTAAGCATCCCCAATAAAAGAAATCCAAAGGATTAAGGTCTGGGGAGCGTGGTGGCCATAGTATTGGGCCTAACCGCCCTATCCATCTGTTTGGATAGGCCACATTAAGGTGCTCTCGTACCCTTACTGCATAGTGAGCGGGACAGCCATCATTTTGTAGCCACATGCTGTCTCGGATCTCTGTAGGGACACTTTCTAGAAGTACGGGTAAATCTGTCTGTAAGAACCCAAGATACCTTTCTGCGGTTAAGGTTTCTGGCAGTTCTAATGGACCAATTATTTGTCCGTTAATAATGCCGACCCAAAGGTTTATTTTAAATTGGTATTGCGATCGATCTTGTCTCATGACGTGCGGATTTTCTAACTGCCAGCTGTGCAAGTTGTGTAAATTTAAATATCCATCTTTTCTGCAAGATGATTCGTCACTCCAAAGTATTTTATTAAAAAATTGCTCGTCCTCTCGTATTCTACGCAGCATTTCTCTGCAAAATCTCACTCGCGGAGGATAGTCCCTTGGTAACAGAGTCTGTACCCTTGTATAATGGTAGGGATGTAGCTCGTGTCTTTTTAAAATGCGATGTACGGTTCTGGTAGATATCCCCGTTGTGCGAGATAAGACTCGGACTGAGGTTGTAGGATCTTGTTCTGCCAAATTCAGTACCTGATCATCGGCATGTCTCCGTGGGCGTCCTTCTCTTGCACCGCCTACGCCTGAGCCGGGTATCCTCCCTTCGGTGTATGCATTGTGGACTCGCCCAAACACCCTGTGGTCTGGATGTCTGCGATCGGGATATCTCTCCCTGTAAAGCCGAGCCGCCTCTCTGCCGACTCCTCCACATTCTCCGTAAATAAAATGCATGTCAGCATATTTGCGCGGTGTATACTGAGACATTTTTGTTATCACTGCACTGCACGTTTGTCCAAATCGTTATGCAAATCAGAGTCCGGTAAACGTAAGCAAGATTATTAGATGTCACCAAAACGACAAGTCCAAATCACTTAGGCAATCAACCGGAGTCCAGGGGAATAGCAAGAAACAGCGGAGTTAAACACAAATGAAACGAAACGTATACGATGCACGGGAGCGTAGATCGTACTAATTGTTTATGTACCATTTCTTTCCGATCTCAATTGCTAGAAAGGAAAGGGACAACAACAACAAACTACATCCTTTCCTTATCCTATTGTTTAGTTACTCCAGCTACGTTACGCATTACAAGAGTGTGCGCACTTCAATAGGTCTTTTGTTATGGTTCAGGTACAGAGCGACCTTTTTTTATAGGACACGACATGATGTAGAATTATTTGGAGACGTGGAGTCAAATATCAGTTGTAAGATTGAGACTTTGTTTTATTTAATTCCATATTTAAATGGGTAAAAACAAAAAGACAACATTTTTGTTTAAATATTATGTTGCGAAAATAGTAACAGGAAGACTTTTTAATTACAATTGCAATAAAAAAAAATCTATTTTTGAAAAGCGGTACTATTATACCATTTTATAATCAGTACATCATGAGCATATTTTTAAATGCATGGGCACTAACAGTGTAGTACATTTTTTTTTCAAAAACCGCTCCTGAACATGACTGATGCGATAAAATTTAGGTTAAGAATTGAGAAGAAATCACTTTTTCCCGTAAAGGCTACAATTTCAATACAAATCTTTTTTATTTTATGATAGCTCATACATTCAGCATGAATAAACACGAATAAAAAATCAAAAATAATGTTTTTTGTTGAAACTGTGATCAAATTCTTAATGAAAATGGGAATTTCTTAAAAAAAATTAAAAATATTTTTTTTTCTGGAACCAGTCGGCGGACCGGTTCCAAATTTTGGTATGGTGTAGGTACCTACCTGATGTATCCAACCTTGAACGGTGGACCACTATTTACGCCACACCCTGTATATATTATATACACAATCTATTCATATATTTTATACATCATTATATAGATATTGTGGTATGTTACTATATGTTTTATATAATGTCTATTATATATCTAAAAATCTGTATAAATAAAAACAATAATAATCTATTAAGTAAAAGTTTAATAGAATGCATGTTGCAGTCTGCATTAATCTTTAGAGGAGCAAAAATAACTATTGATGGGCACAGTGGTTGAGGTTACGGGTTTGATTTTCGAATTGGACAACTTTGTGTTTTGTGATTATGATCAAATATTTGTACTACTTACAGGCGATATCTGTCTATTTCTTCTCATATTATTGTCCCACTGTTGGGCATAGGCCTCATCTACTTTAGGAGTGTATATATGCTGACCATGTGTTAGCTAAAAGTTTAGTTTCGAATTGCGAAGTTCTGTCTACTAGTTAGTGCCTAATCTGCCTTTAATATAAAATATATAGTTTGAAGTAAATATGTCTACTGATACATAACTAACAATCGATATTATTGTATTAGATATTCGCGAGTGCCTGTACAATGTGTGATGTGATTCGAGTGGCCTATAGTACATTATAAATACTTACTATTATATTGTGAACATACATAGCACTTAGCGTATTTGTCATATTTGTTGTAAAATCTAACAATTTGTAATACATAGTACTATTATTGATATACGTTAAGTTAAAAATGTCATTACAGCAAACGATTGTCTGTAAGTGATAGATGATTCAACATTGAAAAGAAATATCAATATTTAACAACAATAGTTGTTATCATGGTATGTAATAAGACAAGGTATTCTTAATTCAAATGATACAGTAGTTTTCTCAAACTACAAACATCACTTTTAGATGCAATAAAACAAGCATGTCATTGAGAAGAGAAGATCTGTTAGACTATGGTAGTTATATGGGCAAACAACGTAGACACAGACACGCCTTTTTAAGTACATCAACCATAGAGGTTACACATATAAATAACTCGAATTTACAATCAAAGTGGGAAAAGACCTTTATAAGTTAAAAACTATTTATTAGTTTATAATAAGGCGAGTAATCTGTAGGTTTCATCAAACTATATATTAGTATGAATATGATATCATTGCGATTTACACAATCGATTAGATATTTACGATTTCTTCCTCTAATGTTACGCTTTATTAGCCATTAGAAGCCTTATATTAATATAGTCACATTATTTAACAAGGCACTGCAAAAGGCTATTATAAAGGTGACTTTAACAAAAATATAAAATATATTTCTGTAAAATTGCGGGTAGGATCACAGTAACAGTATAATATTATACATGGTATATTTTCAGGTGCAATATTAACATCACTAATTCAAATATATGTAGGTATATTTACTATAATCCTAATATATCTATATATAAGTGTAGAACCGGAATATGACTATTATATTTTGGTACAAGCAATAAAATGTTTATCATCTCATGTAGTGTAATATTAATATTATTTATAATTTATTTGTTACTAATATTTAAAGCTAATATACGAGTATATTTGATATATTAACGAATTGATAGATAGATAAAACTCTTTATTGTACACCAACTAATTGTAAAAAAAAGATCTTAAATATTAAAAATACACCTTATAAACCTCAAAGTGAAAAATAGAGAATATTTTTCATGGCAAAGCAAATAAATTTAGTGATCTCTTTTTTCTTTACTTTTTTCTTTTATCATATAACTTTTAGCTCTAAATTCTTTATAACGGTCAAATTGATTATTTATTTTCTTCTTATGAGCCTATATCCCTTGTACTGTTATTGAATGTGCAGAAAGAGATGTATGTATATTAATAAACCGAGGTGAATCTATACTTATGACGTCACCGGCAGATCTATCTGTCTCTTTCTCGCTATATTAATATAGATTAATATGCCGTTTGTAACGCCCTTTATCCTGTACAATCTGATATATTGGCTCGTTAAAAGTACAGCAATGTAACAAACAGTATATTTTATATCGAGTATAGACAACTGTAATCATGGTGTTGTTATGTATAACAATTATTTTAACTCTTTATTATAAGTAGGTACATATATGTTTTACACAATTTTTTGTTATTTATTTATTCTAATAAAGATTTTTTATTTACCATCTTGTTTTCATAATAGCATAAGTACTTTTACTTCACTAGTTTTATGAAATAAAATGGAATACCTACTTTTAGATATATTTATTTATTTATTTATCTACAGTAATAAAACACTTTCATATAATAATATACGTACGTAGTTTTATTTACCCTCTCGTTATTTATATTATTAAAGTATTTAGATTATGTTTCTTTGTATTTAGTGATTCATTTCTGTAGATAATTTAGAGAGGTGAGTTTAAAAATATGCAGTCCCTGCGGTTGTCTGACAACTCATTCATACATTTCATTATGCCTATGTGGTTTGATCAAGTGTAGAGGATAAATGGATGACGATGAACGAAAAGTATATACACGGTGGAGGTAAGTGCGAACGCTGGGAGAGCACGCCCGCGGTAAACATACTCCGATGTCCTCCAATAGGGTCAAGTTCGTAACACCTATCGACATCATGCATGCGTGACCAGATGTATGAATGTAAGTGAAGCCAAGGAAGTATGTTTATATCGTAACAGATGGCGCTCTATAGTCTCTGCCTACCCCCATGAGAAAAAAGCGTAATTTAATAATGAAGATTATGACCTGACCTCCATCATGAGCTGTATTCAATAGAACATCTCCATGAATGGTCGCCACATTAATGTAGAAGAAGAAAAGTATTTATTCACCCCCGTGGGGACACAAAGCATACATACTACATAAAAAAAACACAAAAACATAAATATTATACATAAAAAAACATAATTTAAGATAAAAACAACAAAAAAGAGAAAATAATAATAATAAAACAAAAGAATAAAATAAAAAATCGAAAATTTGAAGCATAAAATAAAGATGAAATTAAAAAAATAGTAAATAAATAAATAAAATATAGTGAGCTGTGTCCCATCCAATGAAGAGGGAAAGGCTCGTTGCTCAGTTTATTTGTGTTGCGATTTTTACATCGCAACGTTGACTTTCAGCGACACTCTTCAGTAGTATTCTGACGTCCGACAACAACATTACATACAAATAAGAACATAATTATATGGACACGCTTATCTCTAATATATAAAATTCACGTGTCACAATGTTCGTTCCCATACTCCTCCGAAACGGCTTGACCGATTCTTATGAAGTTTTATATGCATATTCAGTAAGTCTGAGAGTCGGCTACTATCTATTTTTCATATCCCTAAGTAATAAGGGTTGTCCACCCCCGACGTTTGTATTGCAAAACAACGTTTGCCGTTTGTCAGCCAGTACTAATATGATAAAGAAGTGATGTGTTATAATGTTTGTAGGGAGGTTTTCCACACAAGTACTAATAGCCCGATAGTAAAAAAACTCTAATAGAAGTTAGTATACCTACTAGTGATTCTAAATTCCAAGCGTACGAAGTCGCAGGCTATTGCCAGTTATGTATAAAGTGATGTGCATTAAATCAGTACCAGGAAAACCAAAATTGAAACCTACTCGGATATAATTAACTAATAATAGTTTTAAAACAAGGAAGGATAATTTTCAGTAATATTGTCATAGTGCCACATAAATAGTTAGAATTTAACAAATTTACACATCTATCATACACAGAATGTTACTAATTTATGTTTAACATAAAAAGAATTAGCGCCAGTACATATCTAAGTGTTTATCTTTGGGCAAAAGTCTTAGAAACAGCTGGTTGTAACTGTGATATTTATGAAACAGGCGCTGTCGTTTGAAGGTTACAAAAGAATGCGTCTTTTTATTTTGGGAGCAAATGGTATAATCGTGATTCAGAGCAACATGCACAAATGACTTGTTAATTGCAACGTTTTCTAACAAATCTGTTCTTTATTTAATAAATGAGATCATACTATCATTATTTTCCTGATCTTATCCCAATACTCAGAACTTAATGCAACATGTAGGTATTTGTCAAATTATTTAGATTGTTTTCACTTTTTACACATTTAAAAATTTTCTATAAAGTTCTTTTGTAAGTTACTCTTAGTTAGTACATAAGGCGGTAATTATATGCATATTAGTATAATCAATTATTATGTGTTGCTTACTTATAATATCTCTTAGCTGAAAATTACTGCATTACACTAAAGAACTAAAACAGTACCCAGTAGCATATCTAAACTGTGAGCCGAGTCCTCTCCACGTCAATAATAAAACAAAATATTAAAAGCCTTACAATGTAGAACATATCCTGGCGGGATCATGTTTAAATAAATAACAATAGTGCTGATAATGTTTCTATAATTAAAGGAAAACATAGCGATGAGGTCATGTCCTTATTCCGTAGTAGGTACATACCTTGTGTAGTGTGGTAGGTAGACATCAGTAGTGCCTTGTGTGTTGTGGTGAGAGCGCGTTATTGTGGATTAAGTATTGTTATCATACTAACTTATTATTGTAAGTAACAACACATATTTATATAGAATTTAATATAACTTAGGTAAATATATCTTAAATCTTCGCCTAATAAACTTGAACTTTTAATTCATTGTGAATAAATTTAATTGTACTTATACCGACTTTCAGTTAAGGCTTTTAAACTTTTTATTGAATAAATTTGGATCTTATTTATTACCGATACAGTATCATATTCTTTCCAATACACTTTCCAAATTGATAAATAAGCTCTATTACAAATATTTGTGGGTTTTTTCCCTCCCTTGATCCTGACCATGACCCGGTAAAGGGGGGGACCCTGTTATTTGGGGTCCGAATCGGTGGGACAAATACTTATGTTCCTAGATGACCATCATCATGGATATCTTGATGATTAAATTGACGTTATTACTGATTATTTCGATACAAAGAATTTTTTTTCATGTAATATAGGTAAATACATAGTATACTTTCGATGTGATCTTGATAACCTGACTCAAAATAATTCGCACTGGCTTGCTTAATTAGCTTTAACCAGTGAGGAATATTATTAGAAACTCTGGGTGGTGTTGGAGGTCACAACTGCGTATGGACTAAGTGTCAGTTGCATCTTCCAACTCGCTCCATAACTAAATAGTGACGACACCTGCACCAGGAAAGAATCATGGTATTGATAGCACTCTATATGATGAACACATTTCCCCACACTGTGATCTAGTCAAGATATCTTGACCTTCTCTAACCGGTAGGTTCTTCAAATAACTGTCTGTCATCGCGTTATAGTTTACGATTGTAAAAATTCCGGTTCTTCTTCGGATACCATTTAGCGCATTCCGTTTGTGTTTGTTTGTGTTCGTTATTTATTATTGTAAGAAGTAGAAATTAATTTGAATATATATTCGTGAGACTAAAGAGAATGTTATTCGTGAGACTTGAAGACTAAAAGGTGCTATATGTTTAGGTCATTATTTATGTCATTTATTCACAAAAGTTAGTCATGTTATATCGCGAGTCATAATCATTGATCATTTAATATGATCACCAATATTCTTGTAAGTCATATTAAATAAGTTGTGATCTGAGTAATGTCAGTTGACGCAGTGTATTAACGGATGTTCCTTCCAGTGACTCAAAAATCATCAAACTTTGTAATATATTTAGGAGAAGTGAACACAATATGACTCATTGCTATACAATGTTACTTATAGTAGAACACACAAGCTTATCTTCATGTGTCTGTATGTCACAAGGGGTAAATAAACCTATATATTTTTTGCTCGACTGTTAGGGAAGGATTATGTTTTCGCGTGTATATTGTATTCGACACTATTTCCTCTTCCTTTCACTAGTTTGTGCTTTTTACCCGACGCGACTGTGCGATGCAAAGGAGTGCTAATGTGCTTTCGTTCGGACTTTATATGGATCAAGACTTTTTTCCTCTGTTGCAAGAAAAGTTAAAAATAATCCGTTTTTATCGAACTTTTAAACCACCGATAAGTCATTATGAATAAGACCATATTATGTCGCTTCTTATTTGGTAAGGGGGGTTTGGAACTCCTAAAACCCACCCCTTGTTAGCCAGGCCAGTTCCCATGATGCTTAGTGATATTCATATTCATAGATGACCTTATTTGAATATAACATTAATAAATGCAAAATCATGTCAATATGTCATCCAGATACCTACACAACAGGAAAATAGTTTTTGTACAGCCGATGTGACGTGAAGTTCACACGGACACAATACATAGCAATGAGCTCGTTATAATGATATATATTATAAAAATAACTGATTTATTAACTTAATGATTTTTAATTAAAGTTATCGGTTTATCGACGACAGTTTGTGGTCAATGCAATATTAATTATTGCTAACATTTGTAGTACGTAGCCAGGTCCTAAATTAAGCATTGTTTGCGCTTTCGTGTGTAAAAAAAGCGCCAAAAACTTCCGTTTAAAATAAATGTGTATAAGCACAACTTTTTAATGTTTCTTATAGCCATTTATTTACATAGCCTTCTTACCTACCTAGATCACGAGTGGAGTTAATAAATATCAAGTCAAAAGTATCCGAAACGTCGGGATGTCAAACGTGAAAGATAGAGATAGATTTGACGAGCGTCGTGGTTGAGTGGTTTATGTAACGGACTGCCGGCCAAGAGGTCGCCGGTTCGATTCCCGCTCGGGACAATCATTTGTGTGATTTTTCTAATTGTCATACAAATGTTTGTACTGCGTCTGGGTGTTTCTATGTATTATAAGTATGTATTTACAAAAGAAAAGTAGTATATGTGTAGTCTATCCGTATTCTGGTACCCATAATAGAAGCATAGAAATATAGCTTACTTTGGGACCAGAGGACGTTGTGTGAAATGTCCATGAATATTTATTTATTTATTTTATAGGATCCATAAAAGGCAGTTTTAATTAAATGTTGTCTTAGTTGTATTGCAGATTTTAGTCAGACAAATAAATTAATGAATTTTATCGAAGGCGATATTGAGTCGCTCAAAATCACATTCACATCACATACAAAAACAAAGAATAATAAAAAAATAGTTTAAAAAAACTAAAAAACACGCTTTATTTAATCGAATTATTGCATTGTCATCGGTCTTTGACAGCTGTGCAAAATTTGAATAGAATCTGACCGTTTAAAGTGGGTCAAAATAGCGTCCAAAGGAGTCGGTTACAAACATACAAACAAACATACAAACAAACATACAAGTGAAGCTAATATAAAGCGTGTAAAAATGAGGAACATAGTGCTTATACAACACTTATAATTGTAACTATGGAGGGATAAGATTTTTATGCACATTTATATGCTGGTGGTGTGCATAACATTGACCAGTTAAATGTTTATGTTAAAGTTCAAGTAATATACCAGTACTATATACTATATACATACATATAACATAAACTTCTCAGTTTATTTTAGTACATATGACTCAGTTTCTCGCGACCTTTGATGACGCGACTGTCGATACACTCGATACATACCCGTGTTGATTGTATGTCTGTCTGTCTTTACGTATCTCTGGTAATAGGTAGTGTTGTGTATCATAAATTATTGGAAGCTTACCTTTATACAACAAGTACACGGCTACATCTTGTACGTGCCTTAACTATATACACCTTAAAAGGGGCACCATAATTTACTATTTCTGGAGATTTGTCCCAAATATTAAGTTAGGTGAGGAATGTCATATAATTACTATTTTATACGTCATAACTTGTTCTAACTTTTATGTAAAAAAAAATCTGTAGTTGTCAAGCTTATTACCAAGTTATTATGTGTCAAAATCATTATAGCAAAGCTTTCTGTAACTTATAGAAGGTATTACCTATGAAAAACGTCTCGCTTATAAACGGTATTTAAATAAATAAATTAAAAATAAGTAAACAAATACTCTGAATATTGATGTGCCTTATAAAAGCAAAAATTTAATTAACAACACATTTCCACCTAAACACGTCGATAATATTATATTGATAAATAATAATTAATTACTATCAATATACATAGTTTCAACCTAACATAACATTAGTATGAGTTTATACCTATGTTAGAACACTATTAACACAATTTATTCCATGTCATTTCCTTATACAGGTGCTAGGTGTTATAAATGGAAGTTGAGTGACCCGATAAATTATTACATACCTACTGTTAATAGAGAAGGAACATTCAGCACATATTGAAAAATAATGACAGATTACTGACAGTTGAACATTTAGTTTAGTTTAGAAAATTTTCAAGCAGAAATTAATTTATATTTTAAAATACATTTATAGTTTTAATTTCATACATCTCCCTGTCATACACACGTACATCACATAAATACGTGTGTATGAGTGTAAATGTAGCCAAAGAAGCATGTTTGGATCGTAGCAGATGGCTCTATAATAGTCTCTGCCTACCTTCATGGGAAAAAAGCGTAATGTTATGGTGATGAAGATAATAATCTCACTGTCCTCAATACCAATGTAAAATAAAATTTTATTATAGTTCTTATAACAGTTATCACTTACTATGTCCTAAAATATAGATAATACTGTGGACACCGCACAGTATTAAACAGATTGTGTAAACAATCGATAGTGGTGCAATGATTCACGTTTATTAGAGAAACATCAGTTGCAGCTGGGAGCTAGCTATCTTATTGTACCTCACAGTCACTGTATATACATACATATGTATTTATTGTATATCTACCTTAAATAGGCAGGTGCATGGTGGGTTCCGTAGTGTGGTCCAAGTCATGAGGGTTCCGTAGTGTGGTCCAAGTCATGAGGGTTCCGTAGTGTGGTCCAAGTCATGAGGGTTCCGTAGTGTGGTCCAAGTCATGAGGGTTCCGTAGTGTGGTCCAAGTCATGAGGGTTCCGTAGTGTGGTCCAAGTCATGAGGGTTCCGCCTAAATAATTTATTATCAGCTAATAATTTATTAGCAGCATAATGCAACAGTTACAAAGATATGGGTTTCTATATACAAGATATCCCTATTGCTACCTGTAACCCTGTATCACTCTATCCATGGAGAATTAGCTGATGGATGCTGGGATAAAGGGAACTGTATCCTTCCATCCACCAGTTCTTTCTTCAGCCAGAAAAATGGATATCAATCATAATTATATGGTGGTATATTGGTTGTCGCCACTAATAATAATGAACATGTTTATATTTCCGAGTGTATACAGAAGATGGCGCCACTGTCGTTGAAGATAGTGCTGGAGGAGGGAGCCGTCACTCGTAAGGTCAAGTTTGACAGTAAGATGACAGTGAGGGAGGCGCACACTCTCGTCAAGGACAAGGTCATAGTACCAGACCGTACCAAGGGTACGTATTATACGAGTAAATCTATTTTTAAATTTAAATACAGTAGTTGTAAAAGTATGTGTACCTAGTGCCTAGGATTTCGTAAGTAATCCTAACTTTTTGGAAATGGATCAAATTTTTAAAACCAATATTGTGGCAAGATTGGATCTTGCGTCAATTTAAGTACCTACTGTGTTCTGCTAATCTGTTTATTGCTTCTTTTGATTCGAGTTCGGTAAAATATCAAAATATAATTATGGGTCCATATTAGGTTATGTATAGGTACTTTATTTATTTGACTGTAAATATGTGTACAATGTTTGTCCTCAGAGTACGCGTTGTTCCTGCGCTCAGCAGACAACGTGCTGGCTGGCATCTGGCTGGAGAACCACCGCACTCTGGACTACTACATGCTGAGAGATGGAGACTCACTCGACTACATCTGTAGGATCAGGAACTTGAGAGTGAAGCTGTTAGACGGTATGATACAATCACCAGGATATTAGTAATATTAATATGGAACGGTGCACTTACCAGCTCGACGTACGGTGTACGAATAAAAACCGATACTTATGCATCTAGTTTTCTAGAATTAAAAAAGAAAACACTGCGATACATCCAACGATATTAAATGGATAAGTAGAATAATAAAGAATTTATGAAAAACTGTTTGAAAATTTTTTGTTAGGCCTTACTTTTTACTTTCGATACGAAAGTCCTCCATTCTTGTTTAATTTCATCAGAAGATATTGAACGATACTGTTTCTGTTATGAATGCAGGCACCGTAAAGACCCTCCAAGTAGACGAGGCAAAGACTGTGAACGAGCTGCTGGAAGACATCTGTAGAAGGTTCCTCATCATGAACTATGATGAATATGGCTTGGTAAGAGTACTTGAGAGAGACACAGACTCATTGCACATCTTGTGATCAATACAACTTGTGTGTGTTGTGTTCAATATAAGCAGCAGGAGCACAACAATATTGAAAGTAGCTGATTATTAACCGATTTCAAAAAAGGAGGAGGTTCTCAATTCGTCTGTATGTTTTTTATGTTTGTTACTTCATAAGTTTTAACTGGGCGAAGCCATTTTAATGATAATTTTTATTGGAAAGGTGGTGGTTCCCTTGTGGTATAATTGGCACCAGGTCAGGATGTGATGGTTATCTCTGAGAAATCGAGAAAACCCTCAAATTTCAAAGGCACATGAAGTCGGTATGCTTTCACTAAGTGTTTGATTCGTCATAATATAACTATTGTTTAGTACAATCACGACATTTCACGGGAATAAACAGAGTAATACGTTTTGAGGGTAGACAGAGACTATAGAGCATCATCAACTACGATCCAAACGATATTCAGCTGTAAACATATTATTAGTAGTGTTATGTTTGTATGTGTAGTGTCCCGAGGAAGAGATGAAGCCTGATGAGAAGAAGACGAAGCAACAAGCAGACCGTGACGTCACACTGGAGACGCTCAGTAAAACATTACATACTGATGATAACGGTATGTACGTTTGTCTGTACCAATATTATGCGCACAACTAAACTAAAATTAACTAAAAAAATAATTTTGATAGTGTCGATAACACAATTCGGCAATGTTAACTGATCTTTCTTGTTATAAAAACTGTTTATAACAAACTAAAGATTCTATTAACTAATATAACAACACAATAAAAAATTGCAAATCAAATTATACCACTAAGTTGTTTTTATTTTTTAGTTAAATTTAGTTGTGCACGCATATTGTCGCAAATGTCACTCATCAAGCACTTAAAGTTTCATAAAAGCAAAAATAAAAAACTAGGTAGATATTAATAATAGGATTGAATCCAGCTTTATGTTATACATAGCATAACCAATAATGCACAGAGATGGTGGAATTAATACATAACACGAGTGCTAACTGTGCTATACTAGAATAAAAGCCACCATATTGTAAACACTCCCTATAAGAACCTCTGTATATCTCAGTTGTATGGCTGGACCAGCACCGCACGTTGCGGGAGCAGGGCGTGCTGGCCGCCTCCACGCTGCTGCTCAAGAGGAGACTCTTCTACTCGGACAGGAAGGTGGACGAGAGGGATCCGGTACAGCTGAACCTGCTCTATGTACAGATCAGAGACGCGGTGCTCTGTGGACATCATCTCGTCACCGAGGATCAAGGTTCACAACTATATATTATAAGTACTGCATAGTGCATCTAAAGAGATTACTGTTAGCTTACATACTCGTAGCTATTTACCGACGACAAATAAATAAAGCAAAATTTTCGAACATATTACTTACAACCAGATATCTCGCAACAAAAAGCGTTATAATATATTTTTTTTAATCTTTAGATTCTTCCATGATAAAGTATGATAGTAGTAAGCTGTGGTAATAAGTATCAAAGTTTTCACTGGGACAATTTTTACAATCGTGTCGGATAATCCCGGCAGATAGTAGCCCGACACATCGGTGATACAATCATATAGTTATAACTACTTAACCTCCCTCATGATAACATCGTTTGTAAAAATATCGGGACCGACGTGCGACACGACCAGCTCATAGTGCTCGTACACAGTGCTGAGACTCAATGGTCTCGCTGTTGAACATTGGTTTACATGACGCGCGTAAACTTAGGCTTGCACTTCTCATTTCTAATAGATACCTATTTTACGAGGCCACTTTTCTTCCTTGCTAATGTTAGGTATTAATTTATTCATGCTTTTTTAGCACCAACTGTGGGAAATAGGGTGATAACGGGTATATTTCTAAGTAGTATCCATAAATTATTAATATCGTCAATCGTCACATTTAAATAAGGGGAACATTCGGTACGGACAGGCGTAATAATTATTACGAAAACTGCATCCTTACAAAAACTACACGAGCAGTGATAAGTTCTCACTTATCACTGCTCGTGTTGTTTTTGTAATCGTGTCATGTAAGCCTAGTGTGTTGGTGCGAGTGAGAGGCACCGCACGACTGAGACACGACGCGACCAGTCGACGACAGTTCAGTACGACTACGATCCTCGCCTCGTACACAACACAACATAACGTTGCCGATCTGTGCACGACCATGTTCCACGAGAAAGCTAAACTGGACGTACAACTAATACGACTTGTGAGGAAGTATCCCTTCTTGTACGATCATGGACACGAGAAGTATATGGACCTTAACGCGAGAGAAGTCGCCTGGCAAATGATCGGTGACGTCATGAAGAAACCAGGTAAGACGTTACTAATGTTTTCAACATGAACCTACCAATTGTAATAAGTGAGTTTGTTGCGAGTTAATACTTTGATTTCATTTCTTCATTGTTAGAAAAGTAGCGAGACTTTTTTTTAAATTATTTAAATAATTCGTCTAATCGTCTGTAGTTAGTTGAATTTTTAACTAAATAGGTATATACTGTCAATGACATTTTTTCTTTTTGTTTGTAGCTGCGGATTGTAAAGTGAGATGGATTAATATAAGAGACGTTCACCGGCGAATATTGAGAAAAATATTGACAACGGGTACCCGTCCCAACAAAATGTACAAATATGAACATGAATTATCATTTATGAAACAATATTATAAAGATGTTGCTAATACATCTGTTAATTTTGACGATGAAGATAAAGATAGTGAGAGCAACATGATCTGTGATAATGATGACGACCACATACAAGATGCTTCTAGTGATGAGGACTCAGAGACACCTATAAAAAAGATTAAAATTAAACGACGAAGTACAAAAAAAAGAAAAGAAGCTACGACTATGTATGAAGATGAGAAACAAGAAACGTTGCCGCCATCTAGTGACGCTCAACAACCTGTCGGAGATTTTGATACGACAGATCCAATTGATGCTTTCCTCTTAAGTATTGGTTCAACTCTAAAATCATTTTCACCGTATCACTTGAATGTAGCGAAGAGTAAAATATTCTCAGTTGTACAGGAACATGAACTGCAACAGATCGTTGAAAGAGAGAGACAAGGACAAATTGATTTGAAAAGTTCCGTGTCGGAAGATTCTTATGTTACGTAATATTAAAGTCGATGAGACCATAAAAGTGTGCTTTTTTAATAACTACCTACATCCTTGAATTATTTGTAACCTTGTACTTTACAATTAACTAGCCTTCTACTCGATACCGCTTACAAGTAGTGAGTGAGAACGGATCGAGTATTAGTAGTAGATGCGGCGCGGTTGGTCGATCGATAGAGTGCGCGACGCGTCGTACAGTGTAGTGCGGTGAGGTATTATCGTAACGATGAACACATCTATGATAATGTCGCAGAGCGCGGGGTCACAACACGACACGATATTTGTTTAATGCATACCTACATGTTATTGATGATATTAAACAGATAATCTGTTTTTTGAAATTATCACAGTGGATCTTCGGTATTATTTTTATTACATTAATTGCGATCTAAATATCGGTTTAGTTGTACATAAAGGACCCAACAAACAAATAAATATTTGTGGCCATTTCACGCAATGACCTTTTGTCCCAAGCTGATTTACTTGTACTATGTTAGGTACCAGAATACGGATACCTAGTTGTTTTGTTAATACTTATTTTAATAAGAAAACACTAATAGGTAATATCAGACAAGTAATTGTCATATGCGAGTAGGTATTGTAACCGTGACCTCGTGAACCGAATACACTGCACCACGCGATTTGGAAAGAAAAAAATATAATTATATTGGACGACAATCGCTCGATCAGTTAGTTCGTCTCGTTAACGCTCCGCTCGCGCTAATATCGTGTTACGTTGCCGCTCCGCCGCTCCGCCGCACGCAGTAGCAGCGCGCCCGTCCCGGCGTCGTGTCGTGTCACCACGATGCCTCTACCCACGAAGTATTTCAACAAGGCGCTCGATCTGAAACTTCTAGAACTAGTGAGAGACAACCCGGTACTGTACAACACTAAACACAACAAGTATTTAGACTTTGATTCGAGAGAAGTTATCTGGCAGAAGATTGGCGACATATTGGGACGACCACGTGAGTTGTACTCATAATTATAATATCACAATAGCGGCTATTATTGTTTAACAAGTAGTTGCTCAGTCAACGACCTTATCTATCAATAATAATATGTTGTTATTTCAATAATAAGAATAGGTATTTAAGTTACTACAATGTTTGTAATTCATCACATTTTTATCAATTCTAAAAGTCTTGATATTAATACAATGTAAATGGGGTGGTGACATGATTTTAGTTTATTTAAAGTAAACGGTTCCCGATACGGGGACGTAACTGCGGCGAGATAAACAGCTGTAATCAAAAATATTTCGACGTACAGGCAGGGGCAGGTGCAGGGGTGTGTAAACATAAATGTATTTGTAACTCTATATATAAAATCATAAGCTATTGAACAGAAATTAACGAACTTTGGCATTGAAAAAAACTATAATCTAGATTAGGATTAAAAATTGTTATCATTATGCTAAATAGGTGCAAGACAGTAACGATTTTTTAGTAAAATATTGTTATGTTCCAGCGCTGGTCTGTAAGTCAAGATGGGTGAACATGAGAGATATGATGCGACGTAAGATACGAGATCGTGTGCGGAACCCGACTGTACACAGCTACAAGTACAAGTACGAGGATGCCTTCGCCTTCATGATGCCGTTCTTCAAGGAAACTCTCAGCACACCCAACAATGATGAATACTCAGAGTTCTTGGACGATAATGCTTGTGAAGTGGAAATGCCTAATGAAGTGTTCGTCAATGAAACATTAGATTATGATCCTGTTAGAGAAACTAAACCATTTAAGAAAAAACAAGAGGAAAGTTCAAGAGAGGTGTCGTACCAGGAGCATTCCTTCCAAGAATTAAATACCACGGACCCACTAGATGTGTTCCTGTTGACCATAGGGTCTACATTAAAGACTTTCAGCCCATATTACTTGAACCAAGCTAAGAGTAAGATATTCCAAGTGGTCCAGGAGTACGAGCTGCAGCAGATCATGAACAAGGATGACCAGGCGCCCGGCACCAGCAGTACCTCACAATTGTGATAGTTATTTAGTTGTAAATAAATTATTTTTATATTGTTTTAATTTGGTTTTTAATTTCCTTAAATACATAGAAATTAACTAGAACCCGCTTCAAACCTCTTACATTAAGAAAATATTAAGTAGGTACTTACCTAAATATTAAAACAGGAAATATATTTTTTTTACATGAATACTGATAACTAACATCACGTCCTCTGGTCCCAAGCTAAGCTTAATGTTCGTGATATTTATCATATTACGTATAAATTTATTTATTACTAATACCACTCTTAAGCATGCGTAACATTAAATGGAGAAGTAAAACCTGAAAGTAGTACAAATTATCTGTATTGATTAAACCTTAATTAAACCTATTTGATTATTTATTATTGATTGATTAAACCTATCTGCCATACTTATGCCTTTGGTAGCATAGATATTAAACGCAGTGACCTTGTTAGGGATCTGGGTATTATACTTGATTCAAAATTACTGTTCTCTGAGCATGTTTCCTACATTACATGTAAAGCATACAGGACCCTTGGGTTTGTTATTCGTACATGCCAACTATTTACAGATACAACTGTTCTTAAAACCGTTTTCTATGCATACGTACGCAGCATTTTAGAGTACTGCTCTAATGTATGGAATCCTAACTATATAACGTATATTCAACAAATAGAAAAAATCCAATCTAAGTTTTTAAAACACCTAAATTATCGCGAGAGATGTAGATTTAATGACTATCTGAAATCCTGCAGGCATCACAATATGATGTCCTTGGAGGATAGACGTACCGTTTCGGATGTTATGCTTCTACATAAGATCTGCAATAATGCTATTGACTGTATAGAACTGAACAATTCAGTCCTTAAGCTGAGAGCTCCTCTACGTCGAACTAGGCATACGCCCGTTTTTGATGTAACATATAGCAGCACTAACTACGCAAAAAAATTCGGTCGTTAGTAGAATGAAAATATGCTATACAAAGAAGTTCTCAAATTTGGACATATTTGCGACGAAAATGGGTGCGTTTAGGAAACAACTAATTCTAACTATCAATGATGATCACTAGGAACTCTTCGGATCTTTAGATTGTTGATCTTAATGTTATTGCTTCACACTCACACACACACACACACAGGCACACACACAAACACACAATCACACAGATATACTGAGGGGATGTTAGGCATGATAAAATATTTAATAAATGTAATTAATAATTTTATTTAAATTAATTTAATTTTATTTAATGTTTAACCAACAAATTGCTTATTATTAATAAGTTATTTTTCAAATTTATTAATCTTATATCTATCTGACTACTGCAAAAGTTTTATAAATAAATTGTAAATCCGTAATTGGCTGTAAGTGTAATGTGAGTAATGGTTTTCAAAATTATGTAATATTTAAGAGCTGTGGATTTTGTGAATTATAAATAAATAAATAAATAAACAAAATACCTAAATTGTACTGTGCAGGGATCGAACTTGTGACCTTGTGCACGAGATACGGTGATGCTACCACCGCGACGTCACGAGTCCCGTCAATTAAATAACTGTTGAGTACATACCGTTACATACGTAACGATATATCGGTAGTATTAAACTGTGCAAACCAATTAGCGTAGTTTTATCGACCGTTGCAGGTTATCGTTCAACGGGAAGACAGACGGGAATTAGGAAATCTCCTATCGAATTAAAGATGCCTATCATATATGTTTACGCTTGTACTCTGCGCTTGTAGTTAGTAGACATTATGGCCACGCTCGGAATTAAATTAAGTTATGTAGTTACGCAAGTTAGGTTTGTACCACTTTCATTGATAGATACACTATTACCGTCGTGTGGATTTACTAGTACTTCGATTGAGAACAATAATTAGGCACAATGTTATTGTGACTTGATTGTGATTCGATAAATAGATATTCTCAAACACTTGCGCAACTCTGTTCTTACATATTTAGCCACGTACCTATTTGTTTAAAATTTAGTCCGACGTCTTGGAGACTTCAGTAACCATGGTTGAACTAAAATTAAAACAGACATGCGGCTAAATCCGTAACAAGTGGTTTTATTATAGTCAGATGAAAAAACCTAAACGACACTCAGTTCTTAGACAAACACAAAAACTAAGCTTGATTCACCCCAGCTTTGCAATATGGCGCATGACGTTAAGAGGCCGGAAACAAATAATATTTTTGATAGTAAACCTTTTTTAAATCCGTCCCTTGCCAACCTTGGGCTTATAGTGGATATTATTTTGTATTACAGCGGCGGAGTTTGCGGGGATCCAGTGTCAGATCCAGTTCGGAGACTACCAGGAAGACAAACACAAACCTGGATTTATTGAAAAGTAAGATAAACAGCACGTCCATGTATTACTAAAACTTGGTAGCAATTCTTTATGCACCAACTAAACTAAGTAGGCATGACCTTAAACTGATACTAATAGGTTTAACAAATTAATATATATTTTTATTATTCTAATCAGTACCTACTTGTAAATTAAATATACGAAAGTATATGCTTATATTAGATCTATATAGAAAATAAATCTAAATGGTCGAAAGGTACCTATACCAGAATAACGGTTCAACCAAAATATATTGACAGTTCATGTTATAGTTTGATTTGTGGTGTACCTAACATAATTAGCAACAATGTAAGTAATGAATCGGGAATTAAAATTTAGTCTCGATGATGGATTAGATTGACAGACCGCAGAGACTTGTTCTTAGGCTTGAATCATTCTAACTGAACAAAATAGTTAAAGTGAATTCATTCAACATATTATTATGATTGAACAAATTCACAGCCTAGCAGAGTTCCTGCCTTCGACATACATGGGCTCGTGGGGTATAGAGAAGAAGCTGTTCAAAGCACATCGCAAGCACCAGGGCCTTTCACCCCTAGAGGCCAAGAACACGTACATCAAGACCGCCAGGGAGCTGCCCACCTATGGAGTCACTTTCTTCTTGGTCAAGGTACAGACTATTCGTTAAGGTGGTCCATGTCCATTCTCACAAGAGTCTTCTAAAAGCCAGCTAAGGAAAATATTATATATTTATGTCTTCTATGAAAGAAGAAAATTTTCCGACAATATGCCAACACAAGTAGTCTGTGTAGTATAGTAGACCATATTTCTTCCGGTTTTAGAAAAAGCTTATGGGATATGGTCCAGCTATGGGTTATATGGGCCCTAGTTTATTAGTGTAAACACGCAAATAATAACTATTAGTTTAAATGTTAGGAGAAACAAAAGGGCAAGATGAAGCTAGTACCGCGTCTGTTGGGTATCAACGCGGAGGCGATCCTACGTCTGGACGAGAACACCAAGGAGATCCTGCAACAGTGGCCTCTCACTCACGTCAAGACATACCACGTCGGCAAGTCGGATACATTCACGCTCAAGTTTGGTGACTGGAGGTAAGCACTGGCGTTGAAAGAATTTCTGCAATTTGATAATAACATTTACTCAATACAGAATCATGTTACAAACTGTCTCACTTTGCTGATTATTTAATTAAATTAATTAATTATATAAATTAAATAATTATACTGTCTCTAATTTATTTACGTGTCGTGATGTTTGTGTCAGTGACAAGGAGTATTCCTGTAAGACTCAGGACGTGCTCCGCATCAGAGACATCCTGGTAGGGTACATCGACCTGATCCAACGTCGTATGTTGGCTAAACCTACAGCTGAATCAGCCGAGTCTATGGCCATATACCATGATAATATACAGACTGGACAGTGAGTACTTGTATTTATTTATTTATATTGATTCTGTTAACTATGGGAATAACATTAAAATATCATAAGCTTTGAACAAGTGATAGACTTGAGCAGAATCTCCTAGCATGTTTTTTCAACCTTGGAACGGATCTGGTGTTATAAGTAGGTAAGTCGGAAAAGACACAAGAACACTCTCCATTTATTATGTGGAAACATGCTGAATGTGATCCTTCCTGTATCACTTAATAAAATTAACTGATGTTGTACTTGGTTTTTAGTATTCCTTTCTAATTAGATAACGGTACCAATTCTACATTCACAACTAAACTTAGCTAAAAATGTAAATTGATAGTGTAAATATATCTATTACATGCGAGTTGGTTGTATACATTCATATTAATTAAATTCTTTAGTCTTTAATGCACAGCTTTTATAATAAGAAAGTTCAGTTAACATTGCCAAATTGTGCTATTGACAGTATCAATTTACATTTTTAAGTTAAGTTAAGTTGTACGCGTAGAATCGGTACCAATGTCACTTTTCTTCATAAAATTGCTTAAATTGTAGCAGGTCAAATATAGTATATTTGTGTAACAGGAGCAGCGTTATATCTCTCGGCGCGCACCAGGCCACGAAGCCGGTCACTGAGACCTTCGTGGGACCCACGGTGCTGGTACCCTTCCAACAAGGTAACGCCTGTCTCGTCTGCAACATACGATATAAACTTGTGCTTAATTTAGGATCAGATATCTAAACTTGTATATATTTGTCCAGGTTCGTCAGGTCAGCAGGGCACACACCTCACAACTATGCATCAGCTCATACAAACCAATCAGATGAACAACCCGCAGACTGCCCAGGTCATACAGTTCAAAACCATTATCTGTTTACACCAAATTTATAATGTTAATTGAAGTCTACCATTAGAATAAGAAAACATTTATTTATTTAATTACATGAGTAATCAGTTTATCACTTATCAATTTGTGGAATATAACATAATGTAGCTTAATCATGCTTTACCAATGAGTGTGCATATTTACAGTCCAAGAGTTAGCTAACAGTTCCTGTCTCTAATAAACCATATAACACTGATATTTGTATAATGTTTGTAGCGCTTCGTAGATATTTCATCATTTCTGGATTTGGTATCCCAAAATTTGTATTCTTTTGTAATTATTATTTTGTTCACTTACAATAACTTGGATTTTAAACATGGTTACAGCTGGGTGATGCCGGTGTACGCAGTGGGGACATGTCACAAGAGTGTGTCAGGAAACTCAAGAGGATGAACTCCAACTCAGTGAAGATAGTGACACTACTCACAGGTTACATACATTTAGAATCATGATACAGTAATTATGACATAATATGACATAATAAACGTTGTTATAAAGTGAACGATTACCATTGCAAGTTATTGGCACAACTAAACTTAACTAAAAAATGAAAGTTGATAGTGTCCATATGTATTATTTGCTATTTCCTTGTTCATATTTATGTTAATTAAAATCGTTAGTCTATAAAACACAGCTTTTATAACAAGAAAGCTCAGTTAACATTGCCAAATTGTGTCATCGACACTATCAATTTTTTTTTTCTAAATATGTTTAGTTGTGTGTGTGAAATCAGTACCACTGTTTCTCTTTTGGGCCCATGACTGACCCACTATTGGGCGTGGGCCTCCTCCAGTTCTGGAGGGTATTTAGTAAATTATGCTAACCATTTATATTGCAGAGCCATCTGACGATCACGTGGTGGATGCACAGAAGATAGTTCACAACATGACCGAGGACATGGCCGACATTGAGATGGGTGAGACCATACTATTACATACTTATGAAAATATTCACAAATAAAAACTCAAGATTGATTATATATTGTAATACCTTAATTACATAAGCTTAAATATTTCAATAATAATATGTATCTATCACAACATAAATGTATATAGGTGTAAAAGAGACGGCGAGTCAGCAGACAGTGGAGGAGTCCAAGAAGTTGTTGTTAGATGAGATGCAGGACTTGACCAGGTACATGAACCAGCTGGCTGATCACACTACTCCTGGACATGTTGTGAGTAACAACTACTTAATGATCATATCTAACTTGTCATAATATAATACTACCAAGTGATCGTCAGTTTGAACATTTTAAAGCACATTGTGAACTCATACTATTTATTAAAACAAGTAGCTATTTCGTACAAAGTAAACTGTACAGTTGCAGTGATTATTACTTTCCACCGAAGCTCCTATATGACGTTTCTTTTGTAAGTTATTTAAGTATAGTAAAAACCTAGACGTAGTACAAATATGTCTATACATCACATACTAACTGTTGCCCGCGACTCAGCACACATGGAGTTTTAGAAAAATTTCCCTGATTTTGCAACATTCTTCACTGATGCTCGCTCCTTTTGATTGTAGCGTGATGATATATAGCCTATAACCTTCCTTGATAAACGTACTATCCAACACTGAAAGAATTTTCTAAATCGGTCCAGCGGTTCCTGAGATTAGCGCGTTAAAACAAACTAACTTCATCTCTATAATATTAGTATTTAGGTTTTGTCATTCAGTACGATCTTAAAACGTCAGGATTTGTGTGTCTCGTATGTCACGAGATGGTTGCTAATATATTTAATTGTCCCTATGTCAGGACACTAGTGAAGCTAAGGACGCCGCCGAGAAGATAGCCAGTCTCACCACTGAGATGTTTTTCGCACAAGATCCTAAGACTATCAGTCGTGGTGCCATACTTACTGTAAGTTCATAATATGTTTACACATACTCTCTCTCTCTCTCACTACAGCCCATCAACGTCCCACTGTTGGACATGGTTCTCCTCCGCTCTGGTAGGGTCTGCGGTCCACTATGCCGCACCAGGAGTGTCGGTATAGAGCTTAGTTTCGAAGCTTCCATCTCTCACAGTTGATGTTAAGTGGTTGTAAGACTCCATATCTGGCTTTTACAGCACCCTAGGGAAGAAATGGGGTGGCGACACTTATATCCGTCAGCACACGGTCAAGTTTTCACTACTTATGTATAAATAAGAGTCTCTATACCGTTTCATATAACAGTTAACTGCTAATTATAACTGCTCCTATTAACTTAGGTTGACGGGCCTCGTGGTGTAGTGGTTCATATAACGGACTGTCGATCATGGGGTCTCGGGTTCGATTCCCGGTCAGGACAATCATTTGTGCGATGTTTTTAATTGTCATACAAATGTTTGTACTGCGTCTGGGTGTTTACTATGTATTAGAAGTATGTATTTACAAAAGAAAAGTAGTTTATGTATTATATCCGTATTCTGGTACCCATAACACAAGCATATAAGCTTAGCTGGGGACCAGAGGACGTTGTGTGAAATGTCCACGAATAATTAAAAAAAAAAATCATTTTGTTATAGTACCTACTTAAAAATGTTACGTTGATGACTCTATGGGCAAAATTGGTACTTTTATTTTGCGATGCATTAATGCGAATAAATTTATATCAAATATTACGTTAAGTTCAGTAATTTTAAGTATTCGAAGCATTTGTTATGAGATAATTTGTAATTGTATATAATATACATTGTCAGCGTTCTAAGAAGAGTTTCCTGGCTGGTGAGAAGGTGGACGCCTCTATACGTCGCGCCTCCTTCATGACGGCGGCGAGCAGCGCGCTGGCGGGCGTGCAGCACGCCGCGCAACATGTCGCACAGGTATATCTTGCACCATCCACACGGTGTTGTCACACTTTCATATAATTATATAACAACCTTCCTTTTGTGAGAATGTAACAAAGTTGTTCAAAATCATGTCTACTTAATATTAACTTAAGAGGATACCAAAATAGCTTCGTGCATTTTTCTACGTACGAAGTTTTCATTGTTTCTTTAGATTGAATGGCTAGACCTCTAATTTTTAAGTATATGTTTTTTCAATATATGATCTAGGATCGCATAAACTCAGAAACGCGATTGAAAAAAGTTTTCTCGATAGAAAATCTTAGCGAAACAACCTCTCTAATTTTTTATTTTTTTCATTTGTCGGTCTATTATCGCGTATTAACTAATGAAATAACTTTAAAAACATAAGTAACTATTATATATAGAAACACGTAAATCAGAACTAAAATATATTTAGTAGATTTTGAGTAAACAAAAAAATATCCCTAATTCTTCATTTTCTGTGCCTACTGGCTGTGTTAATATGTACGTGTCGGCGATGATATACGATAATATTGATGTAGGCCCTTAATTCCAAATTGGTTCACCTAAGCAACTTGTCCCTATAAAATGGACATACATATAGGAAAATGAATTTGTGTTTTTTGTAAACATGGATCATAGCAGATGGCGCTCTATAGTCTCTGCCTACCCCCTGGGAAAAAGGCGTGATGTTATGATGATGATGATGATGATGATACTTATAATACATAGAAACACCCAGACGCAGAACAAATATTTGTATGACATTTATAAACATCACGAAAATGATTGTCCCGAGCGGGAATAGAACCCGCGACCTCGTGAACGGCAGTCCTTTACATGAACCACTAGACCACGGAGCCTCATTTTACGCTTTCCTTAGGTGAATGAAGAGAAGAGAAGAGAAATAATTAATTAAACGATGTTAATGTATTTGTATGTATGATATCAGGAGTACTCAGGTCCTCGAGTAGACGATGGTTCAGTGGAGCAGCTGGAGAGGTCTCTCCAGGACAAGATCAGTAAACTGAACGCTGCACTGGCGCTCTATCTCACCTCACACTCCGGTATGTTGCTCTTGTTCACTTGTTGTTTGTATATTTTGTCATAGACATGTGCTGTAACTCCATTACTATTGTTCCAGATCCTAACAACGTGGACTATCCATCAGCCATCAACTGTATGAACACTATACATGATATTATGAAGACACTGCCAGCAGGTACCTATATCTCAACTCATCAATATTATACAGGAATTTGTTAATTTTGCCATTGACTTATTATCGATTTACTTAACTAATCAAATTATAATGGAATATTTGTCTGTATGTAGATACCCAGATGCTGGCCAGCACTAAGGACCCGAAGACTCGCAAGGAGCTGCTGGATGACGTGCAGTCGTTGCTGCAAGGAGCCAAGAAGCTGTGCTCTCTCGCTGAAGAAAACGATCGTCCTGTCAGTACTGTTGTATTCTTAACGATGTTATACTCCTTTAGGCGTCGTAGTTAAAATGTAGAGAGTAAAGTTTTACAATAACAGTGTGTTCAAAAAGAACCGACACCATGAATTTAGGTAACTGACATAAAGAATACACACGTTACTTTACTTTCTAAAACAATGTCCTGTGTGACAGCGGTAGCGGGTTTAATTCCTATGAACGACAATTATTTTATTGAAGCAATTTGATATTAATATCTGTGTCGCTCTTCGAGTATAATTTCGACAGGAGCAGTTACACGTTACGCTATTTTCTTTGTCTGCGTTACTACACGTACATAGACACTAATGTAATTCTATTGTTCGTTGCGCACACTCTAACAGACACTGTGTTCACTGTTAGTATGAGCAATGCTCTTGTGTAGGTATATATTTAAGTGGGTCCCGCTAGACAGTGACGATGCGTTGTTTATTAATGGTATACTTAATATGTCGACAGAAGATGCATGAATCATGTGAGGAGTACGCGACAGTGGCTGACAAGTTGCTGTTCACACTCACCAGAGGGAAGAACGTGCACAAACAAGATGAGGTGTGTATTATTAACTCATTATATTATGATGTATATCTCCGGGGTGTTTATTACTTTCATAGGCTTTCCAATTCTTCGTTTCATATCGGTTAAGAAGTAGTGTCAAATCTTGATTTTTATTGGCGCGATGTTCGCCATTCCGTGAGGGTTTTAGCCTGCTTAGTGAGCCATCAATATCCTACCGTTATTGGACATAAGTCTTTCCACTTCCGGGTAGAACTGGTCTATTAAGCAAGCTTGCTCTTAGAGCTCCCTTGGTAATGATAATATTAAATCTGCGAATGCTAGTAAGAATACTTACTGGGCATTGCTGCCTTAATAAGCATGCGCAGACAATAGGGCTGATCGACAATGGGACGTGTAGACTCTGTCATTTGGCGGAGGAAACGCCCATTCACATTCTCACTGATTGCCCTTCAGTGATGCACATACGATGTTCCTCTCTGGGCAACTACACCATGCACCCAGAAGAGACTAAACTTCTCGGAGCCAAAAAGATCCTGGAGTTCTTTATGGCAACAGGCTTGGACCGAGAACTGTAAAAAGTGGCGATCACAATAGATCAATCTGGTCGCAGTGATACTAGGCGTAATATAGCCTGGCTATTCAGGCCTGGTTATTCGCTACAACCAAAAAAAAAAAAGAAATGATAATATTTTAATGTAATACGTACATAAAGATAATGGACTTATCCCGCGAAGTGGTCACTCGCGCCTCCTTGCTGCTGGTGAGCGCCAAGACCCTGGAGGAGGACACCACGGTGGAAGCCAGTTCAGCTGACGCGCTCGATAAGGCCGCCGTGCGAACTGCCGCCGCCGCTAGTGATCTACTCGTCTGTGCACAGGTTGATACCCAAGATACTATAAATGATTTAAATGGAGTTGAAATCATAATTTACGTATTGTACACTAATTAATATAATAATAATAATAAATAATAATAAAAATTCATGGACATTTCGCACAACGTCCCCTGCTCCCAAGCTAAGCTTGTATGCTTGTGTTATGGGTACCAGAATACGGATAAAATACATAAATATATAGATTATTTAATATAATAGATTAGATAGAATATAAAAAGATTTGCACAAACGCAAAGCTTATTTAACTTAAATAAACTAAACTTTATTTAATTTTAGTTATGTTTGTAACACTAGAATAGGTACCTATTACTACACAGCTGCCATCTAACTAAACGTATATCAACGCGTTAATACAACATAACTCTTCACTCTCAATTTGTTTTAAACATAGACAATATTGTAACAAACTTTTGTTACAAATACAAGTCCAATTTTATTTCGTATCATCGATACGTACGTATGGATATGCTTTATACGTAATCCGCTGAAAAGTACCGGTGGCGTTACAATTATTCTTAATCAATTAGAATTATTCAAATCCATAACACGTTCCCAGCGGCACTAATTTATCTGTACTTTCCATTACTGCGTTACGAGTCGCTTGAAACCTCGTCCTGAATCAGACGTTGGAGCGGTACGCGGCTTGGTAAACCCCACCGCCCACTGGAGACAAAAATCCTTTTTTTGGCGCCAAATAAAGCAAATTGTACGGTTTTTGTCGCGATTATTATTCTCAATGAGTTGATCAACCTAAATCTGCCACCGCCTGTGGGCAGATTATTTAGTTTAGATTCTATACGTAACATAAAATATGGGATCGTATGTACCCCATACCGCACTGAAAAAGGGCAGTTTTTTCATTCTTTATAGTAATGGGAAAAGTAAAGAATTTTAGTTAATCATACTTATCGATGCTTTTTATTAAAACAGGATAATAATATTTTTTGCAACCGACTCATTCTGTGAGAATTTTCATTGCTTTTTTGTTGGCCTCACGATTTGATAATAAGGTGCGGAGTGTCTTATTTATTATATTCCCACATCAATATTTCACTTAGACTGTGTATAATTTGTAAATATTGATTGGAAACTTACCTGTTTTTCAAATATCGGTAATTTTGAATTAGATTCCTCTTCATCATCATTAATATTATCAATTAATATGCTTCGGCAACGTTTCGACATCTTATTATAGCGTTGCGGGCGCAGCGTCTAACGTTTTGCACAACACTAACCGCGTGAAGCTAGCGTAGAGTGCGGCACGAGGTCCGGGACGGTACGAGATGTTCGGATCCTCGTTCCGCACTGTATTAAACTTTTATTTATTTAGTGCGGATCGAGACCTAAAACATCCGGTATTAAGGTAGATATACCAAAATACTCAGAATCAATAGCACATCCCGGTTTTATAGTTATCTCTTTCCTAAACTGAACCAGACGGAAGTTACGCCTCTCGCACGACAGAGAAGTTTAAGTTTTTCCTTACCGCAATAAAGACAAAACACGAACGAGGTCTTTCAAGCCTCGTTTCGCACTCATCGTGTGATATCTTCACATCACGCAGTAAGTGATAGAAATACTAAACTTATAATAATATTGTGTATATGTATATAGTTGACAGGTCCTGCTATAGTGGAGGCTCACTGTCAGAGTGCTATGTCAGCATCATGCGAGGGTCTCACCTCGTCCCTGCACCAGCTGTCTGCCGTGTGGCAGCCTCTAGTCACCGACCAGGCCAGGGCACAGCTCGGACAGGAGCTGCATCAGAGAGAGATGGACGTACACAAGGCTTTGGACAAACTGAGAGAGGCATTAATTAACATTACTGGTAAATATAACTTAGGTGCTTAAACTTGGGAGACGCTGAATTCAAGCGGCACAGGACTGCGCGTTGTGGCGTTCTATGAATGTGGTCTATGTTCACCAGTGGATAAACATGGTAAATAATGTACATTTCACATAACTACATCTAGTCACAAATTAAGCTTTTGTTAATTCTTATCTAGTTAATCTTTCTGTTGTGTCTGCCTATCACCATGCTGAAGAGTCGTGATAGTGTAATGTATTTATTTCTACGTAGAACCGAGTGTTGAAAATGAGAGCCAGCCGGAAAAGGCGGTGCGACGATTCAGGTTCGTGGTTGGCTTGGAGGGAGCTAAGAAAGGATTGGACGGAGTGCAATATCAATGGGATAAGGTAATCGAGTTAATTATTAGCAGTATTTCTTTTGTAAAAATATTTTTTTTATAAGTTTAAATAAAACTACTTTTTACGGATTTAGACGCGTATATTTGTTTTAAATTTTGGCCCGACGTTTCGTTTTTATTTAAACAGATGAGTCGCGCAAGTGTTAGAAAATATTATTTTTTATAAGTTTTCAAACAAAAAATGTCAAAAAGTAGTCTCAATATAGTTACAAAAATATGTAAGAAGAAACAAAAAGTAATTATTAACCGACAAGGCCCCGGCGAGATTCGAACTCGCGATCTCCTGTTTACTAGACAGGCGCTTTAACCAACTAAGCCACGGCGCCGATGATGGCTGTGCCGAAATTATCGTTCCCTTAATAATAACTACATTCTATATGCTATCACTGGTTATCAATAACTTACTGATTATAAAATTGATAATTAATCTATACTATACATAATAAATAAATAAATAAATATTCATGGACATTTCACACAACGTCCTCTGGTCCCAAGCTAAGCTTATATGCTTGTGTTATGGGTACCAGAATACGGATAGAATACATATACTACTTTTCTTTTGTAAATACATACTTATAATACATAGAAACACCCAGACGCAGTACAAACATTTGTATGACAATTAGAAAAATCACACAAATGATTGTCCCGAGCGGGAATCGAACCCGCGACCTCTTGATCGGCAGTCCGTTACCAGAACCACTACACCACGAGGCCGGTCAACATATTAAGTGTGTCTGTTCATTTACTAAGTTTATCAAAACACTAGTGTACGCAATAAAGAGGAACAGAAGGCAAAATACATCATCATCATCATCATAACAACACGCCTTTTTCCCATGGGGGTAGGCAGAGACTATAGAGCGCCATCTGCCACGATCGAAGCACACTTCCTTGGCTTCATCCACACTCATACATCTGGTCATACATGCCCGACGATTGTAAGTGCTACGCACTTGCCCCTTTTGGATAAGGCAAAATACATATTTTATTTTGTGTGATTCTTTTGCGTGAATTCTTAAAAATTGTTGTGTTACTGTAATACTTGAGACTATTTTTGTAAATATACATATATTAATAGCTAGCTTTTCCCCGCGACTTCGTTCGCGTGAAATTATAGAATAGATATAACATTATTGTTTATGAACCAATTGACATTATACAATAAAATAAAGCAAACGCATAAAGCAACTGCAACCACGGGGTGGATCCGTTTCAAAGATTTGTGCGAGCAAAGTCACGGACAAACACAAAAATCCCAATATTATAGTCATCGTTTTGGCTTCTACGTTGATAAAGTTTCCAGAAAAAGATTTCTTAATTATGTATTCTATATTAACATTTTTATTATACATATCTCAGCACATATAGACAAAAAACGGCTACACGGAGTACTAATATCTGTGTGACAAATATATACTTATAGTTATGTTAGTGTATCCTTCCTGTCCAGTCCATTTACGTCCCACTGTTGGGCATGGGCTTCCTCCACTTTGGGAGGGATTATGGTCTACTGTACCGCGTGGACCAGGCGTGTTAGCACAGGGTTTAGTTTCGAGATTTCCGTTTCTCACAGTAGACGTTATTCGTTAACTGCTTATGTTGTTCCTTATCTGGCTCTTACAGCACCCTGGGAAAGAAATGGGGTGTTCTTAATCTGTCACCACACGGAAAGTGTATTCACTCTACCTAAATAGAATTACATATTTGTTTTTTGCGCTCAGTCGGCCGCGAAGGTTACAGAGCCGGCCCAGCTGGAGGCAGCTCGGGCTCGCTTGGCGCAGCAGATGGCACAACTTAATGCAGCAGTAGCAGCACTCGCACTCGCTACACGAGGTAACGTATGACAGACAAAATATAGCTTTTCTTAACTTTTTATATAGGCACTAGAAAGAGATTCCCTTTTTTGAAAGTTTCCATGCAATAAATGGGTATTTTTAAAAAATACGTTCAAATGACTTTATCTGCTTTGAAATTTGAGGGTTTTCCTCAATATCTTAGGAAAACAACCATCAAATCCTGACCTGGTGCCAATGGGACCACACGGGAACCACCAGCTTTAAAATAAAAAAAGAATAATTGAAATAGCTTCGTCCAGTTAAAAGTTATGAGGTAACAGACATAAAAAAATAAACAGACGAATTGAGAACTTCCTCCTTTTTTGAAGTCGGTTAAAAATAAAGAAAAGACTTGAAGTAGTCTCTCATAAGAGCTTACTTTGTAACAGACGGTTTTTCTTTGGAGATTTTGTTTTTACTATTGACTTTTACAAAAAAAAAAACTAGTTTAATAGGTACCTGTTTACAATGTTTATATAAAATATATAGATATCATATTCGGAGAGCATTAGGTACACTTATATATTATAATGTTTCAGATGACGACAATCCAGACTACGCGACCGCCGAGTTAGCTCTCAACACTATCACTGAACTGACGCCGCTAATTGTTAAAGGTTCCTTGTTATACCTTTTTTTACCTAAATTTTTTACAGGGTTTCTGTCACATGACATGTTAATCCCAGTTGTTATTCTTAAATTACATAAGTACTATAAAGTACTATGTATAAAGTACTGTAAATTACATAAGTAATTTAATTTAAAGTAAAGCTGGAGATTTTAAATAACTCGGAGAAAAGACCCGGGATATTATTTATAAAATATTCGCCAAATACATTTAATTTTTTCATTACTTCCGCTAGTTCTGACTATCGCTCATAGCGTTTCACATATTAATATACGTGACTGGATTTGTTAGTAGTTAGATGAAGCAATGTGTGTTGTGAGAGTAATAATAATGAATGATGGTCATAAAGACACCACTTTGAGTAATTTCGACTTGGTGTTTATCTATCTGTATAACATCATACACTTATTTAATATCATTTATTTAATATGTGTAAGACATTTGTATAAGATGTGGTTGTCTTTAAGAAATGAACACCAGAAATGTAACCTTGACTGTACTCTGTTTGAATTGTTATGTGTATCATTTGTTGGCATCCCTAACAATAAATAAAAAAATACACATTATTGTTACAGATATGGAGACAGTGAGCTGGTCCCAGGATGAGAACACGCGGGCCGCTATGCAGCACCAGGTGGCAGCACTGTGTGAGGCTAGTAAAGAGATACTCGCTGATGTGGAGAACTTGGATGTGAGTCCATTTATACAATAAATATATATGAAATAGAGCTTCATAGCGGCAATGAAACTGCCTGTGGTACATGAGAACTTTATTTGCTAAAACATAACACACTGAGACAGTAACAGTTCTATACTGATGTTATAAACTGAAGAGATTGTTTGAAGGCGATAATATCAGGAACTACTGGTTTGAAAAGAAATATTATTCTTGTGTTGGATAGCCCATTTGTCGTGGAAGGCTTTAGGCTATATAACATAACGCTGCGACCAATAGGTGCTAAGCATCAGTGAAAAAGGTTGGACAAACGGGGAACATTTTCTAAATTCCACGCGTACGAGGTCGCTAGCAACAGCTAGTTAGTTCATTACTCTAACATTAATTATTTATGGAAATTTCGTTTGGAAGTCTCACATTTTCGATAGTGCTAGAATTTCTGTGGTATTACATTGGGAGTGTAGTTGCCTGCCTAAGTAGGGTTCCATATTAGTTAATAAGTTAAGGGATAACGACTAGTTATATTATGTTGCAGGGTCTCGGCAATTCCGCTGGTAAATACTCGGCGGCGTCCAGCAGACTCATGTTCCTCGTCAGTCCTGAAGCTGACAAGGGAAAGGAGAAAATGGTAATTATTTATCTTTATTACGATCACTAAATGGGATAAAACACTAATTGATATAATATTACTTAATAAATGAAATTATAGTGGAAAAAATTATCGCCATGAGCGGGACTTGAGCAAAACATAGCAAGTCTATTGGAAACATTATAAATTAATCTAGATAAAATTACTTAGTTAGCTGTAATGTATCTCGAGATTACATCAGACATACAGACAGACGTATAAACAATATCTTTTTGTATTAGTAGGTGAACGAGTATTTTTAATAAAATTCTGTTACGTAGACATTACAAACAGACATTTCCATTCTATTTATTTGTGTAAGTACGTTAACATACTGTTACTACTGTATGAATTTAACAATGTTTTTACACATGCATCATAGAAACATTTGCTCTGCATAAGAATCGAACCTATGACTAATTTGCTGCAAATATTTTATAGATAGCGAAGATAGCAGCAGATATATACGACAATGCAGCAGAGTTGGCGTCTAACGTGCACCCCCTGAAACAGAGGGTAGCTCCAGACGCTGCATCAGATCTGGAGAACAAGGCCAGCAGGCTTGATGCTGCTGCTAGAGGACTCATTACTGTAGCACAGGTCTGACGTGGTTTATAATTATTGTTTATAAGTTAGGAGAAACCTATAATTGACAAGTTTGTTGAACACTACTCGTTCATATAGGTACTCCTAGATACACTTACAATATGAGTTACTAGTCTTCATTTTAGACCAACTATCATATTACTTGACACGCCAGATTCATTAAAAATGAGCTAAAAATCTTTACAAAAGTAAAAGATTTTCTTAACTCAAGATTAGAGTGGAAATTCCATCCTTGTTTTTATTTCGCTTTTCTTGTCTGTGTTGTCTTTTTAATACAGTCGATAAAAATAGGTTATTAAAAATTATTTAGGTAACGGCTCCAAGTATCGAAGAGTCACGTTGTGCCAGCAGCCTCTCCATGGCAGTGGAATCTATGCGAGGTAGTTCTGATGAGCTGACAGCAGCCTGCAACTCCCACATGAAGCCTGGCTCCACAGAACATCAACAGATGCAGGACTGCTCTGAGAACTTGAACAAGAATCTCGACTATTTGGTACAGTTGTGCCACTTGGATCAAAATGGTAAGTATTGAGGCCAATTTTGATATGACAATAATTTAACCTAACTAAAATAAAAAAACTAAGGTGTATTTTGATGTATTGCCTAAAAATAGTAAACATTTATATTAATTGAAATTGTTAGTCTATTAATAGTTGCTGAATTATGTTATTGATGCTATCAATTTTAGTTGTTAGTTAAGTAAGTTGTGCGCGTAGAATTGGTACCATTGTAGATTTTTTATTGTCCTCTATATAGATGTGTTGACAAGAGTCCCGTACCCAATAGTGAATCAGCTATGTCTTGCAAAGATCTGTTTATTTAAATAAATAAATAAATATTTATGGACATTTCACACAACGTCCTCTGGTCCCAAGTTAAGCTTATATGCTTGTGGTATGGGTACCAGAATACGGATATACTACATATACTACTTTTCTTTTGTAAATACATACTTATAATACATAGAAACACCCAGACGCAGTACAAACATTTGTATGACAATTAGAAAAATCACACAAACGATTGCCCTGAGTGGGAATTGAACCCGCGACCTCTTGATTGGCAGTCCGCTACATGAATCACTCGACCACGAGGCTCGTCAAAGTTAAGTTTAGTTGTGCGCGTAGAATTGGTACCCTTGTAGATTTTTAATTGTAGTTTATATAGACGTGTTGACAGAAATCCACTACCCAATAGTGAATCATCTATGCCCTGCTAAGATCTATTTACCTAAATGTCTTCTTATTTTCCGTTCCACCTCATTGCTCTCTTTCTAATCTCAGCGATTTATCTTAAAACTTACTTTAGATCTATATGCTACGGTAACCGCTTACCATCAGGCCTTGCGCAATATAGTGCTATAAAAATACAATTTTATTGACATGGCTTTACTCTAGACACACTTATAGAATTGAGCTAAAGAACAGATAGTTCTAGAACAATATGTATGTAATGTTAACAGATAACATAGAAGATGTAACACCAGCAGCACAACAGAACAAGAAGCGACTACAGTTCATCAACAGTATGGCCGACACTATGAAACGTCTAGACGCGGCCGACCAACTACTCAAACGGGTAACTAACACTATGTTATGTTGAGAGAGTTACTATTATGTGCGGGATCCTAGCTGGCTCCAAGTTATGTGATGATGATGATGATGGCTGCTGTCACCAACTTTTTACACGATTATACAAAAAAACTATCCTCTTGAACTATCTGTTAAAAAATAGCATCAAATACGTTGTTTTGAGGATCTAAGCTCACATAGGGACATACATACAAAAATAATATAGTAAAGATTTAACTACGCTTTTTAATAACTATTTAAGTTTGATACCGTTACGGAATTCTCCTGCGTCTTAAACTCCCTCGCCCTTGTTTAAATAATATATAAATTTTTGACTTTGAACGCTGTTTAATATAACAATCTAATCGATATTTCAATTCTTTTGTGAAAAAGTGTAATAAAACGCTCTCTGGATTCTTTTGTGTATTTTTTACTAGTTCACGACCTTCCCCACCTGACACCTTGCGTACCTACATCTAAATTACATAATATATACCTTCACAAAGGTCTGATGTCAATACAATAATTAATATAATGTTCGTACTGTAGCCCCCGGCGTGCGCCATGATGCGTGAAGAAGACGCAGAGCGGCTGCAGCACCAGCTCGCTGACAAGATGGCTCAGCTCAATGCTGCTATAGCAGAGCTGACGAGAGCTACACATGGTACGTTGTATTAAATCAGTGCTGACAAGAAACGAAGTGATCCTATGGGGATTTAATTTTTATACAGTACCCTCAATATTGATATAGAGAAGTTGTTTGGTCACATTACCCAATCGCTTGTTATTTGTGTAGACGGTGAGAACCCCGACTACGTGAAAGCCCAGCGCGCAGCCGACACCATCGCTGAGCTCATGCCACAAGTTATACAAGGTCTGTATCTTATACTTTCTATAATACAGCGCCGTGGTCTTCGTCCCCATTCATCCATAACCCCTTATCTATCCGAAGCTGGACATAGGCCGCCCCCAAGAATGTCACAGCGGCTCCCTGCCATCTTGACGATATCGTCAGTTTCCACTTGAGACAAAAATTATAATTATTTGATCGCGTATATATACAGTAAAAATAATGTGTTACTTATCTATAATATTCCAGAGACGTGTGTTGTATCAGGCACCAAAGATGGCGCCACTCAGAGTATGATGCTGCAGCAGGTCCAGCAGCTGTGTGACGCCAGCAGGTGTCTCTGTGACAACGCTGGACAGTCACAGGTCTGAACTGTATCCACAATATTGATAATGCCTAAACAATATTTACCACGTCTGCTAGATATTCAATTTTATTTGCTCAGGTCATGAACGAGGCAGCTGCCAAGTTTGGTGACGCGTCCAGGAACCTGGTGTTCTGCATCAGCCCCAAGTGTGACCAGGGCAGTGAGGAGAGGGTACGGACTACTTAAATAATTACTAGTTCAATAAGTTCAGCTAGAAGCTGAAAGTCTGGAAAAAAGAATTAAATAAAACATTTCTTAAGTATATAGCTTTTTTTATTAATTATATCTTCGTTTGCTAATTAATATGTCTGTGTTGCTAAGTTAAGGATCTTTAAACCTAAATGTAATCTTTTTAAATTGTTAACATGTTTATAATTGCACACATAATAGGGACTAATGGCAAGTCATCACTTAATTGAAGTTGAATCTCCTAACTTAGATTTCTGAGTCATTCCGACTCTGAAAATCTAAGTTAGGAGATTCTTGTAATTTAACTTTTTAAGCAAAGTTATATTATTCCACAGATTACAGACTTGTCAATGTCAGCGTGCGCTAAAGCAACAGATCTACAGAGACGCGCACAGAAACTGGTGAACAGCTTACCCAAGGAACAGGCGACTATTGTGGAGAGGAAGGTGGCTGGTACTGCTGCTGCATCACAGGCATTACTCACTTCAACCAAGGTACGGGGTACAAGCATTGATTTAGTATGTAGACTCCTTTGGTTCAAGTTAGTCATACTAGCTACCATAATAAAGTTTAAAAAACCATCGGGAAGATTCTTTAGTAGTGACTAGCTGTTGTCCGCGACTCCGTCCGCGTGGAATTTAGAAAATTTTCCCCGTTTTTGCAACATTTTTAACTACTGCTTTGCTTCTACTGGTCTTAGTGTGATATTATATCCTAGCCTAAAGCCTTCCTCGATAAATGCCCTATTTAACACTGAAAGAATTTTTCAAATCGGCCCAGTGGTTCCTGAGATTAGCGCGTTCAAACAAACAAACAAACTCTTCCGCTTTATAATATTAGTATAGACTATGTAAGGTGCAAGTCACAAGAAGCTTGAGATGTTTAACAAGAACATAACATTGTTTGAAACAGGTTCTGCAAGTCTCTCTTTGTTAAACAGGTCTGCAAGTCTGTCTTTGTTAAACAGGTCTGCAAGTCTCTCTTTGTTAAACAGGTCTGCAAGTCTCTCTTTGTTAAACAGGTCTGCAAGTCTCTCTTTGTTAAACAGGTTCTGCAAGTCTCTCTTTGTTAAACAGGTCTGCAAGTCTCTCTTTGTTAAACAGGTCTGCAAGTCTCTCTTTGTTAAACAGGTCTGCAAGTCTCTCTTTGTTAAACAGGTCTGCAAGTCTCTCTTTGTTAAACAGGTCTGCAAGTCTCTCTTTGTTAAACAGGTCTGCAAGTCTCTCTTTGTTAAACAGGTTCTGCAAGTCTCTCTTTGTTAAACAGGTCTGCAAGTCTCTCTTTGTTAAACAGGTCTGCAAGTCTCTCTTTGTTAAACAGGTCTGCAAGTCTCTCTTTGTTAAAATTAATTTATACTTTTCACTTTGGTATCAAATAAGGAGAGCGCGAGTAGCTTGTGTTTCAACGAGCGCTTTAATTAATATTTTCAATGCTTGAAACCCAAGGAAGTGTGTTTGGATCGTAGTAGATAACGCCCTATAGTGCCTGCCTACTGTCATGGGAAAAAGGCGTGATGTTATGATGATGGTGTTGATTTTAATGATTATAGGTGACTGCACCAACCATATCTTCACCACAATGTTCAGCTGCACTGGTATCAGCTGCAGATCATCTCCGCAGTACAGCCCACGACCTGACGGCCGCTTCCAGATCACACCTCACACCTGGACAGGATGCCCAGCTGATGTACACTTCACAACAAGAGCTGGACAAGAGCTTGGATCTATTGGTTGAAGCTGTTCAACATACTTGTAATGGTCAGTACTGATTCAACATAGCATACCACCAATACAACATTTAAAACAACAAAATGCCTTCATTATAGGTTTGAGTTTGGTTATTAGGTATTGAGTGAATGTATATTTTATTTTCAGACTATGGTCTAAAATTAGTCTATATATTATGGTAACACTTAAATCAGAGATTTTTTGTTTAAAAATGACTAAGTACCCTAAAATATTTTATTATAGATGCGCCTATTTCATCTGGCGAGCGACAAGAGAAGCGTCGCCTTCAGTTCATCAACAGTCTGTCAGCTGCTAAGGGTGGCTTCAACAACGTACAGGAACAACTCAAAGATGTAAGTACTTCACATCTATATCTACCTAAACTAAAACCTGGCTAAGACATACGTCTGCCTAGTTTTGAAACGAAAAATTACTAAATACATTGAAAAGTAAGTTTTTAAGATTCAAGCATTAGCGTGTAAGTTGCGAGTTTATTTAGATATTTATGGTATTGAGATCAGTATCAGTATAAAGAAAATCTCTGCCCATAAGATAGATTTAGCTACATTATGTATACATATGTGTTGTTGTCCAGCCGGTGATATGCGCGCTGATGAAGGAGTCAGATGGAGTAGCACTACAGAGTAGACTATCAGACAGACTGTCGCAACTGAACGCCGCCGTCGCTGCACTCGCACTCGCTACTGCTGGTATGTTCACTTATTAGTAAAAAGAGAATAACAAACATAAAGAAAAGTAGAATAAATATCGTTTTAAAGGTAGGAGTAGAACGTAGAGAAGATGACTTTCTGAAAGAGGAATTGAAAGAAATCAAAGTAAATATGGGTCTCCCATACGAATATTATAAAGCTGAAGAAATTGTTTGTTTGTTAGAACGTACTAATTTCATGAACCACTGGTCCGATTTAAAAAATTCTTTCAGTGCTGGATAGTACATTTATCGAGGAGGGTTATTGGCTATAAAAGTATATATCATCACGCAGCGACCTATAGGGGCGAAGCATCAGTAAAAATGTTGGTAAACAGGGAAAATTTAAGGGCGGGCAACAACTAGTATAGAATATGGACGAAAAAAGGATAAGTCATGTTCTTAGTGCAATATTTCTGTTAATTATATTATATGTTGTATATCCACTACTGGACCAGATCGTGATCAGCCCGACTACTCGAGCGCTAAGAGAGCGGTGGACAACATCAACACAGTGATGTCGCCACTTGTACAAGGTTAGTAACATTATGTATTGTTATACAACAGTTGTGTTATACGCCCCATAGATGGCGCTCCATAATCTCTGCCCACCCTCGAAAAAGCCGTGACGGTATGATGATGATTATAATATACCAATATCATAATTTGTAGGTACCTACAATATGCGTCTGTATTCAAGTTTTAATTTTCACTAAATTCCGTTCTTTAAAAACTAAAAAACCGTTGTAGAAACCTTTAAAAAACCTTAATGTTGAATACTAACACGCTGGGGTCTTGTTTCAGAGGCTCTAGTACTGGCTGGTACCAAGGAAGGCGACGAGCAGGGTCGCATGCTGCAACAAGTGCAGCAACTGTGTGACGTCACCAGCGACCTCTGTCAACAAGCTGCACAACCACTGGTAACAATCTTTATATTGTAATATTGTCTATATTATTTTTAAATACATGTAATAGTTTAAAAAGGAATGTTAATGACGATGCATACAGTGATGTTGTGACACAGGAGAAAAATGTTGTATGAGAGACAGAAAAATGAAACATAATGTCTACATGTCTGTCTGGCAGCAAGGTAAAATAAGACTGAAATAGTTTGGATTGTAAAAACATACCCAATGACACGGTTATAGACTGGAAAGGATAAAGATTGGCCACAGTCTGTACAAAGTTAATGAAAATAATTTAAATGACTAAAATATTATCTCATTAATGACCGTCTAGGGTGTAAGAGATGCAGCCGCTGAGTTTTCGAAGGCATCCAGTAAACTGATGTTTACAGTCAGTCCTCGGAGCTTCACTGGGAAGCAACAACAGGTGAGCATTTATATATCAATTTTTACCACCCCGTTACGTCGATATTAGGTATTTGTCTAGAATATTTAGAAATCATTCCTTAGCGAATAGATGAATAAGATTTATACTTTCAATTCATTCAACTATTTATTTATCAGCATGTTCATCCACTGTTGGACATAGGCCATAGAACGCTGCAACGCGTCATCCTGTGCCAAATGCATCTAATTCACTGACACGTGAGAACGTTACATCGTTTCCATTGTTAATATTTTTCTGTAATTCTTCAATATCCAGGTGGTAGATCTGTCAGCAACGTCGTGTGTCCTCGCTACAGACCTCCTATCTCAAGTACAAGCACTCACCACACAAGTTGGAGGAGAACTGGCCACAGACCTGGATTTGAAGGGAGCCAGCACTGCTGATGCTGCACAGAATCTACTGGCTGTTGCACAGGTTAATGCTCTTATGTTTTTTGAAACTTTGTTGATTTTAGTACGAAGAGTAAACATCTGGTGAAACATTGCTCAAACAAGTGTGATAATTATTACGTAAAGTAACTAGATTATTTTACAAATTTTGACCACAATTGTTGTAATTAATTTAAACGAATCAATAAATTCGAGAAAATGTCGAGCAAACGTTAGAAACTATTGAAAATATCTTCACAGGTAGCAAGTCTCAGCATAGACAATCCAGAATGTAGAACAGCCCTGGAGTCAGCTGTGGAGAATCTGCGAGGATCTGCAGCAGGACTAACAGCTGCCTGCCTCCCTCACACGCAACCAGCAGCTCGCCAGGATCTGACCAATAGTCAGAAATTGTTGAATGATAGCCTGGATAAACTGCTTTGCATTTGCAGGGAATCTAAAGCTGGTAGGAAAAATATAATGTTTAATTACAAACAAAATTTCAACCACATGCGAAACTAAAATCTACCCTCTACATTGCAATAATTCAGATTCATATCAGCCGTAAACGAAACGTAAAATATAGGAAATACTATATATTTTCTTGTTAATTTTTAGTTGTATCTGTCTGTCTATCTGTGACACCTATTTTCCAGGTGGTTTGTCCAAAGAGCAACGCGAGAAGCAGCGTCTACAATTTGTGAACAGTTTATCTGGAGTAAAGAGTATCTTCGGTGAAGCACAACAACAACTTAAACAGGTATCTATCATATTAGTATATCTTTTACATTTATATTTTTAATTTAACTAATCAAATAATGTCACATTTTTCTTATTTCACGCTATTAAAGAATTGGATGAAACTGTAAAGTAAAATATTTGAAGGTAAGTTATTTGGTCCTTCGAGCCGGATAGCCAGCTTTCATCTATATTATCCGTAATCGCGCTAATGAATCCTTAACAAATTAACATTGAATAAACATTGAATGTTTGTGTTCCAGCCATTATCCTGTAGTGTCAATGATGTGGACAATTCAGTTCTCCAGCACCAACTGTCTGAGAGACTGTCACAACTGAACGCTGCACTCGCTGCACTAACACTCGCTACTGCTGGTATGACTTATTTATTTACTAGAATTAAAACTTAAATATTCTTGAATAACTCCGTCTGTCTATTGCTGATTAACGTTACAACTACTGAACCGCTTTAAATTTGATTTGGTATCTATATGGATATTTAAGTACCCGAGAAAATAAATAGGCTACTTTTCGAATCTACGGAATGAGTGTAATCATTCCAAATGTCACGTGAAGTCACTAGCATATACTAACAGAGCTGTATTTATCCGAGGCCGGGCGGCGCGCAAGCATGCAATTTTAATATTTTGCCCTTTTTATTAATTCAAGGGGGTGGGAAATCAAATGAATCGTTACACAGATTTTTTAAGTACTTCCTCTTCTTCTCCAGCACATTTACGTCCCACTGTTGGATATGGACCTCCACTACTTTGGGAGCGATTATGGTCTACTGTACCGCGCTGACCAGGCGTGTTGACACGGTTTATTTTCGAGTTCTCCGTCTCTCACAGAAGATGTTATTTGTGTGCAACATCTCTTAGCTGACTTTTACAGCACCCTTAAGGGGAGATGGGGTGGTGACACTTGTATAATGTATGTTAATCCGTCACCACACGGAGAGTTTTTAAGTACATCCCTGGATAATAGGTTAGTTTATTTATGCTATCATTGAAATTTTCAATTTCAAATTAAAAATGAGATGTTTCTAGTGAGCTGTGTGTGGGTCACACTATAATATGTACTCATGTGCTGTGTTGTACCAGCTGGTGATGATCCTGACTACGCGAGTGCACAACGCGCTGTCAACACAGTGAGCACACTGACACCACTCATTGTACAAGGTTAGTTGTTCATGTTGTTGTCTACTGTATTATGTTCCATTATGATCATCACGATTGATCATTTAAACTGTGTTGTGTTCGATCATGATCATCATAATTGTTACACTGTGTTCTGCTCGATCATGACCATCATAATCATCCTTTGTGCTGTGTTCTGTTCAATCATGATTATCATAAATCACATCTATATAAATATTTATGATCATATTCACTGTAATGTAATTTGATTCTATGTTGTTTATTAAAGTCGTAGAATGTATTTCATCACGCTCTATAATCTCTGCTTACTCTGATATAATAATTAACAAATATGACTGTTATTATCAGAGTCCCGTGTACTGGCTGGTACCAAGTCAGGTGATGATGTAGCTCGTATGCTGCACACAGTTGATGAGCTGTGTAAGGCCGGTAGAGGACTCTCAGAATCTGGTGAACAACCACAGGTGAATATTATCTATGTTAATCATATTGTTACCTATATCTTTTATTTATTATGAACAAAGTCGTTATTTTTGTATGTTATTTGAACTTAAATATTTAAAACTATGCAACGGATTTTAATGCGGTTTTTTAATAGAAAGAGTGATTCATGAGAATGACTTTTTATGTAGTAATTATATTATATGGAGGTTTGATGTATATTGATGGAGGGTGGGGGGCTCCTAACAACAAATAAATACGTGTAACTATTATTGTTAGGCTCTCAGAGAAGCAGCCGTCAAACTCTCGAAGGCGTCCAGCCAGCTGATGTCTACCATCGATCCTGAAGAACATCATAAGAAACAACAGGTAAGAATTAATGATTGATATTAAGTATAAAAAGTGTTTAATTATTTATTAACATTTTTTTATAAAATAATGTAGATCGTAAAGACTCATTGTGTTATGGTGTCCTATGTCTAGCAGTAATTAGACAGACAGACAGACAGAAAGTAAGCAAGTAGCTTTAAAATATTATATCAACTGACACTATCTAATATATAAAATTCACGTGTCACAGTGTTAGTTACCGTACTCCTCCGAAACGGCTTGACCGATTTTTATGAAATTTTACATGCATATTCAGTAGGTCTGAGAATCGGCCAACATCTATATTTCATACTTTTTTTTTAGTATGGCAAAACAACGTTTGCCGGGTCAGCTAGTAATAATATAGTCTTCACGTACCTTCAAAAGTCGTGGCGTGTCTAAGATAATAGTAGTATTATATTTGTTATTGTAATCTTGCAGATAGTAGAGTTGTCCAAGCAATCATTCGATCACGCCAATCAGCTGGTCTCTCAGACACGGAGCGTGGCCCAGCAGCTGGGAGGTGACCTGGCTGCAGGTCTACACAAGAGAGGAACTGCTACTGCTGATGATGCACGGAACTTGATCGCTGTTGCACAGGTGACGTGCTTTATTTATATGTACATCAGTCATTTACATTTAACTATTGTACATTATGAGTTTTATTATTACAAATAAACATTCTTATGTGATTTATCAGTGTTTGTACCGACCCTCACTTGCTCTGTCATACACAAGTGAAGCTGAGGGGCGCAGGGAGTCGTATATAAAAACTAGGTATTGCCCGCGACTGCGTACGCCTGGAATTTAAAACAATTGCCCCATATTTTCAATCTTTTTCACTAATGCTTTGCTCCTATTGGTCGCAGTGTGATGTTATGTAGCCTTTTCGATAAATGGACCATCCAACACTGAAAGAATTTTTCTAATCGGACCAGTGGTTTCTGAGATTAGCGCGTTCAAACTTCAGTTTCCACAGTTTTATAGTATTAGTATAGCCACTCTGAAATATTTTATATAGTAAATATAATGTATACCTTCAGATGACATCATCAAGTCCAAGTTCACAATGTGTTGAGGCACTGCAGTCAGCTGTGGAGAGTGTGAGAGGATCAGCTGGTACCCTGACAGCAGCGTGTACTCCTCACATGGCACCAGGTGACAGAGAACAGGTGTACTCTACTAGAGGACTACTGTACGATAGTCTGGACATGTTGCTACTGGCTAGTCAACAGGCTGGACGCGGTAACTGATATTATATTGATTACTGTAACTTCTCCTTAACGTATTAATCAAATTACAATCATTTATTTCAGATTTACATTTAACTTTAAATCCATAAATAAAATAATACAATTAAAATAAATGCTTACTATGTCAGAACATTTGTAAAAATCATCTTAATTTAAACTAAACACATAACAGACAGAATCACAAAATAATGTATATTATTTAAAAAAAATTGGTCCTGTAAAATAATCAGCCATTTAGTTAAAATAAATTTCATAGAAAATTAGAAATAAAATAAAATAATTATTAAAAATAAAATAAATTTATGTCCCACAGTTGAACACGTGCCTTCTCCATCTTATAAATAACGCATATTTATTTTATATGTTTGTAGATACTCCAGCAGTATTATCACCAGCACAACGTGACATGATACGTCTACAGTTCATCAACAGTTTGTCTGGAGCTAAGAGATGTTTCGATGATGCGCGACAACATCTCGAACAGGTACCTAACACTTTTAATTATAATCATCCCTCTTCCGTTCGCACTGTATTCATGAAAAGGTGAATTTATTGAAGTAATTCATGATAGACAATGTAAGAAAATACGTTTCATAATGTTAGTATCCCAATACCAATTTGTTGACAGGCGCTCTTTCGTCGCTGCGCCGCAAATGTGCTCTTTATTAGATTGTGTCTCTTTTTCGGTTTTGTTTATATCAGGCTTTTGCCCTATTTTTATGTAGTTTTAATCAATATAATATGTTGTATCTGTCAGCCGTCTACCCGAGAACTCTTGCGTCAGGAAGATGAGTCAGTTCTGCAGAACCAACTGTCTGACAGACTGTCACAGTTGAACGCTGCCATCGCGGCACTGGCACACGCCACTAGAGGTAATGATTTAAATACATTAATGTTTTTAAAAGAGCACTGTCTTGGTCCTAAATGCAGCAGGATATAGTTATGACGAAATCGATGCCAGGAGTCGATTTATATCTCATAAATGTCTTAGAAAGAATGTAGAATGTAGTCTGAGAGACATTAGTTCGTACAATTGTACTGTCAACGACTAACAATTACCGCCAAGCAAGTCGTGGGACGATCACGGACCTTACGACGCAGCGTTGGTAGACAACCGCCGACAAGGTCGTGGGGAGCCACTGGATGCAAGTGGCACAAGATCACGCGTGGCGTTCTATGAAGGAGGCCTACGTCCAACAGTGGACGGAGAGAGGCTGTTGGATGGATGGATGATGTCGTGAGACGAGTTTTTCATTATCTGTTTATTATAATGACATATGTGTCATTGTGTTCGTAATTCTCACAGATGATTATTATACATGATCGTGTTATTAATAACTGATACGAATATATGTATAGATCGTGATGAACCTGAGCACGCGAATGCCCAGAGAGCTATCAACACAATCACTGCACTCACTCCGCTACTTGTCCAAGGTTCGTTACAACATCATTATGTTTATTATATTGATTCTTTTTATTCTATTCAACTTTTATGGGGGAAATTATGGTCTACTGTGCCGCTCTGATCACGCGTGTTGGCGGAGGGTTTGATTTCGAGTTTTCTTCTTCTCATTGAGGACGTTGTCTGCGTACAATATCCCTTAGCTCGCTTTAGCAGCACCTCGAAGAAAAAGGGATGGTGACGCTTGTATTGTTAATCCGTCACCACACGTATAAGTCGATTGTGACGATTGAAGACGGGCCTCGTGGTGTAGTGGTTCATGTAACGGACTGCCGATCAAGAGGTCGCGGGTTCGATTCCCGCTCGGGACAATCATTTGTGTGATTTTTCTAATTGTCATACAAATGTTTGTACTGCGTCTGGGTGTTTCTATGTATTATAAGTATGTATTTACAAAAGAAAAGTAGTATATGTATTATATCCGTATTCTGGTACCCATAACACAAGCATATAAGCTTAGCTTGGGACCAGAGGACGTTGTGTGAAATGTCCATGAATATTTATTTATTTATTTATTGTTTGTTTATTTATCAAGTTTCTTCATGTAAGTGATGTTAATAATATTATTATATGTGCAGATATAAAATCATTGAGCAGTAGTAAGGATGTCGAGTCACAGAAGACATTACTACAAGAAGCACAACAGTTATGTGATGCCAGTAGAGCTATATGTGAACATGCTGATGATCCACAGGTAATCATATATTAGTATTATTAATTGATAACAGGTAGAGAGAGAGACATAATTATTATAACAATTGATTTCGACAAAATTTTGCTTTTGACACTTCAAATTTTTTTCTCATATTTAGTGAGAAGAACCAGCCTAAGAATCTCAGCAGAACTCTATTTTTATGATTTTGCTGATAATAGAACACTTGCATCTCGTTGGATGCAAGTGTCGTTACTCTCTGCGTAGATTTAATCAAAGCAGCGGAATGTACATTATAAATGATATCCATTTAATGGTGTCGATTCTACGTCCACAACTAAACTTAACTTAACTAAGAAATGAAAACAACTATTGTTGTATATTGATTATTTGGTTGTTTTGTTGTGTAATTTTATATTAATTACAATCGTTAATCTATAATAAACAGATTTGCTAACAAGAAAGAATCGTTAACATTACGGAATTGTGTTATTGACACAATCAAATTTCATTTTTTAGTTAAGTTAAGTTTAGTTGTGCGCGTAGAATTGGTACCAATGTCTTCTTTTTGCGGATGAATGTTGAGTTCCATCTTATTTTAGTATGTACAAGTTTAACTACTTAAAACTATCAATGTCATTATTAGATGGAAGAGATTATTTAAAGCGGCGACCAAAATAAATGTGTTGTTAGTACTAAACTAAATTAAATAACGTTTTGTTCAGAAACTCCGTGAAGTGGCCGCCATGTTTGGTGACGCGTCCAGTAAGATGATGTTCACACTCACTCCTGCTGCCAACAATCATAAAGAGAAACAGGTAAATACATAAGTACACTATTAGATTACAAGGTAATGGGGTGGCGACATATATATTCTGATTACAATCCATACGCAGTCAAAACACATCGGAGATAAAGAAGGTACGAGGCTGTTCGTCTCCTCAGCTCATTAGCGCCCCTATATTGGCACGGGCTTTCTTTACTACGGGAGAGTATATAGTCTACTATGTCACCCTTAGGAAATGGGGTGGTGACACTTGTATTCTTAATCCGTTACTACATGGCACACCGACAGATAATATGTTTTCGTTTTTTGTAATTATCTAGATAGTGGATTTATCAGTGGCATCATGTGGTCGTGCCACGGAGCTGCTGTCCCAGGTTCAGTCCCTGACGCAGCAGCTGGACGGAGAGCTGGCCTCGCACCTGGACAACCTAGGAGCTAAAAGTGCTGAAGATGCACAGGCGTTACTTACTGTCGCTCAGGTTGGTACCGACACGCTTTATATAATCTCGTCTTTAGAAAGCAAATAAATTAGAACGAGATTAACATTCAGAGATCCATACATCCATCATCCTTTTCTATCGACTGCTGGACATGAGCCTTCACCACAGCGCAACGCGCGGTCTTTTGAGATTAAAATTCTCGTCTTCTTTTTTGTATGACTAACTTTTTTCCCATGTACTGAAACATAATTTAAATTCCAAGTAGACTACGCTCGTGACAATTTGGTGTTCAGTTTCAATCCTGCCATCATTAAGTTGACTTGAAGATATATTATGAGTTTGTTAATACTAACATTATATATTTAAGGTGACAGCAGCAAGTATCGCGTCACCTCATTGTAGATCACAGTTAGAGAAAGCAGTCACAAGTCTCCGTGGATCATCATCACAACTGACAGCTGCATGTAGACCACATGTGAAGCATGGCGCTCAGCAGAGACAACTACAAGACTCACATAAACAGCTGGAAGATAGTCTCGACTTGTTACTGCAGGCCTGTAGGGATACTGCGACGGGTAAGTGAGAAATATTTTATCCATGGTTGCTATAAAGTCTTTGAGACGTCGCGCTAGACTGCAGGATTTACAGATTGTAATCTGTAAATCCATAAAAAAATAGTTCAATTTGAATCCGTCCCAATTATTACAGATGGAGAAACACCTCAGGAGACGCAGCGCGTCAAGTTCATCCGCAGTGTGTCAGCTGTCAGCAGTAACCTGGATGATGCTGAGAAGCATCTTAAAGATGTACGTACTGTCAAGACTTTAATAGCATTGTTTGTGTTCGGGCCGAAAAGATTGTTTGTTTGTTTGCACGTGCTAATCTCAGGAACCAGAATTCTGATTTGTAAAATATCTTCAGCGTTGGATTGTACATTCATTGAAGTAGGCTTTAGGCTATATAACATGACGCTGCGTCTAATAGGAGCGAAGCAGTGGTGAAAAATTCCCCGAGTACGAAGTCACGGGCAACAGATTTCTTAAGATAATTGACACTTTATTTCCTTTTAAAACGGCTGCATAACTTTTTTGTTGAAAGCAGATTGTTAGTTTTTCTCATATTTCTCATCTTCACTTTTATACTTAAATTGTCCTCATAAACCATTCTAGTAATTAATGAAACTGGTCAGAGCAATCATTCAGTGTTTATCGCGAGCGTACTCATAACAAACTTAATTATATCTAATTTTCATATAGGGTGATTTTCTTCTGCAAACTTTTTTTAAATAGTACCTAGTTAAATAAATATTTGTTTTGTGTCCAGCCCCTGGTATGTCCACTAGTGAAGATGGAGGACTCGTTATCTGTTCAACATGAACTGACGCGTCTTCTCGCTCAACTGAACGCTGCGGTCGCTGCACTTACCTCGGCCACAACCGGTCAGTATATTGTGACTCTGAGATTATCTTCCTTGTTTAGAACTGTCTGGTTACAACTAATAACATACTGATGTTTGTGTACAGATCATCAAAACCCGGACTACCCGTCAGCTGAACGTTCCATCATCACCATCACTGAACTAATGCCGACTGTTGTTCAAAGTAAATACACATCAGAACTTGTTCTACTTCCTGCTCTTATCCCGCTACTTGGGGTCGACGCAGCCTTCCAACCTCTCCTGTCAGCCGTCATATTCTCATCAACTCCTTTTCTTTCTCGCACAGTCCATCAATATTTTCTTTGGTCTTCCTCTCCTTTTCCGGTTATCAACATTCATATTGTCGTATTGAAATTTTCGTGAGTTTGAGTCCTATTAGTATTAGAAATATTATATTAACCTGGGTCGACATTTTCGATCCCAAAACAGTGAGTGTTAGCCGGTAATATAGTCCCCGTTTTCCAATGGCAGAGCATAATGCGACTCAGTGCCGCACAATGCCGCATAATGCTGACACTTAATTGGAACGTGAATTAGTTTTAAAATGCGCCAGCAGAGTGCGCTAAGTTCAGAGTTGAAAAAAAAAATTCTAAAATAAACATTGTATTCACATTATATGTGTGGAATATAAAAAAAGTCATTGTTTATACCTTCATCCATACTTATATTTATTTATTTTTTAACACAGCTTGAATTAACTTTGATTATTTCCAGAAAACTCCGACGAAAGGAAACCCTTAAATTTTTTTTTAACAATAAATATTATTACTAACGATAATATATAAATAAAATTTCAATCAATGCCAATTTAAAGAAAAAATACTTGTTAATTTTCTGTCGCTGAAGTTGGTATGGATTGCACGCATCACTTTTGAGAGTGCTCGATTGTGCGATGCGTTGCTGTAATTGGAACACTCAACGTTGAGCATTGTGCCGCATAATGCGCTATTGTGCGCTGATTGGAAAACGGGGAATATTTCTAAACATTCATATTCACACCTTTTTGCTTAAATATACTTTCATTTGGTCTTTGGATTAGAGAGATAAAATTGTTATTATTTTAATTACAGAGGCAAAGGCAATAAGTTGCAGTAAAGATGACAACTCTAAACATGAGATACAACATAACGTTGAGGAGTTGTATGAAGCTAGTCGCAGGATATTGGACAACGCTGGAGATCCAAGGGTGAGTGTCACCTCTCTTTAAGTTGTTCTACTTATTATATTGTTCGTGGTTTTATCTTTGGTCCCGAGAGCACATTTTGGTGAAAATTAGACACAAATACTAAATGTTAATTACTTTAATTGTTACAGAAACTGAACGAAGCAGCTATAAAGTTCGCTGTGACATCAGGGCAACTGGTATCCCTAGTGGGTAGCGACGACCAGCCGCAGTCTGTAATTACTTCAAATGCTAAAGGAAAAGGTAAATATAAATTAAAATACAATCTCATTCATAAAGAGCTGAACAACCCATTGAACCCCGCTCCTGGGCGCGTGCGAAGGATATTTAATCTGCTATGCAGCACCGGCTAGGTCGGCTGTAAGCAGCAAGTTATAGTCACTTTTAGTTTGCTCCACAAATTTTCGTAAATCATGAATTAGTACGGGATCCGTAGTACATTTTTTTCACTTGATTACTATCAAGCTGATTTTCCGTGAGTAGCTTTATTATGATGAGACGCCCAATAATTTTCTATTCCAAAATCTCGATTGTGGTAGCTAACAGAGGTAACAAGGATAAAATATCTTCAAAAATTTCAAACAAAAATTTCTAAAAAATCACTTAATGCTTTCTTCCAGTAATAGTACGATATTTTATCCTTGCTATCTCTGTTAGCTACCACAATCGAGATTTTGGAATAGAAAATTATTGGGCGTCTCGTCATAATAAAGCTACTCACGGAAAATCAGCTTGATAGTAATCAATTGAAAAATATGTACTACGGATCCCGTACTAAATTAAATAGACATAAAAATTAGATAACAACTTTTGGATTAAATAAGGTACAGGAAAAAGCTGAGATCTACCAAGGTACTTAACTTAAAATAGTTATCTCATGTTACCCATAACACACTCTGGTACCCATAACACAAGCATAATAAGCTTAGCTTGGGACCAGAGGACGTTGTGTGAAATGTCCATAAATATTTATTTATTTATTTATTTATATATTTATTTATTTATTTATTTATTTATTTATTTATTTATTTATTTATTATTAATTTATTTATTTATTTAAATATTTATTTATTTATTTATTTATTATTATTTATTATTATCCATAGGTCGCTGGTTCAAATCCGGCTCGAAGGACCAAATGGACACGCCGGGAACGTGCTGTGTTGCTCGCTGACAGGCGTGTACAGAACGAGAGTCCATAGATACTCGTAAACACGTAGACTCTCGCTACCTTATTGATTTGTCGGACGTAGTAGACGCTCAGTACCTAGACTACATGATGTTAGGCACTGTTAGGTTTGTGCAGCGATGGTGTAGGGCGGCGCGAAGGATAGAGCCACGCGGCGTTAGACTCGGGCAGCACTAGGGCGGCGGCGTGGCGCTGAATTCGGGCAGCGCGATAGTTAGAGCGACGCGGCGCTGGACTCAGGCAGCGCTAGGGCGGCGCGACGGTAACCACGTGGTGAGGAGGGAGTCAATGAAACTTCGGGTGATTTCACTGGACTGGTTTATTGTAGAAATACATAGTTTATATAGTAGTTTCATTTATACACACATATGCAAAATACGTGACCGCGGAGAGTTACTAAAATAGAGCATAGAAGGAATTTGCTGATTATATTAATTCGTGAGTTTATTCATAAACGGGAAGTTAGTTATTCAATATATATAACCTAGGGTGGACTTGTCCGTATGTATGTTCATACGTGAACACTAGGGTGGACTTGTCCGTATGTATGTTCATACGTGAACATATTTATTTATTTATTTATTTATTTATTTATTTATTTATTTATTTATTTATTTATTTATTTATTTATTTATTTATTTATTTATTTATTTATTTATTTATTTATTTATTTATTTATTTATTTATTTATTTATTTATTTATTTATTTATTTATTTATTTATTTATCTGTTCGAAATTTCAATATTTGTGGACGATTTTTCAAACTCCCCTGTTTTATAATGCAGGTCAGAAGCCAGCAGTTCCAGTGCGTGGTACCAAGAGTGTGGCTCAAGCTGTACCATCCCGCAACAGTACCACTACTGCCGACTTCCTGGACGCGCTCAGAGCTGAAGAGAGTAGAGGTCAGTTGTGTTATGAGTATGTTTAGGATTAGTTTGTTAAAACAAAACCTTTGAAAACTGTTTGTATCTTCATTCCATATCAAAAGTTAAGACAACAATTAAATAGTGCATTACTAAAACTTGGCTGTACGTCCTTATGTCATCAGACTGTATCTAATTTCTCATGATATTATAGAGCTATGAATATATCTATGATCGTGATAGTACGAGACCCTTCGTGAGCAAGTTTGATTCGTACTTAGCCGGTTTTATTTCACTTAAGAAATGGTCTTGTAATATATGGCCTGATTACAATCTAATCGCCTTATTATTTAAAATTAGTTTATAAGTAATGTATGTATTAAAAACTTGTCGTATACGACAGATCAAGGTGTACGTGTGGTGGGCGTGGCTCAGAAAGACTCCAAGTTAGTTGCGGAAGAGAAGCGAGCTCATGATGAACTGGTAGCAGCCGTGGATAGTGCACACAACCAACTGAATTATGCAGAGGGAGCTATACAAATGGTCAGTATCTACTACATAAGCTAAAAAAATAATTCTACACATTTTTCGTCATTAAAAAGTCATGTCATCTCTGTATTTAAAATAATGATATTTTGTGTTTGTACTTTATTTTTCTCATACACTCTAACATATTAGAAATACTATATTACCGGCTAACACTCACAGTTTTGGGATCGAAGATGTCGACCCAGGTTTCGAGCATATCCGATGCACCAGTGCACGCCGGAAGGTCACAGACGCCGCTGCGCACTCGTCCTGAAGATGAGCATCGGATATGCTCGAAACCTGGGTCGACATCTTCGATCCCAAAACTGTGAGTGTTAGCCGGTAATATAGTATTTCTAATATGACTCAAACTCACGAAAATTTCAATACGAAAACACTCTAACATATTTAGACAGCGTGGTTTATGGTATATCTAGCAATGAATTATCGAAATGTTATCGTTGTTATACATTTTTTTTACTATTGTTATTCGAGATGGAGGTAGACTCGCAGTGTACCTCGATATTGATTAACTTTTTTAGTTGTATTCGCTTGAAATTAACTTTCACTTCCAGTTGCAAAGTAAACAAGGCACCACACCCAACATACAAGCTGTGGACGTGATTAGAAAAGAGCAGCACATGGAGGATATGTTAGCTAAGGCTGGTGTAGAGGTCGCTGCTCTCGTCTCAGCTAACTGTAAGTAATAACTCTCATCCTAACATTTAAAACGCAAAGAAAACTCGGTCATAATATAACTATGTGTCTATATTATGATAGGAAAGTTTCAAAGTATCTGAATAGCTGCGAAAGTTTAAGAACAATAATTAACCCAAAATGTGTTTACACGGTGTACAATCACGAATTAACAACAGAAAATAGATATACTTAATATGTATTATGATATAATTATTTCATGTTCCTAGATGCCAACAAGTTAGACTACAAATCTGCGACAGAAGCCATCACCGCCACCACAAGAGCTGTCACTAGTGCCACTGAAGGTACGGTCATTGTATCTATCTATAATAATAAAAGCTGAAGAGTTTGTTGTTTGTTTGAACGCGCTAAACACAGGAACCACTGGTCCGATTTGAAAAATTCTTACAGTGTTGGATAGTACATTTATCGAGGAAGGCTTATAGATATAAACATCACGCTGCGACTAATAGGAGCGAAGCAACAGTGAAAAATGTTGCAAAAACGGGGAAAAATTATTCATGCGCATTATTTAATTTTGTACCGCTGCAATAAATACCTCTTTACTTGTCTTTGAAATTGAAATTTTGGTTTAATATCTTTGTGTTCTTACGATAATAATAGAATTTTTTAATTTCTTAAAAGAATATAGTACCCTCGCCCATTAATTGTAGTAGTACTTTATATAATCCATTCGTTTGATTCTTCTATTATTTGACTTCAAATACTTTTTATACTCTTTGGCCTATTTCTAATACCTTTTCCTATATCTACTTACTTATAACGTATAGATGGCGCTGCTATCAGCGGTACACTCCAAGATGAAGAACGTAAGAAGTTCCTGAGTGACATGCTGGCACTGTGCGACGCTACCAAGAATGTCTGTGAGGCGAGCAGGGAAGATACCAAGGTATTGTCATTGCTTATGAATATGTTTCCATTTAAGCAGAAAAAAAAATCTTTGATAGAAGGAAATGCTGAGAGTAACTGTTATGTACCAAACGATTGACCTGCCATGTTAGGTATGTTCACGAACATATGTTGAATGGTCGTGTAGTACCGCGACCGATGGCGCCACCGGCGCCTACGCCGCGGCCAACGAGCGCGCCCGCGCCGGTTTTCGGCGGTGACCGGCGTGTCGTTCAGTTGAAAAATCGAGTTGAAAGCGAGTTGACGTTCGATTGTGACTAGTTGTCACGTGTTCTCGCAACGGTTTTTAAAAGTTAAAAATTGTCACTAGAATTAATTGTTGATAAAACTAATTATCCTTGTTGTGTGAATCGATAATTACAATTGAAAACAAAACCTTGAAATGTCACCGCGAAATGTAATCTTCGCCAAATTGTTGGACATAAATGTGTTATAAAAACTAGTGAATTTTGTGTCTCCATACTTAATACGATTTGTGTGTCTATATTTAATGCTATTTAATGTGAGTTGAACTGTTTGATAACTACAATTGTGATAGTATAATTGCATTAAGACGATTGGTGAAAGTTCACGGCTTAAGTCGCGCCAAATGTGGTCATTTTGAGGACTTAAAGAGTTCGTGTCTGCCTGCCTAAAGTTAAGTATAGTTTGATTAGCATTCTGCGTTATTTTGGCCAATTTATCGTAGTTAGTTAATGAAGCTATAGCTAGGGCTTGACACGGTGAAGACATTGTTGAAGAACAAACAGGGTAAGTTTGTACTATTGTAAATTTGTAACGCTGTGAAACGCAGATTTTAAGTTCGTTCGTGTTGGCCTGAAGAATTAATACGCTTCCACAAACTAACACATTAAAAATCCCAGGTTGAACGCAACATATTTTTGGTACCCAGAGCGTGGTTTAAACTCCGTTTCTCGAATGTTCCATGTTGAACAAACTATACCCTCATTATTTGTGAAAATTGATTTAATTAATTTAATTAATTTAATTTGATTAATTTAGTTGTTTGTTTGTTTAATCTAAATTGTTGGTATAGTTTTTAAATAATTAATTTGAGTACTTGAATTGGCAATTAGATTTTAAAGGGTTTGATAATTGTTTGTGCTATTGCTAATCGTATTTGTTGTTACTCAGGTTATTATTTAATATAAATTATTATTTAATTATTGTCTAATATTGAACAACGTTATAGTTAAATTGTGGCGTTGTGCGTTTGTGTAATACAACATTTATTTTATACGTTTGTTTGTTTGTTGGTTACCTTAAAATAAATAATTTAAGTCTTAAATTAATTGCACATTGGCAAGGAATTGTTTGTTTGTTTGATTTAAAATATTTAAGATTTGATATTTGTTTAGAGTAATAGCGGCTTGTCTCATTGAAAGATATTTTGTTTTTCGCTATTGTAATATTGTTTGTTTGTGAAAGATATTTGTTTTTTTTTGTGTTATTATAAGATTGTTTGTTTCGTGCCGTTTGTGCTTTGAAGATGTCTGCCGCCGCGTATAATGTTGTCCGCGAATCATATTCCGGGATTGCGACTCATTTGAGATGGTTCACGTCAGCTGCCGCCTTGGTGAAAAGGGAGAACCGAATCGAGGCATTGTTGGACAGGCATGAGAAATGCCCTACACGACTTCAGGAGGTGGAGGCGCTTTACCAGCGCTTCATCTTGCATCTGGATGATGTGCCCCTGGAGTCGTTTCCCCAGGAGCGACGGGACAAAGTCCACGAGGACTACCTCCAAATGATGGACCTTGCCGACGACATCGCCCAGCGCGCGCGGGAGATTTTAGCCTCGCGCGCCGGAGTACCGGCTCACCGGGCCCCCTTGAAGACTCCCGTGGGCCTTTTGACCAGGTTACCCAACTTGGATCTTCCACGTTTTGATGGTCGACTAGACATGTGGATGGGATTCATTGGTTTGTTTGAGAGCCTTGTGGACTCGAGGGACGATTTGGGTCCGTCTCAGAAACTGGCCTATTTACTCTCCGTGCTTGATGGAGAGGCGAGGGGCTTAGTACAGCACCTCCCAATATGTGACGGGAGCTATGGGATCGCGCGGGCGTTGCTCACCAAGCGCTATCACAATCAGCGCTGTCTGGCAGATACCCACGTTGACCAGATCTTGAACCTTCCCGTCGTGAGCAATGCTGCCCAGTTGAGGACCGAGCTGCTGAACCCCCTCCTAATAGCCACCAATTCGCTCAACCGCTTAGGACTGCCGGTTGCCAAGTGGTCTTACCTACTGGTGCGTATCGTACTCAAGCGATTGCCGGTGTCTTTGAGGGCACGTTTTGAACAGGGGCACACTAGGGATGAGGCATCTGCTCTCCCTACCTTTGACCAGCTCCTGACGTTCCTGGAGGACGAGTGTCGCATGGGTGACGTCATGGTCGCCGACACGCCGGTGGAAGCATCACGTCCCAGACCCACCAACCAACGGCGCAATGCTCAACCTGCACCAAGAGGAGGTACGGCCGCCCGCTTCGCTGTCGCTCAAGCTGCGCCACCGGACTGCCGGTTTTGCAAGTCGCAGGGACACCAAACGGCGCGGTGCCCAGACTTCGCGGTCCTGCACGTGGCCGCTCGTAGGCGTATTGCCCAGGCCCGCGGCTGGTGTTTCTCTTGCCTAGGGGACCATTACCAGCGCGCCTGCCCCGACACTCACCCGTGTCCTATTTGCGGAGGGCACCATTTGAAAATCCTGTGCGCCAACGCGAATGGCCGTCGCGACCACGCGGGGTCGCCTTCGGGCGGGTATGCCAGTGGACACCGGGACCAGTCCCGCAATTTGGAGTCCGGCTCATCACCCCCACGCCGCGCAGACTGTGCTGCCATCGATCGCCGAGTTGGTTCGGCGCGCAGCCCCACGGGCGGGTATGAAAGCGGGCCCCGGGTTCAATCCCGCACCTTTGTGTCCCGCTCGCCCTCCCCGCTTCCACGTGATCAAGCGAGATCACCTCCGGTAGTGTACCACGATTACCGTGACGCGCGTCCGGTACCACTACCGTCCCCCCCTCTGGCGGAACGTCCCCGTTTGGAGACGCGCAACCCTCGGTACGGACGCTCCAGGCGCTACGAACCGCCGACTATGGCTCGTGGCAGTCGTCACCGAGAGGAGGCCGAGTTTAGGCACTACCCGCACTTTGATTTGCCGTCTCGGGACAACGGCGCTCAGTCGCCGCCACGCCAACATTAGGATGTTGGCGTCTGCCCCCGCTATGCACCGCCCCCTTTTGAGACCGTCCTCTTGCCTACGGCCCATGTCAGGGTCTGGGGACGGACGGGCGCCTCGGTTGTAGTCCGAGCGATATTGGACACAGGCTCACAGGGGTGCATAGCCTCGTCTTGGTTGGTAGGGCAGACTGGCCAGACTATTGAAAAATATTCAGATGTAATAAGGGGTGTCGGGAACGCCCCCGTGGCCACGGTAGAGGGCCGCGTTTGGTTTGAGTTCTCCCCCTCAAATTCTCCACGTCCGACGTTGGAATCGTCGGCCATTGTGATGGAGAATATCTTGGGCAATCACCCGCAAGTTCGTTTGTCTGCGGATGCGGTAAAATTGACCGCGGATTTGAATTTGGCTGACCCTAAATTTGACCTGCCTGGCACGGTCGATTTGTTGCTTGGTGCCGATGTTTTGGGTAAAATATTACTCGGCAAGGATCGTGTTTTGCAGCCAGGTGGCTTGGTAGCCCTCCGGACCATATTTGGGTTCGCACTGATGGGGCCTGTATTGAGGACTCCCCCCCCTGCCGAACTTGGAACGGCCTTGATGGTGGGGTCCGCCCTTTCTGACGCCGTGCAGAGATTCTGGGAAGTGGAGGAGCCACCACAAGCTCCCCGCTCTGATCCGGAGCATGAAGAGTGTGAGCAGTTCTACAAGACCAACACCAGTTATCTCCGTTCTGGCCGGATCATGACAAGATTGCCATTTCTCGCCGTACGTCCGCCACTTGGCGTCTCGCGGCCTATTGCAGAGAAGCGTTTGTTGGCGATGGAACGCCGTATGAGCAGGGACCCACTACTCAAGGAGAAGTATATTGACTTCATGCGGGAGTATGAGGATTTGGGACACATGTCTGTGTCAAAATTGGATTGGCGTTCGACGGAGCACTTCTTTCTTCCGCATCATGCTGTAATAAAACCATCCAGTGGTAAGCTACGCACAGTATTTGATGGTTCTGCGCAGACTACTTCAGGAGTGTCATTGAACCAGTGTCTGCATCCTGGTCCCAAATTGCTGAAGGACCTTTGTGACGTCATCACGCGGTTTCGACGTCATCAATTTGTTTTTGTGGCTGACATCAAGATGATGTTCAGGCAAACGGTAATTCACCCGGATGATCGCCGATACCAGCTGATATTGTGGCGAGAAAACCAGCAAGATCCCATGCTTGTCTACGAGCTCAACACGAACACCTACGGGCTGCGGTCTAGTCCCTTTTTGGCTATACGTTCGCTTTGGGAGCTCGCGGATCGAGAGCGTATGTCGTTTCCTCGCGCAGCCGCCATTTTGAAGGAGGACCTATATGTTGACGATGTGTGCACTGGCGCGGCCACGGAGAGAGAGGCCCTGCTCTTGCGTGACGAGTTGATTGGCATTCTAGCCTCCGCAGGATATGAGTTGCGTAAATGGATCTCCAACTTACCTGCGCTCTTGGACGGGCTACCGGATGACCACCAGCAGGATCCTCACCTATTTGAGAACCGTGACAACCCTACCATGATGTCAGTGCTTGGAATCCAGTACAGACCAGTCCAGGACATCTTTACATTTAATGTCAATTTGGATTCGCATCACACTTGGACGAAACGACTGGTTCTGTCGACTGTCGCGAGAACCTTTGATCCCAATGGCTGGATATGCCCGGTCATATTCTGGGCCAAATGCTTCCTGCAGAGACTTTGGACTGCAGGTCTTGGATGGGACGAGCCACTTCGCGAAGCTGTTTTGAAGGACTGGCTCCTATTTGCTTCCTCATTGCCTGCCATCAATAGGATATCGTTACCCCGTGCTCTGCTTCCGCCAGGGAAGCACACCGCGTCCCTTCATGGTTTCTCGGACGCTTCGGAACGTGGGTACGCAGCAGCTGTATACTTGCGCACCGTGACCACAGATGGTCAGGTGAAAGTGTTGTTGGTCATGGCGAAGAGCAAGGTCGCGCCTCTTCGAACTGCCTTGACAATCCCTAAGTTAGAGTTGTCAGGGGCGGCCCTTCTTGTTCGCCTTTTGAATCACGTCATGTCCACCTTGTGCACGTCAATTGACGTTTCCACGATATATGCATGGACTGACAGTCAAATTGTGCTATGTTGGCTGAAGACGTCAGTTCACACCTTAGAGGTGTTTGTAGCAAATCGTGTCTCTCAGATACAGAAATCGGAGACCCCGTTGGTTTGGAGGCATGTGCCTGGCGAGGTCAACCCTGCTGATTGTGCGTCACGGGGATGTATGGCCCCCCTTTTAGTTGAGCACTCTCTGTGGTGGGGACCTGAGTGGTTGACCAGATCAGAATCTAATTGGCCGCGAACTCCGGCCTTAGATATTGTCGCACTGCCTGGGTTGCGAACGCTTGCGCTCGAACGGCAGGACCGTCCGTTCGACCCCGATTTCTTACTTAATCGTTACAGTTCATTGGACAAATTGTTGAGTGTCACCGCTTGGATCAAGCGCTTCATGAGAAATTGTAGACATCCACAGAACAAATGTTTGGAGGCCTTCTTATCGCCACAAGAGCTCCAGGATGCTCTTCTTCACTGGGTTCGTTCTGTGCAAGAGGCACATTTTGAAGACGAGATTGACATCTTGAGGAAAGGCAAATCCAAGCTGTCTGGAGCCATTTGTAAGCTGAACCCTTTTTTGGATAGTGAGGGTCTTTTGCGTGTCGGAGGGCGTCTTAGGAACGCAAACCTCCCTTATGGATCTCGTCACCCCCTCTTATTGCCAAGGAGTGGCCACTTGGTGAACCTGTTGGTGACTGATCGTCACATCAAGAACTCCCACGCCGGCTGTAATGCCTTATTGGCCATTTTGCAACGGGAATTTTGGATTTTATCGGCCCGTCGGACGATCCGTAGTGTGGTCTTTCGTTGTATGCCTTGCTATAGGCTCAAGGCCCCTACCATGCAACCTATCATGGGTGACCTTCCTTCGGATCGGGTCACTGAGATAAGGCCCTTTGCTGGAGTTGGTACGGACTTTGCAGGCCCTTTTTTTGTTAAGACCTCGACCCTCAGGAACAGTAAAACTGTCAAGGCTTATTTGTGCGTCTTTGTCTGTCTGTCCACCAAGGCGGTACATTTGGAACTCGTCTCAGCCCTCTCGACAGAGGCATTTGTTGCGACGTTAGATAGATTCGTGTCACGACGAGGACTACCGTCCTTGATTCGGTCGGATTGCGGTACCAACTTCAAAGGCACAAACAACTATTTAAAAGCGATGTATGATTTTTTGTCGGCTAACGAGACTGAAGTTGCGTCTAGACTAGCTACACGTAGAATAACTTGGAGGTTCAGTCCCGTGTCATGTCCCCACTGGGGAGGAATATTTGAAAGCGTAGTAAAGGTTGCTAAGACACATTTGCGACGGGTAATTGGCGAGTCTGTATTGACCTTTGAAGAGCTCGCAACTGTGTTTTGCAAAATCGAGGCCGTTTTGAATTCACGCCCGTTGTGCCCGATCTCTTCAGATCCTAACGACTTGGAAGCCCTCACGCCGGGCCATTTTTTGATTGGGCAGCCACTGAACGCCCTGCCGGAATATCCCCTTGTTGATGTGAGACCTAATCGTCTCTCGCGGTTTGAATTGGTCCAACAACTCACTCAGAGCTTTTGGAAACGTTGGAATTTAGAATATTTGCACATTCTCCAGCAGCGCGTTAAGTGGACTGACAAGACTGATCCACCTCATGTTGGTGACCTCGTTCTGGTTAAGGACGCTAACTCACCGCCACTGTGTTGGCGCAGGGGGCGCATTCTCAACCTCGTCTTTGGAGCAGATGGAGTGCCCCGTTTTGCTGAGGTCCGGGTGGACGGTTCAATTTTGAAGAGAGCTGTATCAACCTTGTCGCGACTGCCAGTGAATTAGCGGCCAGGTAGTCCTGGCCGAGGCGGGTAGATGTTATGTACCAAACGATTGACCTGCCATGTTAGGTATGTTCACGAACATATGTTGAATGGTCGTGTAGTACCGCGACCGATGGCGCCACCGGCGCCTACGCCGCGGCCAACGAGCGCGCCCGCGCCGGTTTTCGGCGGTGACCGGCGTGTCGTTCAGTTGAAAAATCGAGTTGAAAGCGAGTTGACGTTCGATTGTGACTAGTTGTCACGTGTTCTCGCAACGGTTTTTAAAAGTTAAAAATTGTCACTAGAATTAATTGTTGATAAAACTAATTATCCTTGTTGTGTGAATCGATAATTACAATTGAAAACAAAACCTTGAAATGTCACCGCGAAATGTAATCTTCGCCAAATTGTTGGACATAAATGTGTTATAAAAACTAGTGAATTTTGTGTCTCCATACTTAATACGATTTGTGTGTCTATATTTAATGCTATTTAATGTGAGTTGAACTGTTTGATAACTACAATTGTGATAGTATAATTGCATTAAGACGATTGGTGAAAGTTCACGGCTTAAGTCGCGCCAAATGTGGTCATTTTGAGGACTTAAAGAGTTCGTGTCTGCCTGCCTAAAGTTAAGTATAGTTTGATTAGCATTCTGCGTTATTTTGGCCAATTTATCGTAGTTAGTTAATGAAGCTATAGCTAGGGCTTGACACGGTGAAGACATTGTTGAAGAACAAACAGGGTAAGTTTGTACTATTGTAAATTTGTAACGCTGTGAAACGCAGATTTTAAGTTCGTTCGTGTTGGCCTGAAGAATTAATACGCTTCCACAAACTAACACATTAAAAATCCCAGGTTGAACGCAACAGTAACCATATGCCAATACGTCTGTTGAGCGCTGAATAGTAGACCGAATACCCTCCCGAAGTAGAGAAGACCCGTGCCCAACTGTGGGACGTTAATGGATTGGGATAATATTGATATTGAGCCATATCCATATCACATTAACCCCATTTCGAAAGGTTCTTAATTTCCATGCTGTTTATTTTAGGGTTTCGTACAACAAAGAAACCGTTATCGGATCATTTCAGTGTCAATTGGTGTGTTATAATATTGTTTGTCGGGTTTGTCCTAATAGAAACTGAACAACGCGGCCATATTGTTCGGTAACCAGTCAGCCAAGTTACTGCGAGTGGTCAGTGCTGATGTTAACCCGGGATTGGAGAAGCAGGTATCTATAATTATTTATGTTTTAGTAATTTAATAAAGTCATCATACCGTCACGCCTTTTCCCCATGAGATTAGGCAGAGGTGATGTAGTTTTAGGTTTAAACACACTACCTTTGCTTTATTTACACCCATACATGCGGGACGGTTTATAATTTGATATAATAATGTAGGTTGAAAGAATTTTTGATATTTAAACATTATATAACAGTTACTTATAAATCAATGTTGTAATAAATGTGCCTTGCAGTCTCACTTATGTATTAACAGGTAACACGTTCCTTTAACGCGTAGGGGTATAAACAATAGATGAACGAAATATATTTCAAAAAATAATCTGTATCTAAATGTTATTACTGTTTACAGTTAATATCTCGTGCTAAAGCTATCGGAGACAGTGCATCCAGTCTGAGCCTGGAGGCTAGGGCGGTGGCCAACTCCACTAGCAACCCTCAAAGCGTCACAGGTTCGAGTCCCGACCAAGCACAGAGGATAGAGACAGACGGTGCGCGCTGTGTGGACGCGGCAGGGAAACTTGTGTATACTGCCAAGGTAATAATCCCGTAAAGCTTGTTATAGCTTTAAGCTCTAGTCCATTTGTAATGACGCTCGAAAATAACTTATAGACGTGGCTTAAGAACGAGATAGGTCCATAGTTTTTTAAGCGGGTTTTATCACCCTTCTTGAAAAAAACCCAACAGTAAAAAGATTCAAATAACATATTCTTTGTAACAGTTAATCGCGCCCACAATCCATCATTCAACTTGTCAAGACACGTTGCTTTCATCGACCGACACTTTATCTGCTAACCTGGCCACATTCTCCGAGACCTGGAAGCCATTAACCTCGAGCATGGACACCAAGAGACTAACAGAAGAATCGAAGAACTTAGAGTCACTACTTCAAAAGTTAAAGTCTGATCTGAAGAATGGAAAGCTTGGTAAACGTAGAGAATTGGACCAAACGGTTGTGATCGATACACCGCTGAGACAACTCACTTGCCAGATTATTGATAATGCTAAGGTATGATTCATTGTCAACTTTACTAACACCATCCAGAGTCTATAGGTTATGGTCTCTGGTCTTTTCCATAGACCATAAATATCCCTCAATGGGAATTGGTGTACTTTTACTATTAGGGCTAGTTTAAAATTGCTTTGAAAGTAATGAAATGGTAATATGTGTATTTGTATATCCTTCATACACCACCAAAAGAAGAACTTAATTAATTTTAAAGTGCAGTATTCCGATCGTTGTGGAATATTTTTTGAAAGGTTTTTGTCTAGTATTTGCTTTATCTGTGGTTGTTCAGAGTACATCAGAGCACGGCGAGATACCAGCTGAAGATAAGCAACAGTACAGACAGTACAGCGGCAAGCTGGCTGACGCGCTCAGAGCACTCGACCTGGCATATGCACGGTTCCAACGTGCACCACATGTAAGTGATACTTCAACTATATCTAGAAGATCTGGGGATGGGATCTGGATTCATTTGATCTCACTACACTGTTGATGTTGTTTTCCCAGGACCTTAAGCGAAGATACGAGATGAACGCCGCTGTGGCTGACCTACAGGTGCTGGTGCTGCAAGACAGACCCGCCAGGGTTGGACAGATGGAGACCAACGTGGTGGACTTTAGGGTATGTATATTATGTAAAAGAGATTACATTGGTTTCATTTCCAATTTACCAAATACTATATAATTATCTAAACCATATTTTTATTAAAACTAATAGAAAGCTTTGGTTTTATGTATTGTCATATATTTATATAATTTTTGTGTATGTTGCACAGGATTTCCTTGAAGCTTTAGTAAAAGAGTCTGATCATTTAGCGAAGGCAGCAGACAAACACCAAGGTACTACTGGGAAGAGGCTCGCTGATGTGAGTATTAAAAGTTTAAGTTATTGCAAATACATTTCAATTGACAAAAGTAAACAGTTACTAGAAATCGTACGTAAAAAATTAAAGGGAAATGTCGGGTAGTTGGTGTTTTTGAGGACTGAGGACAATATATTTTAATATCATATAAATCATTATATCCACTTCTAATAACGCGTGTTTCAATGTTTCGTTTCTTAATTTGGCACATGTTTCCACGTTTCCAGGACATCAGGGTGTTGTGTACCAAGATCCACGAAGACGTCCCTCGTCTCACGGAGCCCTCACACCGCGCCGAGTGCGACTCTACTGATGACTTCAACGATATTGACAAGTTCGCACAGGTCATATACACTTTGTTGTTTTATTTCGTTTTGGAGTTCATTTTATGGTTTAAAAAGAAATTGATAGACAACTTACACTTTTTACTATACTGATTACTGTCAGGCAGATGAAAATGAGGGTACCGATAGTGTAACATATGTATCATAGTTGTTTGCTATATTCCAGGAGTGTGAGATGTTGGTGAAGGAGTTATCGGTGAAGGTGCGCGCAGTACCAGATCACAAGTCACGTGGTGCACTACTCACCAAGTTGTTGCCTCTCTCGGAGAACTTGCATCTACTCAGGTTAGTACAATTGAATTACAAATGAAATTACCTATTATCACAATACCAGGAAAACTATTTAGATGTATTACAATTTTCTAAAAAATAATATGGTGGCTTTAGTGTTTGCTAATAATATTTTAACTCAAGTATATTATTACGTGCATTGATACATTAGATTAGTGCTTAGTTATCTGTTTTTTATTAAAATAAAAAAAAAATTGGCAACATTTTCTAGTCTATACAAATAAGTAAAATCAAATGTTCATTTGTAATGTCTATATGGACAGTATATCCCTAGTTAATTATGAATTTTATAGGTACAAATAAAAGATTTGTTTGTATGTTCTGTAGGTTCGCAACAAGTAGTGCTCAGGCGACGTCGCAGTCGGCGTCATACGATGCGGCGTTGGAGGATCTCGATCATGTTCACTCTAATGTTATAAAGGCGCTGGAGAAACGAGGTCATAATAATAACAAGAAGGTACGTGTATTGTTGACGGGTCGAGTGGTTTATGTAACGGACTGCCGTACACGAGGTCCGATTGTCGCACAGAACAATTATTTGTGTGACGTTTATAATATCATACAAATGTTTATATGCGTCTGGGTGTTTACAAAAGAAAAGTAGTTTATGAAGTATATTCTGGTACTCATAACACAAGCGAGCTTGGGACCAAAGGATGTTGTGTGAAATGTCCATAAAAAATATTGAATGTGTTTTGTTTTCTACTTTTTAACACCCTTGCTCGTAAAGCTGATGTAATTCCGCCGGTTTTAAATATGTAAAGCGGGTCATAAAAAACGCGTGTGCTACCAAAGCAAATAGTTAAGCTATAGTCCATACAAATTTCATAACAGTATTATTTGCCATTTCAAATATGGAACTGATCGCCGCCGCACGACTCGTGCAGCGCGCTGTTGCTATTCAAATTTCGAACTAATCGCTGCGCGGCGCCAGTCAGTAGGCAGCGCTAGCGCGCTGTTAAAATGGCGGGAAAGCAACAGTGTGCATTCACAGATTGAGTTTATTTAAATGTTTTTTTTTCTGTTTCCTCGCAAATGTGTTAAAAAACGTCGTACGATATACGTGCGTATTGGTTCCATCTTAACGCACTAATATCGTTATGTACTATTAATTATGTATTATGTTACAGACGCAGTCTCCCTCATACAGTAGTCACATATCCCAGGGCGCTCTGTCTCGTGTAGTGCGCGCGCTGCGCTCCGGGGAACACGCGCTCGGTCGAGACGTGGCGCGCTACTGCGTGAGAGCGGCGAGAACTAACCACACGCGAGATAAACACCAGTATGTATACTACAGTATGTTTGTTTGAACGCGCTAAAATCATGAAACCACTGGCCCCATTTGAAAAATTCCTTCAGTATTAGACAGTACATTTATAGAGGAACGCTATAAGCTATATAAAATCACGTTATGACCGATTAGAACGAAGCATTAGTGAAAAATGTTGCGAAAAAAGGGATTTTTTTTTAAATTCCGCGCGTGTGAAGTCGCGGGCGACAGCTAGTAATTACTATAAAATTATATTATGAAAAAATGTTAATGAAACCAAATACTAGAAAATATTACCCTGAGTTCGGATTGCTTGCCGTTAAATAGACGGGATATCTAATATATTAGAGTATAATAACCTTTTGTAGCAGCGTTTTGGAAGACCTGTCCGAGTTGACTGTACAAACTAAGAATCTAACAGCAGCGAAGAGTGGACAGGTGGCTAATGGTGTACTAGTTGATGAAGATCATCGGAGTAGTGGTGTTGTCAAGGTTTGTATTTTGTATACATAACTATATATACTTAACTAGCCTTAATGAAACAAAAAATGTTTGACAGACAGACAGACATCATATATAATAATGTAGATTTCTTTTTTTCGTAGAGTTTTAAAAGAAGGGCGCAGTTGACGAAGCCCTTGGTGAAGGATGAGTTGACTGATGAGCTGCTCGCCGGACAGAGACGGAAGGTTCAGGGTACGAGGAGGTAAGTCTCACTTTCCTCTACTAATTATAGTTCTCGTGTGATCCCATAGACACCTTCCAAGAAGGAACTGTATCTTCTATACCGAAAGAAGATTCCATATCCTCACGATAACCAGACGTGTTGGTATTTGACTTATTTTGTGAGCTTCTAGTCTTCTACTCCTCATCTGCTAAGAATCTATAGGTGACACTTTCAGCAGCCGTTCGAAGTTATAATGTAATGCATCTTCTTTCCAACACATTAACTTCATATCATTGGATACTAGCTTCCATTTTTGGTCTACTTATTCTACCAGGTCTGTGTGTATAATGTTTAGTTTCGAGTTTTCCGTTACCTGCTTATATTATCACCTAGCTAGCTCTTATAAATATCATCCTGGGAGAAGTATTTTTAGTCCATCACCACATTGTCATCCACTTTAGTATACTTTATGACTGTTCTAAAACCATTTATATTTGCGTTTAGCCAACTGGAGGGTCAGTTCAGCCAGTTAGCCACCAAGTTGAGTTCTCAGTCAGGCAACATGTTCGCGTCTGTTGCTAGACCTGAGTCTGCCGCACAGAACCTTCACTCCATGGCTGAGACTGCCATACAATTAGCTAATACTGCATACGGATTGAAAGATGACTTGGTCAGTATATGCATTGTGTATTTGAAACAGTTTTAATGGTAGATCTATGTGGATCTAATAGGTTTAATAATTTGGACGTTACAAATTGACGCGATGCTAAAATTACACTCGGTACCGAGGCTGCAAAGATTTTTCTTTGATAATATTAAAGAATATACAAAACATAATATAATGATTGAAGAAATCTTGCGTGAAATTTCATTTTCAATTTATTTCTATCTCGACTTTTCCCGAAGCTAAAATGCATTACATTAGGTTGTTAGTTTAACATCAAAGTATACGGAAGATTTTTATTTCAATACATAAGTCTTGAAATTTAATGATAATAATATATTATGAGTGTAATGTTTTTTTAGAAACCAGTTCAATGCAAGAAGGTAGACGACGCAGCTCATGAGATGTGCGTCGCTACATACAGTCTTATTAAGACTTCGGAACTGCTCTCACAGGTATTGTGTGAATATTACTTGTTTATAATAACACCATTTAGAAGACAATGGTACCAATTCTTCGCTCAAACTAAACTCAACTAAAAAATAAAAACAACTATGCTGTATTTTGATTAATTGTATAATATACACATTTACAATAATTAAATTTGTTATTCTATATTATGCAGTTTTTATCAGAGGAAAATTAAGAACATAGGTAACCGAATTGTTTTATTGATATAATGACATTTCAATTCTTATTTAAGTTTAGTTTAGTTATGCAGGTAGAATTGGTACCATTGTACAAGTTTTATTTCTTTCTGTTTACCTATATTATATTTAATAAGCCAACAAATTTAATATTGACCTATTGCAAATACTGCGCGTATTTTGAACACAGACCCCCTTCAATGGAAGTTTGTGCGGTCTACGCTAGATTTGAGTGTTGTGTACAAGGTAATTGAGTTATTTGATAATGTATGTTTTACTTTCCAGGAGCCCAACCATCACGACACTCGTAGAAGATTGAAGTTGGCTATACAACAACTAAATGATGCCATTAACAAACTTGTAAGTTAACAATATATTTATTAGCTATATTTATAACGTTGACGCAAGACGTCGTTTGATCAGGACCTTACTTCAGGGCAGAGGCGTATTTACCCTAGGGCCATAGGGGCCATGGCCCGGGGCGCTAATTTTTAAAATACACCTCTGCTTGAGGGCCTGCAGGCAATTAAATATTAATTAATAACTATGATTTGTGTAATAATCCTTAACATTCCTATATCCAGGATCGTTCAGTAGACCGTGAGTCGCGATTGTCTCGTGAGTGTAGTGAACATGTCCGCAGTCTCCAGCTACATGACAGTGTACTCCACTCATCATCATCATCAGCTCAGCCTCTGTCAGCCAGTCCTTACACGCACTGTCTAGATCACTTACACTCGCAGAGAGATGTATTGTGTAAGTATTATATTCATACTTGTATACATAATTATATGTATGTACGTTATGAATTTTTACAGTGATCAATATTACAATATCATTTCATCATGAAGTGTAAATAAATCATAATTATCGTAATCATAAATCTTTGTTTGTGTGAAATTGGCTACAAAGGATGTAAAAATAAATACAATATAAATAAGTTCTCAAAAATTATGATAAAGCCAAAGAAGAGTGTTTAAATCGTAACAGAGGACCCTCGCTGCCTACTCCTATGGGAAAAGGCGTGACGATGATTACCTTTTGTAACAACGTATTTTATCAATAAGTTTAGAATCGTGTAGGTATGTCGTAGAACTTGGCGACATAATGTACAATATTTAGCAAGATTTATGCTTGTTTAGGGACTAGATAACATCGTTTTATAGCTAACTATGATTGTATTAATTCCAGTAAAACTGAACAGTGATCAGGCAATGTCTCGTGCTGAGTTCCTTCAGAGCATGATGTTCGTGTCAAGTGCTGTGGGTAATAGTGCTGACTGCGCAGCACAGGCCACCTACCTGGTTTGTATTGGGTTATGGACAATCAGGACAAAAAAATATAAGTTTATTCTTCTACTTAGGATTAAATTTTGCAATAGATACCTTTTTTCTGATGTTTTAAAAGCGCTACAAGAACTTTTAAAATATAGCTTATTTTCTTTGTTTAATCATAATAATGCTGTCTACCGTGTTAAAGTCCAGGGTTCGACTCCAACTCGGAATATGTCATGAATATAAATTATATAACACTTTGTATAAACTGCCTGGTAGGTAATATTAAATTACTGAGGCATACTCCTTTGAAATATTTCAATGGTCAACAAATGTTCGTCATTTTGGTACTTTTCCTCGCCAGTTGTCAGTATCAGAGCTTGACAAGAGTATCCCAGTGGAAGGTGTGGTGGACGTGACCAAGATGCAGCAGAACATTGAAGCTGTGCAGGAGTCGTGTGTCACCATCATCATGAGTCCACAACAACAGGTAACAATATACATTTAATTTAATTAAAGCATAACCTAGATACCGATATTAGAAAATATAACCAACCGTGTTCTGTCAAATACGAAACTTAAGTTTTTTACCGACATGCCTGGTCTTTGTAGTATAAGTCAATCCAATCCAACCCAATATAGAGAAGGCCTTAGGTTTTTCCTGTCGGGTAGGCTCATATTGCTCACTGACGATTTAGACAGACCTAGGTCTTTTATATAAACCAATTGGGTGTTAGTGCCCTTTCATGATCGAATAAAGGATTATGGAGCCGTAACACTTTACGGACTGATAAAGAAAATGTTGCTTGAAATAACCAGCTGGATCTGAAAACCCTTTTCCATATATTTCCATCTCCAGGCGGTAGAAGAAAAGAAAGTTTTGCAAAAACTGGTAGGTGAGTTACTAAAAGACGTTGATGATACCATCGAGAAGACCAAAGATCATGACCTGAAGAGTAAGCTGGCTCAGTCCAAGTTGGATGTGAATAAGGCCGCAAAGGCGTTGTATAATGCTGTCTTTGAAAATCAACCGGAGGTATGTGAACTTAAATATTAAAATAAAGATTAAAATTAATTTCATGTTAAGAACTTATCCAGTCAGTTAACTTTACATGTTAAGAACTTATCCAGTCAGTTAACTTTACATGTTAAGAACTTATCCAGTCAGTTAACTTTACATGTTAAGAACTTATCCAGTCAGTTAACTTTACATGTTAAGAACTTATCCAGTCAGTTAACTTTACATGTTAAGAACTTATCCAGTCAGTTAACTGTACATGGTAACCATTTAAAAACGTATACATGAATTATTACCGCAGCTCGTAATATCTCGTCTCGTCTCATTCCTGGTCGTCAGATCGAACCTTTCTTATTACTGTCACGTGCCATAGTAACTGTTTGAATTATATCGAATATATTATGTAATCTGTAGAACACTAGAGATTCTATTTGATAGATAAAATCAACCAGCTTGAAGCAAACAGCTTATAATAATCTGACCAAAAACTGATTTTTTATTAATCATTGTAACTGACTTGCTATGTCTTTACTTAATAAACTAAATTATAGTGGAAAAACACACATAACAAAAATATGTGCAGGAACTATAATAGCTCAGTCGGTAGAGCGACGGAACGGTATTCGGAGGTCGTGGGTTCAAGTCCCGCTTATGGTGATCTTTTTTTCCACTATAATATAGTTTATTATGCAATTACATTAGTTTAAATTAAAATGATCCATTGATTAAAGATGAGAAAACGTCTAGTCTTTAAAATCTCGTATTTTTTGTCAGGATGTGATCATGGACTTAACTCTGGCTCTGGATGAAGAGGTCCATCACCTGGGTGGAGTTCTGTACCATCCGTCACTGGTGCCCACTGCTGGACAAGTGTCTGCCGATACGCAGGCTCACTGTGATGATGTCATCAAACATTCCAGGTCACTTACATTATTGTTTAACTTACTTCTAAAATGAGAGCATGTTCTTAATTCGATAGGCATGCTGTTTTTAGTCCATTTAAGTTTATTATTATAATAAATAGTTGTATTTTTTATCAATATTTGTCATTTAATTTGTTAATAGAGATCTGGTGCTGAACACAAAAGAGTTAATAAAAGAAGTGAAACAATCACCAGAACAGGAGGTGATGAAGTGGTCCTCCTACTCTAAGAGGAGGGAGGTGCTGGCTGCTTTTGATGTACTCCTCAAGAGTATCAAGTAAGTATTGAGTTGGTTACCACCAGTAGATTTTGAACCGTGACCAGGACTTTTGGAATATTACTTATTCTCCTTTTCATCACGTTCACTTGTACAAACTTAAATGCATTTGCAAGTCAATTGCAAACTTATTTAAAAAAAACCTTTAAATACAGGATTTCAGTTTTTAATCACTCCAGAGACCTCGTGTGGCGGGCATAGAATCGAAACTACTTCATTCTTGGCTTCTTTTACACTCAAAGTATTTGGGCAGAAAAGAGACAGTACAATGAAATACTATCATTTATTCTTTATTATTTTATTTTCAGGACCAATGGCCAGAAAGCTTCTATTCTGGAAGGTAGTGAAGATGAACAGGTAACCAATAATACTAAATAAATAAGGTTTTATATAAATATTTTTGAACATGGAGTAATAGTCGATCTACTTTTATTTTTCAGGAAGAAAAGAGTTACGTGCAGATGCAGTGAGTATATGTCTCTAAGTATAAATAATATATTTTTTGTCAACATTTATATACCTATATATATATATATATTTTGAAAGAAATTATTCATTTTGGACTATTACACAAAATTCACTTAGTTTGTATATTTGCATGATATTTTGGTGTTTTTCCGTTTCATGTCCTTGTTCATGAGTTACAAGTCTTAAACTGTGGATATATTAAAATGGTTTAAAGTTCACTTATATTTATTTCTCCTCATAGAGCTGATACAGCTTTCAAGTGGCTACACAAGCCGATGGCTAAGAGTGACGTCAAGGCGTGTGGTCAACAGGCTGTCAGGAATCTCGTCGATGTTGGTAAAAAGGTAAATATTTTATATATTACTAGCTGACCCGGCAAACGTTGTTTTGCTATATAAACGTCAGGGGTGGACAACCCTTATCACTTAGGGGTATGAAAAATAGATAGTAGCCGATTCCCAGACCTACTGAACATGCATATACAATTTCATAAGAATCGGTCAAGCCGTTTCGGAGGAGTATGAGAACGAAGATTATGACACGAGAATTTTATATATTACACTATCTGACCCAAAGTCAAAGTCAATTTTTTTTATTTCAAGTTGGCATGTTTTACAAGCTCTTTTGAAACTAGGTGTCTGTTCCAAACGCGAATCCTATGGAGAAGAACAGACAAGAAACTCCATGGATTTTTTTTACTATTCTCTTCATACTTTTTTTTTCAATATCATTTTACATTGTTGGAGGGGTGTGAGAGTGACCCGGCAAACGTTGTTTTACCGTACAAATGTCAGGGGTGCCTTTAACATTTAGGGGGATGAAAAATAGATGTTGTCCGATTGTCAGACCTAACGGATATGTACAGAAAATTTCACAAAAATCGGTCGAGCCGTTTCGGAGGAGTATAATTACAAAAACAGTGGCAGGAGAATTTTATATATTAGATTAGATGATTTAGAAACTTGATATACCGAGGAAAAATAGACCCTTGACTACAGGGAAATGTCTGTATTTTGTATATATTGTACTTGGTGACAGTAAATACTCAGGACTCCATATCCTTCTGTAAATGCTTCATGAATCAGATAAAAAATATTTATAAAACCATTTTTATCTTTTTAGGCTTAAAGAAAGCAACACGCATTATTTGCAGAAAGTACCTATGTTTCATTTTCTTTTTTTTGTGTTTTTTTTACTTGTTTTTTGCTATTTCACACAACGTCCTCTGGTATTCGATGTAGTATTACGTTATTGGCTATTATGGTTGTGTTATAGATGTCAGCAGACCTGACTGGTGCAGAGAAGGAGGACCTGCATCATCTGGTGGAGGAGACTGAACAACTTCTCACTCAGTGCTCTAAGAGATATGACCAGGAACAATACAGGTACTGTCTTATAATTAATATTATTAGCACTTTTTAGGGTTCCACACCCGAGAAGACCGTATTCGGTCTGTATATGCCGCGCTAACTAGGGGTGGTTGGCATCGGACTTAGTTTCCAGTTTTCTATATCTTACAGACCTGAAAATTAACTGTTTACAATATTCCTAGTTGGTTTTTACAGCACCCTAGGGTATAAATGGGGTGGTGAAACTTATATTCTTAATCCATCACACGAATAGTTTTATATCAAAGTTAATATTTTGTGTTAGTTTATTGATGGAACGTATCCGCGAGCTGAAGAAGGCGATAGAGCGCGTGGCAGTCACCAGGGTCGTGGAGGACTTCATGGATACAGAGGAGCCACTCGCTGACCTGGATATACTGGCTGATGCTGAGAGGGGTACGGGCTTGTGTTACTCGTTATTAGTTTTAAGTTTATTCTTCTATGAATATAGTCTTATTTGAGTATAAAACAGGAGTTGGTATTGAGAGGGAATCTCTTTGAAAATAGTACGAGGAAAATAATCATGTATACAGAAGTAATAATCGTAATCGTCTCTGTTTAATATTCTGATTTTAGTTTTTTGTGTGCGAGTTGTATGCGCTACTTAGGCACGCCACTGACCGTAGCGGTATATTTGACAAAAAAAGAGTGTGTAGAACTACTCATGTTGGAATAATGCTTAAAAGCAGCCTCCATTGACTGCCAATTAGACTTGATATAGTGGATCATATAATATAGATATTTCCCCCTATAGATGAGAAGAGTCGCAAGTTCCTGTTAGAGAAGAAGATAGCTGAGCTCCTGGCTCAACTGGCTGGTGTGAGTCGTGCGGCCAGGTTCATAGCGGACACTGGCACTGGAGGACCAGCTATGGCTTCTAAGCTCAAGACTTGCAGTGAACAGGTATGTAATTCAGTACTTTATGAAACATACAGAATTATTTAGTTCCCGCGATAGAGGGAGAGTTTAAATCCTTCATTGCGCTGATTTGTGAGGGGGTTTATTGGTTTCTCGATTTACATATTAAATTTATGTACTTTTATATATAATTTTTTTTCTGGAGGTCGTGGAGTTGTTTGAACTCCTCACTGGCTACTAGCTTTTTATATTGTATTTATTTCTTAAAGTGTCGGGTATTTATAAATGTATATCTTTATGGGGATATAAGTGATTAAAACTTAAAACTCAAGAGAAAACTGCGTGTGGTTTAATAGATTTGACATATTTATAATTATGCTTGTTTTCAGACTGAACTACTAGCACCAAAGTTGGTGAAGGCTGCGGAAAACAGAATAAGCAGGCCAGATGACCAGGCAAGTGTTGTTTTACGAGTAAGATGCTTATTTAGAGTTAGAAGGAGCTTTAAATGAAGTAATTATCTTGTAGGCGGCAATCGAGCACTACCAGGCGCTGCTGGCCCAGTACACGGAGGCGATGTCTCGTGTTCGAGAGCTGTGCGACCAGGCGGTGGACCCCATGGAGTTCGTGCAGGCGGCCGGCGACACCATGCAGAGGATGAGGGAGGAGTCCTCACAGCATAACGACCCCATGAGGGGCGCCATCACATCCGCCGCTATCACTAAGTCAGATATTAATATTTGGGGACACATTGTCAATTGGTGTTAACTGGGTCAGATTTTTATTTTTCCCCGTTTCCAGGTTAGCAAACCGTGTGATCCACGTTGGTCTATCATCGAGCACGGCTCGTAGTGACCCTGAGCTGCAGCAGGCGCTCACAGCAGCCCAGCACCAGCTGTCTGCCGCCACGCCTAGCCCTGGACTCAGAGCTAGCAAGATGCCTGACTGGAAGGATACTACGGCGCAGGTAGCTAAGGCTTTTTATTGGTTAATCTAGGTTTAAGTATCTCTTACTAACTTTTTATGATCTTTTAATAAAGGAAACCGTTATAATAAATAATAATATGTTGAATGTTAAGATGTTGCGTGCGACTGAGGAAGTGGAACAGGTTCTCGGTGGAGAGACTATCTTCAAGAAACAACCTGTCGACAATCAACCCATCTATGTGAGTTATTAGTACTTTGTTTATATGTTTTACGTGGTCTGTTTCAATAATTGCTAGTAACAAACAACTTTTCACACATTATTAAAGGCTTTCCTAAGCTGCGTCAAGGAATTTTTGGCATAGGAAAATCTTATGGATTTGCGTCGCCAACTACCGTGACTTTGTTTATGTTATACAGATTTCACTTCTATTTGCAGTCATAATGAGATGGATATATTATAATTGTATTGTTACGTGTTAGGGTTCGAAGGATTTGGAGAGACCTGCTGACTCTTTTAGAAGACTTTATTCACTAGCACTAGTTACACACTAAGCACTAGGTCCAAACACTAAGCACTAGGTCCAAACAGTAAGCACTAACAATGTCCTAGGTTGAAGCCAAGTCGTAGGTTTCACTGGTATCACTCTTGATCACTTGTTTTCGCTCTCGAAGTCGCCTTTCTCGTAGCTCAAATAGAACTGCCCGGGCTCGCCTCCCTGCCGCTATTTATATGCGCCGAGACGAGTTCCAGACTATTCCAGAATGTTCCCGACTGTGCGCGAACGTGATCGCCCGGAACGAATGTGTCTAGAAAGTTCGCGCATGTACGATAGTTCCTCTAACGCCATCTAGTATCTAATAGGAGTTTCACTCTGTTCGGTTCTTTAATTGGTTTTACTAGTTGCTGCTAGATGGCGTTAGCTCCTTTGTGTTTTGTGTGTTCGTAACAGTATTTTATTATCGTGGGAGTCAGAAAAGTCCTTGTTAAGAACATCTGTAATGATGAAATAATAAAAATATATCAATATGTTTGTTTGTTTGTACAGAACGAGGCTCTTCACTTGCACGAGGTGACGCGCGGCTGGTCGTCACGTGACAATGAGATAGTCGCTGTCGCCAAGCGCATGGCCGTGCTGATGGCCAAGTTGTCATCGTTCATGAATACTAGTATGATACATTACATTGTTACTTTCTGCCCATAAAATTTTCCCTTAAATATATCGCACTGATAAGAACGGACCTTAAGATTTTCATCTCGCGAATTCAATCTATTGTAAAATATATCATATCATAATTATCTACTTTAGACTTGGGAAAAATGTCTCTACGAAACCTTTAATAATGGGGTTAATTAAAAAAATACGTTTTTTTTAATTTACTGTGCCAGAGATTTAACCCGTTTCAATAATATGGCGGGAAAGTATTTGGTAAACTTTCACCACGCCAACCAGGCATTTTTAATTTAGAGTTTCCTATCTCTTAAGGGAAATGTTTTCTGCTTAAACTGTCCCTTAACTAGCGTGGCGTGGCGACATCTGTACTCTAATTCCGTCACCAATCCTTGGCTGACCGCTCCTAATGATAATTAATAGTTGATGTTATATTTTAGATAAACAACACGAGGTACTGACCACGTCTAAGGCGATAGTGGCAGAGTCCCACGAGGTGGCGCGGCTAGCCAGGAAACTGGCTCACGAGTGCTCCGACCACAGGATCAAAACTGTTAGTTATGACGATATTATTTCTGAATTTTCCTGAATACGTATAATCCCTAACAGAGTGGAGAAGGCCCATGCCCAACAGTGGGACTTAAATGGGCTGAAGTAAGAGAAGATTTTTGAACTACAACAAATCAAAATAAAAACGTGTCAGACTTTTAAAGGAGTTTAATCCCGAAGACACCTAACTTTAGCTTGACTGAAATGAAATGAAAAATCATTTAATCACGTAGACACAATTTTTCAGAAAAATTATGTGCTTATGACATGTCCAATTTTTTTCCCTACCACCGGTTCAGGACGCAATCTGCTGAGAAGAACCGGCGTAAGAAACTCAGCAGAGCTTTTAATCAAATCAATATTTTTAAATTAAATGTCAATTATACTTACAATGCTAATAACTTTACAATATAGAATATGTATTGCTCCAGAGCAACCTACTCCCAAGCTTTATCATCTTTAATATAATCAGAAATTTTATAATACGCCTTTTTACATAATTTAGTTTTAATGAATTTTTTAAATTTAGAATTATTTAATTCTCTTACATCAATAGGGAGTTTATTATAAAATCGTATACAATGACCCATGAAAGAGTTACATATTTTGTGGAGACTTATGGTGACTAAATCGTACTTCATAGAATAGTAATGTTTCATATAACGTATAGCCTGTATCATAGACACATATAGATACATATTTCACGCACACATAGACATGTCAGTGGCTTCAAGCTGTGATGTAGACATAGCTATATGTATACAAGCCTATTGCAGAGCATAATGCGACTCAGTGCCGCACAATGCTGAACTATGCTGACGCTTAATTGGAACATGAATTAGTTTTCAAATGCACCAGCAGAGTGCACTAAGTTCAGTGTTGAAAAAAAAATACTAAAATAAAATTGTATTCACATTATAAGTGTGGAATATAAAAAAAAGTAATTGTTTGTACCTTTATCCATACTTATATTGTTTTTTTTAAACACAGCTTGAATTAACTTTGATTATTTCCAGAAAACTCCGACGAAACGAAAGCCTTAAAATTTTTTTTAACAATAAATATTACTAACGATAATATACAGGGTGTCCCAGAAAGAATGGATAACCTTGACACACCTCATAGCCGAGCTCATGGGTACTCAAAATATAAAATTAAAAAAAATAGTACACATGTAGTACTCGAGTTATGGGCATTTTTTTAAAATAATGTTTTTTTTTCACACTTCTGTGTCTCCTTGTGCACTGTGGCTACAAATAAACAAAATCTATGGGGTTTTTGGTGCTATAATATTCTCCATAGACTGTACCAATGGATACATAATAAATCACATGAGTAACTGATGTATTATAATTTTTTAAATAATTTTAATTTCAGTTTTAATTAGAAAATTTGTAATATTTTTATTTTTGTATAAGATTGTGTGCCCTGGGTGAAAAAAAAATGTATGAAAGTGTTAGTGGCCAATTGTTTAAAAAATATGCGCATTTTATACACATTTTAAAATGGTATAATACATACCTATTGCTCGTTGTAAATATGAGGTTTATGCTATTAATTTGCAGAGGGAGCAAATTCGTAAAAAATTATTAATTCTTTATTTAATGATTATTTAATAAAAAAAGGACTTCATTTACCATGTGCATTAAGTATGTTATCAAGAAAAGTAGACCATCTATTTGTCATAAGTTGTACGTACAGCAAACTATAAAAAAATATTTGTTTCAAATTTTAAGTGTATTTAAAAAGTGCATATCGCAGTAGTTATTTGTTACCTGAGCTTGTTATTATTATTGTAACTGAGCGAGATTCCTCTGTATACACTTTCATACATTTTTTTTTCACCCAGGGCACACAATCTTAAACAAAAATAAAAATATTACAAATTTTCTAATTAAAACTGAAATTAAAATTATTAAAAAAATTATAATACATCAGTTACTCATGTGATTTATTATGTATCCATTGGTACAGTCTATGGAGAATATTATAGCACCAAAAACCCCATAGATTTTGTTTATTTGTAGCCACAGTGCACAAGGAAACACAGAAGTGTGAAAAAAAAAACATTATTTTAAAAAAATGCCCATAACTCGAGTACTACATGTGTACTATTTTTTTTAATTTTATATTATGAGTACCCATGAGCTCGGCTATGAGGTGTGTCAAGGTTATCCATTCTTTCTGGGACACCCTGTATAAATAAAATTTCAATCAATGCCAATTTAAAGAAAAAATACTTGTTAATTTTCTGTCGTTGAAGTTGGTATGGATTGCACGCATCACTTTTGAGAGTGCTCGATTGTGCGATGCGTTGCTGTAGTTAGAACACTCAACGTTGAGCATTGTGCCGCATAATGCGCTCTTGTGCTGTAATTGGAAAACGGGGATAGACACTACATTTGTTAAATCTGTGGTCATGACCGGTGATGGCTAGAGTTGAATAAAAACTAAATGTTGTGTTTATGTTATACAGAACCTGCTCCAGCTGTGTGAGAGGATCCCAACTATCTCTGGTCAACTGAAGATGTTAACAACAGTGAAGGCCTCGTCTCTGGGTCGACAGGACTCACGCGAGGATCACGAGGCTATGGACATGCTCGTCAATAACGCACAGAGTCTTATGACCAGTGTATGTATATATTTTAAAGCTTAATTTGGGACAGTAGAGGGTTTCTCATGAAATTCGTTTGTATTTCTGTTTTTTACTTATTCTCGTGTCACGTTGCTACTTACCTTACTACTTAATCTCTTGCAAAACGGCTTGACCGATTTCCATGAAATTTAAAGTGGGGGTAGTCTGAGAATCAATCATAGTTTGATTTGAAAAATATACATTCAAAAGCTGCTGTATAACATTATTAACAATTTCCAGCTTTATGCGGATTTTCGTAAGTCTAGCAATAATTACGCTAGTTCGGGTCAAAAAGACTGCGTTTGAAGTGTCAAATTAAGTCCAGGCAAAAAAAAAACTTTTTATTAACAAGCTGTTATTAGTTCGGTACGAGTCTATCTATGTAACAGAATCTTTGAAAGTAATTTTCACGTACTTGCAGTAGTCGAATATATCAACAATTTGACACACATATTATGCAATAATTTTAATCAAATATTTAAGGATTTCCAGGTTTTTTTTTGCTTTAGAACTAAGCAATTGAGTAAGTACTAGTGTTATTTTTTAGTTATTTAATTGTTATATATGGTTTACAGACTCGTGATGTAGTGAATGCTGCGAACAGTGCTTCAGTTAAGATAATGTCTCAACGCGGGCCCAGGATGAAATGGGTTCGCAAAACATACTATTAATTATATCATTATATATTAGTACAAACACAACCAAAGTGCCATATATATGTTATTTACATTCCCATATTTTTATTATAAATAATATATTTTTCTACTTGTATTTTTGTGTTTTATTCCTAGACGTGAATGATGACGTGCTGTTTAGATATATTATCATTAACTGTCTTTATACCTTATTCTTATGCTATTTAAGTTATATAAATGTTTGTGTGTTTGTTTGGGTTTTCTTCACATCCTAACTATTAAATAAAATTTAGAGATCTTTAGTTACAAAATCAAAGTAATGTACAAGTTTCTTCATAACGCTAAAAGCCGGTAAGGCAGTTAACGTTTAGGTAATGTTTTGAAACAAAAAAGGACCTTATTTAGAAATGAAAGCATTTCTGGGTAAGGCGAGGATAAAAATGTTGGGTAAAATGAAATAAAATATGTATTATTAAATAACATATTTATTATATCTAATAGTGTTGTCCATGATTAGATAATACATGTGTTGTTCACATCTATACAACAATTTTATTGTGATGATACATTTATATTGATGAACGAGTATATCATAACTATGGAAATAATTAAACAATACTTCACTTAAATATTAACTAGTTCAACGACTAAATACTAATTAGTATTAACAGTTATTTAGGCAATGCATTTTGGAATCAAATAATAAAAAACTGCCCATAAGGTCTCGAAATAGATATGGTTTCCTTAGCAAAAAGTTGATGATGACGAAATTAGTTAAAGACTAAAGTTGCATTGTATAATAAAAAGGTTTTCTCAATTAACGAGTGTCCACTCCGAGACACACAATTTAGCTAACTATAAACAAAAAGTATATTAAATTGATTTTAAGATAAGACTTTAAAAATTTCCATAGCAGATAATATGATGAGCAAGTGCGAGCGAGACACATATATTATTGTGATATGTGTGTCCCGCTCACTCCTCGTACTAACTACACTATGCTAAAATTTCTTTGCTTGAGTCGATCACAGTTCACTTTACTTCCTTCTGCGAGCCTGGGAAAATAAAAGAGAAAGTAAGAATTCGAACTAAATTACAGAGATTATCTCTGTATAATTTAAAAATAAACAACATTAGGAATCAACTACTTCTTCCATTGAGACATTACGATAGTTCAGTTGGATTTGCAATGAAAATGTTATCAGATAAGTTCTTGGTGATAACATTTTGATTCTTTAATCTACTTTATGAAAGAAAAGTGAATTAGTGCGAGAACTAAACCGATGTACGCACCACTTCCTTCCTGTCCTGGGCGACGCACAGCGAGCGCACCCTGAACGGGTCCACGTACGAGCACGTGCACTTCTGAGTCATGGTCTCGTGCAGCAGACGATGCGTGATGGCGGCGGTCGCCGTCTGAAGGTATTGTTTCTTCTGGCCTTCATCCAAGTTGTGGAAGTTGGTTGAGGAGAATATAATACCGTCCGTCTAAAGAAAACATGAGAACCAAAGTAAGTTATGGTGTAAACCTTAATCAATAAACAACGAAGTGTATTATGCGATATTCTATTCCATCATGTGACAAAACGTTTGTGTAATTTATCTGAATATTTGTCGGTCCAGTTGAACCAGACTTCCTTTATACATACAAATGTTTTGGATATTGATTGTCAGGACCATTTCGTTGCAATTATTGCCAAAATTTTGCAGTTTCTTGCCAAGATTTCGAAAAATTATCTAGTTGGATCTGGTGGCTGGTGGTGGTCTTTTGGTGAATCTGAGTTAGTTATTGTTTAAAGGAATGCTCATACATAGCTCTGGCACAATACTCACAGATTCGTAGAAATCTCTGCATGCATCTGGGGTCGTCTCCAGAGTAGATCTGATGTTCTCAGCTTCCTTTCCAACCTTCTTGTCTCCTAGCATGATCACGGCGTTCTCAGTGTAACCTGTACAATAAATGTTTGATTTTCAGTGATATTTAATTTTCACTATTATTTTGTGTGTAAGTAAATCGTTTTTCCATAATTTGATTCCTTTAAGTTCAAGTTTACAACCCAAAGAAAGTAAATAGTTATAAATATTTGTACTGACCGACAATCTGTTTGTAGTTCTTGCCATCTCCGATCTTGAGGAGTGGAGTAGGAGCCACTATGGAGTGTGTGAACGGCTGGTCGTCCACGAACACACTGAACAATACAGACCGACCTACTTCCACCTAAAACGATACAAACATATATGAATAAACAAATACGTAAAAACGAGTAATTTAGCTATTTGATTGACATAACCACACACACACACACATCGATTATTTTTTGCATTTAAATTTTCTGTTTACGTGTCTGTGCATGTATTATAAATACAATGGAAAATGAATAAATAGGTACTCACCAAGAAGAATTCACTAACACATTCCTCTCCGATAACAGCGAGGACGTGTTTGGAGGCACCGGCGCGAAGTGGCAGGTCAAGCACAGCAGTATGACCGGCGATCACGTTAGTCAGACCTAAAGGAAAGTGATATTATTATGACGTTGGTAAATAGAGTTCATGCATGAAAAACAATTCGCGAGTTGTAAGCCAGTTATATAGTTGTATTCAGTGTAATTTAATTCAGTTTTAAACATACCTATTTAATCTACTCATTTATGTTTTATTATTTGCATAAAACTCTTACCAAATTCAATAATGAGAGCGTCATAGAGAGAAGTAAGTGTTGAAGCAACCTTGAGGACAGGGTCGGAGCCATGTTGAATGTTGTGGTACTGGTACCGGCTCTTGTCATCGAATTGTACCTTGGCATTCTTCAGTTTTGCTGTTGAAATTACATTAAATATGTATAAGGGATTTTAGCGGCGTAGGTAGCCTTTAAAGGCTCTTAGTAAATGATTTAAGGAGCCCTAACTAAAAAATAAAATAAAGGACGTGGTTTCGAGACTGGCCACTTCTTTTCTTATAGTGGCCTCGGGGCCCTGCATTATTAATACAGCAGACGGCGATAACTGCGCTCCTAAATATAGTGTAGTGTAATGATTCTATGTGCAACTTTAAAGTTATCCAAAGGATAACTTTAAAGTTGCACATAGAATCATTCTCGATGATTCATGAATCATGGATGATGTCATGGATAATTATTAAATAATATTTCTATTTATTCAATAAATAGTGTTTACTTACCATCAGTATCATAGATGATTGGATATGGGTACTTGGAGGTGACACCCACGAGGTACACCTTCACATCATTGCACTGTTGTTTCTTGAGGGTATCTACGAGCTGTGACACCAGGGGTACCACAAGGGTTTTGAAAGTTTTCTCGTTGCCCTGAATAAGAAAAATACAATTAATAATAATAAATTAATTAATAAATATTCATGGACAATTCACACAACGTCCTCTGGTCCCAAGCTAAGCTCATATGCTTGTGTTATGGGTATCAGAATACGGATATAATACATAAACTACTTTTTCTTTTGTAAATACATACTTATAATACATATACATAATTAATAATATAATACATAATTAAATAAAAAGTTCACATATTACATGTCGTTACTAAAAAAAATCTAGTAGAAATTGATTGATCAGATGGCTACAGAACTATCTAATCTAAAAATATAGGATTCAGCAAAATACCCCTTTATTACAAACAATGAGCTTAATATTATTGTTATATATCCAATAAAAAGATTTTACAAAAGAATAATAAAAGCTAGAGCATTACTCACAGTGGTTGTTTCGACAGCGATGATGATGTCAGCCTGTTTGTTGTTAACCTTCAACTCATAGGTCTCACCCACACTCCTGGGTTTGTCAGCGTCTGTGCACTGCACGCACACGTCTGGTAGAACGGCTGGGAGGAGACCTGTCACTGCCAGAGCAGTGTAGCCTCGGGCAAGGTCACACGCTTGACGAAGAGCATCGGCTGAGTTACCAGTGCACGCGTGGATGCAAGCTTGTCTAAAAACGGAAGTAACGTAAAAAAATATTTCATTATCGTTTAGGAGAACAAAAGCAATGTTAACATTTAAATTGAGTTCGTAATACGGCATAATATTATATTCTAATAATTCTATGACCTGTTTTTTTATAAACATAATCTTTTGTACGCCTGTAATGGCCAAACATGTTGGAGCTCAATATTAATTTTTTTCACCACCAATATTTTATACCTGTTTTATAACCCATGTTCTTAACAAATAAAGAAATTTTGAATTTGAATTTTGAATTTGAATAAAATTAACTTTAAAAATTGGGCCTGAATCAGATTTTTTTTGATCCCTTACCTGAAGGGTGCAATATCGAGGATTAGTCCAAGTGGCCTAAGTGGGGAGGTGCCTCCGAAGACTTGTTCACATGCAGGTGGTAGAGCCATGTGGTGCATCTGGTGGTGATTGTGTTCAGGAGCCTGGACTTGAGCGCAGCTGCGAGTCAGACGGTATGAGTTACCGAACTCACTCTCTGATTTGCAAATCTGGAAAGGCAGACAAATTTTGTTGTTCCGAAATATCTAGTAAGGAACTTCTCTAGGTAAAAATCAAACCCGGGTATGATCTGAAAAGTATTGATAGAAAAGTATTGAGGTGATGAAACTTACCTTGCCATTTGGCATTTTGAAGTCATCGTAAGGTTCGTTGTTACCATCTCCAAGAAGACCACGCAACTTGCCAAGGTAGAAGCCGTTAACTTCAATGTAGCATACCTGTATAGAACAATAGTAAGAATTATTTGGAATGTCGCAGCATTTCTTCGTTATTAAAAGGGTTTTTGGAAACTTTATAGTTTGCTTTTGAATTTTGAATTAACATGAAAACACAAAAATAGCATCATTATTTTATGTTGGGCAAGAAAATATCAGAAGAAAAATGATAAAAATAGCAACCATAGTAGTTACTATGTTGATGAGAAGTGCTGATTATAAATGATGATGTAAGTTACCTCAAGTTTAGAAGTACAGAATGTCATTATTCCGTACAATGATCCAAGTCCTATGCGACCGTTCGCTTGACGGAATGCGAATGAATCCTTCTCGATGATCGGGAAGCCATGGTTAGCGCCGTTGAGTTGAACCTGGAGAAAAGATAAAATGTTAATTTTAGTTAAAATAATGTAAACTATCAAACAAAACACCGAGGGCTTTACAATTTTTATAAACCTTTTACATTATAAACACGTTTATATGTGTATAGATCAGACATCCTTTTGTTTCAAGTAAAAGTCCAATAAATAATTACAATAAAAATAATTACAGTTTATGGGTAACTCTTCAAAAGTTGATGTGGGTATTACTGAGTATTACCTGTCCATTGTCCTTAAGTTCGAGGATGGCTCCACTCTTATCTTCCAAGATCAAGGCCTTAGGAGCACCATCAGCCAGTTGCATTACGAGGGTAAAGTTCCTGTCGACGTGGTCATGTGCCAAGACATAGCGGCAGTTACCAGGGAACGTCAAGTGACGGCCATCGAATGTGAAGATGTGTTGACCATTCACAACAACAGCACGGACTGGAATAATTTATATCAAAATAAATGAGATATTTCGTGAAACTAAAGTAAATAAGTTTATATTAATTATATTATGGCCACATTATGGCCACAAACTAACAGCTAAATATATTTTTAATATTGTACCAAAAATATCATCAGGTTTATTGATTTGTTTTATGTAAAACTATCTGTATACTCACGTTTAGCTGGGATCTCGTCAAGTGGGTTAAAACTCCTTGGTCTGTATGCTCTGACTAGGGCAAGGACATCTGGGAAGTCTCCATTGAGCAGTTGCGTTAGCGGACTGGCTGCTGCTGAGCCTCCCAGTGATGGCACAGATGAGAAATCTCCAGGAAGGAATGACATCTGGAAACATATTTTTATTAATAAACAAAGTTCTCGCATAATTTTCAATTTATTTTACTTTTTATCAGCGATCTTCAAAATTCTGGATTTTGAAATGGTCATAACTAACAAAAATTACGTCAGAAATGAGGTATATGTACTATGTAGGCAAGGTAACATTGACATCTTTGTATATTTCAGCTTAGTGTTTGTGGACAGATGGAAATACTAACCTGATTGAATCCAGGTCGTGCATCGACGGTGAACGGAGCCAGTTGGCTGCGGACCAGTTGATACAGGGAGGTGACTGCAGCGAAGAATTTCTGGTAGATGGCGCGGAGTTCCTTTTCGTCATTGCATTTCTCTTTGTTCAATTTCTAGGATTTAGAAAAGATTTGATCAAATTCACTGTTATTTTTTAAACATATTAGTAAGGACGGTTTTTTAAACTGTAATTAGATATTTTTTACATAAAAAGTCAGAAATGCGGTTAGGCCGTACCTTTACGATGTAACTGTTAAGTGCTCTGGCAAAGTCCGCAGTCTCTGGAGTGGGTAGTAGAGGTTCAAGAGTTCCGTAGATGTTTTGGAGTATGCTGATTCCTTGTTCTGGTACAGCTAATTCTTCCCACTAGAAAAAGACATTCAGTTTGTACTGTTCGTTCATGATAACTCAACCAAGTGTTGAATAAAACAATGGGTATTTATAATTTTGCTGTTTACGAAGTTCAAACATAATTATTTGAGATACAAGATTTGAGTATGTGAATTGAAGAGTCAACAAGAAATAACATTGTGACCACGTTACAAAATCAATCAATACATTATGAAGATGATATTTTATAACCAATGCCAGCAGTTCAAAGCTCACCTTTTCTTTAAGCAATGTAACGAAGGGCAGTTCCTTAAGTTGTTCGCTTAAGTCCTTGGACCACTCGGTGACGCGAGTGCGGTATTCTCTGATTTGAGCCACGAGCAGACGTGTCAGATCTAAAAGAAAATGTTATTCGGTGATTAGTAATTGTGTCTATACATCTTATGGGTAGTAGAAGATTCATATGCATGTCCGAGAATAAACACTTCTCTCACCACACACATTGGTAATATTACAGTGCCATTCCTTACATCCATTACTCCCAAGATTTTCATGACTCTCATTGAATACAATACGCCCAAATAGATTTAACACTTCTTTTATTCCTGAGCTTTCATACTATTTCTATTAAAAATAGAAAATCCCAAGAATTACTTTATAAATGTTACTTACCCTTGAAGATGTTGGTAAGAGTGTTGGTGAGTTCTTCAAGTTCAGGCCTGTGTTTGTCAAAGAAGTCCTTAGCGATGGCAGACACTTGGGCAATTAGTTCAATGATGCTATCCAAGTATTCCTTGGCTGCACTTGCCAGAGTTGCATAGATTTGTTTAATTTGAGGCTCAATCTAAAAAAAAATAAAAATATTAAGTACTATTATTTATTATATATTATTACTAGCTGACCCGGCAAACGTTGTTTTGCCATACTAAAAAAAAAGGTTTGAAAAATAGATGTTGGCCGATTCTCAGACCTACTGAATATGCATGTAAAATTTCATAAAGATCGGTCAAGCCGTTTCGGAGGAGAACGGTAACTAACACTGTGACACGTGAATTTTATATATTAGATATATTTAGATTATAACGAATATGAAATAATTGGTTAAAATAAATTGAGATTGTACGGTGGTGATACCCTTTTTGGAGCTCGAAGCTTTAAGTTTATAGTTTTTACTGGTAAATTAAAAAAAAAACTTGACGTAGATTTTGCTTATCAGATAATACATGCCTCACCTACAATCTTTTTAACCTGTTGAATAATTGAGCTAGATAATTCTCTTTTATTTTTTTGTTCATGTACATGATTCAATGTAAACTGACCTGTTTTTCATACATCTCTTGGACCTTCTTCGCGAAATTGACGTAGGTATCCTTGATAGAGTCCACAAGTGGTTTAGTGGCTGTCATCACTTCATCGATTATCTTGGCTACATATTGCACGATGTCATTGCTAAAAAAAAAAAAATGCAATTTTAGGGATCAACATTTAAAACGTATTAACATATGGGAGCAACCAAACTCAATGTTATGTAGTTTGAGTTAGCTTGGTAACTTGCTCTGGTAAGCTTGGCTCTGCGATGGTAAGACGGATTTTTCGGTTCAATTAGAGATCCAAAGATTACTGTAGTCATCCTATCGACTAATACCTGATCTTCTTATTCTATTAAATAAACTAAATAAACTAAATTATAATGGACTAAATTATAATATATTAATATATTAATTCTTATTCTATTATTAATTTACGTGATGTGATATACTAACAGTGCTTGAGAGACAGCCTTGATAGCCTTGTCATCAGCAATTTCCTGGTAGAATTTCTGGAGATCTTCAGTATACGCCTTCTCAATGTTATTGAGTGTTGGTTCCAAACGTTTCAAGGTATTCTTAAAGTCATTGTTAGCCTGGTCTCCAAGCTTGACGATGGTGACATCAAGCAACTCTAAGTCCTTCTTCAAAGCATTCTAGTTTACAAGAAGTATACATGTTAATGGAAATAATCACTAGGAATTGTCACCTGTATTGACTTAAAAAAACATTTTATGTGACGAATAAGAAATAAAATCAGCAAGAACTTATATTCCATGAATTAGCAACAAAATTAAAAATCAGTCAACTATAAACGGGAACTTTTCAATAAACTCACCAAGAAGTATTGGAAGTTATCCTTGGATAGACCATATTCGCTCTTAATAAGATTATCGTCCAGGAACAGAGCTCCATTAGCAATATTCTTCTTCTCTTTACCCAAAATGATATCAGCGCTGATGTCGACGCGTTTCTCTGGCTGAATATGACTCACCACCGATAATTTGCGGTCTGATTCTTCTGTTGACGATCAATAATAATAAAGATTTTTAAGTTTTTGAATGTTTAGTATTATATTTATTAAAAAGCATTCTGTTTAGTAGGGTAGTGTTACGTGTTAGTTCATTACTTTGTATAAGGGATAAGTACTTGGATGTATTGAAATCGTTACAAATGTGTTGCGAATTGTAATATTTGATATATTTGATAAAAAATGTGGTGTTAGACTGGTTATTTAAACTACTATATTATGACCAGTCAATAGGAATTAATTGTAATATTTTCTGATACGTTTTTGAGATAGTGAAGAGTGGTTTTGGTGTTGTAAGGAGTGGTCAGGTTCCATAGTGATACAGAACAGTGTGCAAGGTAATCACCGCTATAACCTGTAGTGAACTCGAAGTACTGGTAGTCTCTGGCGATGGCATACACCTGCACTGGCTTGCCTTCAAGCAAACAGAACTTCACTTCAGCCTTTTGTTCACGTTCGTTAACTGTTGCTGAACCTTCTACGTCGATCACTTTCACGAGAGGAGTATTTACCTAAAGAAGAAACAGCAGGTGTAAAAAAGAAGCGTAGTTTAGGTACTTACATTACTTTTATTAAAACCACTTAGGGTAGGTACTAATATTTTGTAAAAGGTTATAAAAAGTCTGCATTTTTATTAATTACAAAGACTATAGTAGGTATTCTGATGATAACATTCATTTTAGATTAACACTTACTAAGAATTTGATGTGGTTGGGAGAGCCTTCCAAGAGAATCTTGCTTTCACGATCCTGAAATAAAAAAAAGTTATTAGGAAAGTCCGTTTTGACTTTAGAAAAGCTTTAAATTAATGATTTATCATTAATTATAGTGATATTAGCAGTATACTTACAGCACCAAGTGCAGGATGGGACAGAGCTGCAGAAGTTTCCAGTTTGAATTGGTTTTGTGCTGGTTGTTGCATGACTCCGCGGATTCTAAGTAATGCCTCCTGTGAAAAAAAATGTTGTTAAATAAGAGACAAATACTCAGTAACTATGAAATAAGACAGAAGAAAAAAAAATTAAAGTATTATGTGACATTAGAAAACGAATTCGAGAAGTGAGAACAGTAGAGGTAGGATAATATTTTAGTGCCACTTATATTCAGGATAATATTAAAACACCACGAACCTTGCTCAACTTAGGATGGTTGAATCCAAATTCAGCGACAGCAGATTGTTGTTTATCGTTAGTGACCAGGTCCACTAAGAATCTGGCTGAAGTCTTATGACCCTGCTTGTTCTTGTCCATGTCGAAGTAGACCTCACCACGGATGGGGAACGGCAGACCCTTGTTTGTTGGGTAAGTGACGACAGACTCCAGAGCTAATACACGCTGTGGTAGCTGGATGGTGATTCCAGATTTGCCATCTGAAATAATCGGTAATTAAATGAATTTGCTTTTCTTTTTAAGGCTCTATACATTACAGGGTTAGATTTGAATCGCATATTTCATTGATTTTATCAAACCTGAAGTGGATTGCTTGTTGATCCTTCCAGAGGTTTTATTTTCTCTACATATTATTTAAATATTTAATTGAAATTTCAGAATTAAATATATTCACTCACTTCCATATTCAGGTGTGTTGTAAACGTGGAGGTGGTATTTCTTGTCTTCCTTGTTGATGTGCACATCCATGGTGTACTGTGGGAGTCGCTTGTCAGATACTTCGTCCTTGATCATCAGTCCGAATTCTGGGGCTATACCCAACTTGCGCAGATCGAAACCGGCACTCACGATGTTTTGGACTACTCCAGGTTCTGAGGAAATAAATAATCATTATTTCCTCATACATGAATATGATAATTGAGTTGTTAGTCGAGTTCTTTTTAATTCTGGATTCACAGATTTATTGAATAGTTCAAATCAAACAATAAGCTTAATTCAGGTCTAATCAGATTGTTAACTATAATCATTACTCCTAAATTTAATTCCTAATATGAATGATTAATTAGGCAGTTGCAGATACACGAGACTAAGAGTAGTTGGCTACATGTTCTCGGCAGACAAAATGTTAAAACAACAAAACTTACTGGAGATATCGATCTTGGAGTTCAGTTCAGCATGAGCACATTGTTTCTTCTCCTCGCAATAAACAACAGAGTTCTTGTACTCCAGGTTGGTAACTCTGGACTCAGCTACATAACTACGTTCGCCAATTGCCATGTTGAAGAATGTCTAAAAAAGTGAAGATTGCAATAAACCCTCATATTATAAACAGACTTTAAGAATGTAACTCGAATCATGTACTACTCTAGGTATGTAAAAAAAAATTCTATCGAGGCATTATGGATATTCTCGCATATTTTCAAACAATAATTATAATCGTTTGCTAAAAAAAGTTTTCAAAATGTACTTATTCTACACATATTACGACAAACTAATATTTAGAGCGTAGTACAAAAATTAAAGTCTTAATCTAATATAAAAGCTGTCTACGAAAAGTGACACAATTGATGACATATACCATACCTCAACACCTTTCTCATTTCCTTCTCCGAGGATGGTGCGGATGTATTTGAAGTTAGCTGACTTTTGTTCTTCTTTCAGTTTAACTGCACCAGATCCTTCAATAATCATCTTGGGACCTTCTTGTTTGCTAATGAATGATGTGCTGGAGACAAATAATTATATTTTCAGTAAAGTGGTATTTGTTATCTACAAGAACTATAGGAATACTGCTCGAACTGACAAGTGGTGTAAAACAAAGTGGAGACATTGTGATATCCCAAGAACTTTGATGTCTTTTATTAAAAAGTTTTGATACTATCTAAATCCAATTACCTGCCACTAAGGATGTTCTGGTTGTTGTTGGATGCCTTGAATTCCAGACGCTTTCCACTTCCAGCATCTTTGCTAGCGATTTCAACATTGTAGTTCTTCCAGCCCAGCTGATCAGAATTGGCAGCTAGCTTGAAGGCGACATTGTCTTTCTGAATGTTACCTTCAGCGTTAAGATCCAGGGAAATTTCTCGAATATTCTCTACTTTAAGTTCCACCTTGCCTTGAGTCGAGCTCAATGAGTTACCCTTGATATAAAGCCTGTAATAATAATCAATCGTTAATTTTATTTGTATTTTAAATTACGTCCAAACATACATGTGCTGTGTTAAAATTTTACACTATGCATATTATTGTTATTTGGATAATTAGATCAAATATTTTAAGGATTAAACTTCTTATACTTTTCTAGATAATAAAAAACATGGATTTGTAAAATATATATTTACGTTAGTTTTTTAAGAAAAGAGATAAGTCACATACCTGCTTGTCTTAGAGTTGCTAGGGCTGGTGTATTTAATATCAATGAGAGGTTGTGCCTTCGAGAAGACGATGGAGGAGTCTGATTTGTAGATGCGACCATCAGCGTCAATCACAACGTTTGAGATGTATGTGTCGGGAGTTGGGTTCTGAAAAGGAATTTTACATAATGAAAGACATATTTAATAGTTATACATCTCCTCGATTTAAACATATTGTTTTAGGGTTCAGTGATTTGTGAGTTCTATTGTGAAACAAAATATGTCATTGTGTGCAATTTCACTAACTCAATTTTGAGATGGCTCTTAATAGATCTCGTTAATTATGGAAATATCCTTCCTTACCTTAGAGCGTACGCTGAATTCTAATCTCTTCAGTTTCTCAGCCCCAGGAGCGTTGGCCTTGATTCTGACATTGTTATCTCTAGGAGCCACTGAGGTATCGATTTCAATGCTGGCTGTTTTGCCCTTGCCGTATTTTGCTTTCAGTTCTACATTACTGTCGGTCTTGTCGTCTAGAAGAAATTACCATTAACTTTATTATCACCATAAACAGAGTGATACCTATTTTATTTATCTATTTGTAAAGATGCGAACAGTCATATTTCTGCATACCTACTTACTGTAGATAAAATAAGCTCGAAATATTATAACGAAATTTGTTAGAATCTCCATTTTTGTATCTATCCTGCACATTTAACTAATAGCCTACTATTAATTAAATTTGTATGAAGGTAAATTTAAACACTTACTGTTGTGGTCGTTCTTGTATTTGACATCAAGTACCAATGGGTCAGCATGAGGTACAATCAGTTTGAAGGTACCATAGCCGCTCTGTGGGCCGACCTTGCCGTTAGAGTCGATCTTGTACACGTCAGCGTTCACTTGCAGCATCTCGACAATGGTGTACTAGATAATATACAAAAAACATATTGTTAAAAATGTATGTACCTTATGCATAATTAGCATTTGATTGTTATATTTCTACATTGTATTAAGATAAGAAGTAGGACTAGCTGATGGAATGCCTTTAATTTTTAATCTAGTTAATTTAATTCAACGTTATGGTAATTTTAATAGAAATTCGATGTTTTTCGTGCTGAGTATGTTAATGGATATTTCAAAATGAAGATTATTAAAGTTAAAAAAATAGATGAGTATATTAAGTGCATGCATACCTCAATGGTGTTCTTGTTCTCAGGTTGCACATACAGGATAGTGTTCACCCATTTGATGTCGTGCGCCTTGTCGAAAGGTAGTCTTACAGTCACCGTGTAATCATCCAAGTATCTGATGACATGAACATAATATTACATCTGATTAATACACCATGGTAATTAAAATTACTTCTTGGCTATTCGAGACATCACGTTTAATTATGATTGGAATTGATCCGGCCACTAGTATAAAAAGTCACTTACTTCTTTTCGCCCTGTTCCAAGAACTTGGCTTCTTGAACACCAGACCATTCAAGGCTGATGTCATCACCGTAGCTGGCCTTGACGCGGTACTTGTCGTCAATGGTGGTGAAGGAATCCAGGTAGTCGTATGTTGAACTTAATGAGAATGGCTTAGGTAACAGGTCACCGGTGACGTCACTCTGTAGAACAAATATTATCGTTAAGCGCGGTCAAACGGCTACTAAAAGCAGAGAAATCTAAGCTTTTGTTGTCCTTATTTGCTTAACGATAGATAATAACTTATGAAGAAATTATTTTCTATTTGTATTCTTATACTGGCTATTGAAATCAACCGTTAATTTAATGACTCTATCTCGTTAGTTACTTAACTACATTGTTGTGTTTTTGATAACGTATAAAACCTGCAATACTTAAATTAAACTTACCTTAAGTTCAAATTTGAATTTGTCTCCTCCCTCAGGGTTGTTCTTGATAGAGAAAGTGTTCAACAGCTTCTTGCCACCGTTCAGTTTCAGTTCCAGTTGACCATCGTAGTTGACGGTGTCCTTTTCCCAGTTGGTGTTTACAATCTTACCCTTGTAGGTGATGGTAGATGCAGCTCCACCACGCTTAGCAGCATCAGACAGCACAACTTCGGCGTGACCATTGAATGCCTGGAATTTTTTATTGTAAATTGAAGGTAGGCAGAAATTAGAAATGGTGTAAATTGTCAATTAAGATTTATTGAACTTACATCATTGCTACGAGTGATATCACGGTTGACTTTGAATGTAAGGCACCTTTCAGTTGGTAGTACCAATTCAACGAGACCGTGGGTCTTGCCGACCAAGCTGTATAATCCCTCCTGTTTTACGTTCAGCTCGAATTTCTTGGAATTGTATTCGAATTTGTTCCTATTAAGATTTTAAAATTATTATAGAATAACTTAATTGATTATATTATAACGTATTAGCATTTGATTATGTTACGAAACATTCTGAAGTTTGCATAGGAAAATTGGACAGACAAACCACTTCATTAGGAATCATATTTAAGTGATTAGCGTAATGATTTTAAGATACAGTAATCATAATTATCACGATAGTTATACTATTCATCTTGGATCTTCTGTCATTCATTAATATTGCAATGTTATATTTACTTGGAATCGAAGAGTTTGTCGTTTTGTTTGGAGTTTGTGCTGAAATGTACTTTGTCTTTGTTGTCCTTCTCGAAGTTCAGGTAAAGATCGAAGTCAGCGCTGTAGTTTGGTGCCTTTGCCATGAATTTTACATCACCCTTAATCTTGCGTTGAGACTGCAAGGAGAAAAGAAAAGAAATTAAAGTAACTACTGAAAACCTAAAAATTAGGCTTAAAAATAAGCTGCCTATTTTTTATAGTAAATGTGCTACGTATTTGTAGCAGAGTTTACTCTACATAGTGCTAAAATCTTAATTCTTAAGAAGAGCATTCTACTTTTCATAAACTACATACACAATACAATTAACTGACAAAAACATTTGGCTAACTAATTATTATTCTTTTTTGAAAAAGCAACAAACCTTTTTGAAGTAAACGATGATTACACCATTGCCTTTGCCGTCATTGTCGGTGACCTTGAACTGACCGTTGGCACTAATAGCATCCTTCACGATTAATTTCAGTTGTCCGTTAGCGTTAGCACCACGATTGAACTTCAGGAGGAAATCTAAGTATTGAACCTGTGACTCTGAGACCTTGGCATGAGACGAGTACAAAGTAGCAGTTTCAATCACTCCCACGTCGAAGCTGAGAAATCAAAATTTTTATTTTACGTTATTTTATGATACTTTGTGACTTATACTGATACTTGATCTTAAAACTTAGCTTATCCCTATCTTCATTCCAAATAATGCATGCAATAAAAGCTTTTGTTTGTTTTAATTGAGTTGATATTTATGCTTTCTACCTAAATATTACGCAAAGTAAAAATATTTTCTAAAGATTCTTAAAATAATAGGCCAGAATTTAGGTGAGCTTTTGGAACATTACAAATAATTAACGAAACTTACTTAATTTCCTGGCTTTGGCTGCCTACAGTCGTTTTCAGGTATCCGACAGCACCAACGTTCATGTCATTTGGCTTAACTTTGTGTAAAACAACACCAGATAGCTCATACTTTCCAACACCCTTCAATAAAACGTAATTTTCAAAGTTTGACTTATCGGCACTAACAATATCTCTCTTTGAGAATACTTCGATTCCTTGTTTCTGACATCCTGCTTTTAGTTTGATGCTGTAGTCGTTAGGTTTCTTGATCTGAGTACGCGCCTCTAAATCAAATTCGGCCTTTTCATTCATATATTCAGCGACAGCTTCTACATCAAGTTTCTTGGAGTCGACATCAATATCAAAACGAGTCTTTACTGGTATAGCGTAGATCTCAACTGAAAAATAGATAAAAATTGTGACAAATACACAAAAAAACAACAAAAATATTTTTTTTCTGTGTGAAATTACCAAACCAATGCTTACATTTATTTTTACTGATCAAGCTAAAGTCTGCATTTCCAGAGCCCTTGTGGTATTTGTACATTTGTCCAAAAACAATTCTGTTTTGTGTGTTGCGTAGATCGGGTCCGTACACTATATCAAGGTCATTACGAACCTGATAAAAAACAAAACAATATTATTATGTGAAAATTTTTAAATGTTGTACAAACTAATATATTAATACTTACAACTTGACTATATTCAAAGTGTCCTTTTAGTTTAAAGTTAATGTAAGGATTCAATTTGTTGGTGAATTCAGCTGTCACTTCACTATTCTTGAGGGATCCTTTCAGAGTAGCCATGTCTTTTACTGTTGTATCAAATTCGAAGTTATTTTGCTCACCAAGGGTTACGTGGCCATCAATACAAATTGGATCTTTGACACTTGGTAAATTAACTTTAATACCTTCGATTGTGTATTTTCGTTTAGAATCGCTAACTTCTTCAATGACTTGACCACTAATGGGAATAATTTGCTTTTCAGATCCAGGCATTTGCATTTCTGCAATTGGTTTGTATACCTTGCGTTGGCCTCCACCTTGAACATTGAAGCCAACTTTGCCATAGACTTCCTGCGTGTCAATTTTGCCCTTGGCAAGCAACGTCAGTTCCGATGGGCTACGAGTCATTGTCACTTGAGCAGAGACTGCTTTGAATGGTGATTCAAGAGCAAACTGGGCTCCAACTTCACGTTGGTTGTATACGTATTCACCGGATAATTGAGCATGACCACTCTTGGCACCTTGGGCATCAAACAATAGTTCAAAGCCTTGTCTACCTGCGCCATCATTGCGAAGTAGTCCCTTGATGTGGTAACCCTTGACGTTTTGTTTTTCAAGTGTTAATCGCACTTTAGCAGATCCAGAGAGAGGATAGTTTGCAACAAATCTGCTGATAGAAGCTTGAGCATCTGGACCAGAGAATGTAAATGGTACCGAGACCTCACCACAAACAGTCAGGCCTAAGAATTCTGCTGCTTGGTCAAAGCAAGCAGAAGTCTCCTTCAAAACATTTTCTCTAACAACAGTGTGCTTCTCAAGCTGACCTTTCTCAGTATAGAAGTAAACTAAGTCATTGGAAGCAGTTATTATTTCTTGTTTATCAATTGGCAGCCCGAATTGCAAATCGAATCCACGTCCACCTTCCAAAACTTTAGCAACAACGTGACCTCCAGTAGAACTGTGTAAATTAACAATAACCTTCAACCCTGCAGCAATTGCGTCAGCATCAACAAACAGAGCACCAGTGACCTCTATATCAGTACTGGGTACCAACTTAATAGAAATCTTGGCGTCTTGTGGGGCTTTAAGACATTGACGGATGTCGATGTTTGTGGAGGCTTCAAAACGACCAGTAGCTGAACCAATAAGGTCAAGTTTGAGCGGAAGACCTGTAGATGTGGGGTAAGAGAGCTCAGCGTCTAAGAACAAAAGGTGAGCACGTACTTCTTGCTGCAAAATAAACAATATTTCACTTCAATTTTATTATCAAGTTTATTTGACAAATTAAGTATATGCAGTTTTATAAAGTAGGAAATATGTAACTCAAAGTAGTGAATGTACGTGTATAATTCTACTAATTCAGTTATTGCATAAACTTTCGCGAAATAAATAAATTAAAAAATTTTACCTGGAAGTTTTTGACACCATCAATGCCCTTTTCAACGTATTGCAAGAATTGTTGAACTAATTTATCCATGTCAAATCCTTTGCCGTCTCCAAGAGATAGGAAAACAGCATCAGTACCGAATAATTTAACATACAAATCTAGATCGAGTTCATTGTTGTAAGGCTGCGATTCTGCTTTCAACTATAAAATTAACAAAAACGTGACTTAGAAAATAGTCAGGTCATACGTAATCTACAATCAAATTGCTCGACCTCAAGCAGGGATCTGTTTTTGATGCGTATACTCAGATGAGTAGGTATATGCGAAAAAAGGTAAGATTATTTAAGAAGAAAAAATAGAAGAAGATTTAACTTTAACTTGTAAATACTTACGTTCTTGTCAAAAGTGTCTACATCAGACTTAACGGAGCGGCGACCTCTTGACAGAGTACCCTCAGCCTCTTTTTCGTATTCATTCAAGGGTGCGACGATATGTTCCTTGTAGATGTGCTGGAGATCTTCCGTATTGAAGAAACCTTTGGGTCCAATGAAATGTTCTAGCACACGGTCCAAGTTACCTTGACGAGCTCCGACCTAAAAATCAGAGATCATTTTAATGCTTTGTTTTTGTCTAAGTAATAATAGTCACAGAGTCAATCGTAGACTAAGACTTGGTTTCTAAAAGATTTATCAACTTATGATGAAGTAACCACATTACTGTCATATTAACAGCAAACTAAGCATAGTCAAACGACTTACATAATAAGGTTAGGTGATTTCCAAACAGATTAGCCTTTATAAAGATTTAATGTTAGCTTCTTGCCTAAATCTTACCTCAAGAATATTCAAGCTATGTCCGAACACCTCAGCAGTAAGGTTCATTGTACCAGATCTTGGTAGGAAAGAGTCTTGTGAGTAGATAACATTTCTTTCAATATTACCTCCCAAACCCAACGCATCGATATTGAATGATTCTTCAGCGCTGAACGAGTATTTCCTACAAATAAACCAAGACTATTAAAGCAAATCAATAAAGTAAAAGGTTTTTAGGGTTCCGTACCCAAAGGGTAAAAACGGGACCCTATTACTGAGACTTCGCTGTCCGTCCGTCCGTCCGACCGTCCGTCTGTCACCAGGCTGTATCTCAAGAACGGTGATAGCTAGAGAGTTGAAATTTTCACAGATGATGTATTTCTATTGCCGCTATAACAACAAATACTAAAAATAAAATAAAATAAATATTTAAGGGGGGCTCCCATACAACAAACATGATTTTTTTACCGTTTCTTGCTCGATACTAATAACGTTGCCTTATGTTGCATAGATAATGGTACGGAACCCTTCGTGCGCGAGTCTGACTCGCACTTGACCAATTTTTATATTTATAGCAGATTTAGCTAAAGTAATTAATTTTACCTAACTTTTGTATTCGCAGTGATATCTAATACAATACACGATAACGATTTTTGATATTAAGTTTACGCAAAAAAGAAACAAGGAAGATAAATAATTTAATGTCTTTGCTAAATACTTAGTATGTCACCAAATGCTAACTAATTTATAAATGTGAAAACGAGTTGATGACACTGAAGAAATTTTAACGTGCTTAAGTGTTTCTGTGTCGAACGAAACTATAGTGCGATTTGAAAAACGGTACAACGCCATCTATCGAGTGTCATAGCAAACTTCTGTTTGTTAAGGTTTAATTTCTAAATTTCAGGCGTACGAAGTCGCGGGCAACAGCTGGTAAAACATAAACATAAAAATAATATAAACGTACGTAAACACTTTGTGGTTTCTTAAAATTAAAAATCAGTTTAAAAGAAATGATCAGTATTTGTTCAAAATGCGCTACTGGAATAGAAAATTTAATTGTTTTCAACACAGAATATAGAATAATCTGTGGTTTCCAATTGGATTTACCTGATATCACTGTTGAATTTGTTAGGAGTACGAATGAGTCCATAATGCTGACGGGCGAGTTGCTTGTCAGGATTGGCAGACGCACGGATGTTACGTAGGGATGAGGAGATGAAGTTACCCACTATAAACAAAATAACACGTTTGCTAGATATAGTAACATTAGTGTCTCGTTGGTAGAACCGCCAATTTGTGCAAGAATACAAGGGTAGTAAAGATACGAGGCTATTTCCTGAAAGATTTCTAAAAGTAGATAGTAAAGAGCTTGAACAAGTTCCAGTTTGTTTTATGTCTGTAATACGCACTCGCAGTAAGGAAAAAAAAACAGATAAACCCAGAAATTGTGTAGCTGTTTGTAGAATTTGATTTAGCAAAATTGCCTTTGGCTGAATATCTGTATACTAAAGCTATTGAGATAACAGTGCTTCAGTTACATAAAAATTAAATTACCTTGATGAACAGGTTCGGTATCCAACAGTTTCTTGATTTCAGAAGCAGAGTGGGAGCATGGACATGAGATGACAGCCAAGTAAGCCTTGATACGGATCTCAGAATCCAATTGACGGTTCTTCAAGATATCGATACCGGTTTTCTTCAGCTGTAAATTTTAAATAAGTTATTTAATACTGGAGCTATTAAGATAATGACCAACAGTAAATATAGTAGTAAAAACTGGTTTATCCTAATAATCTGATGAAGGTTAACAAAAGTTACAGATTTTTTTGGTTAGTGAATAATCTCTGGTAGACATTTTTATTTCTCAAGAAATCAAGCTCTCCAGCATCCACCTAAGAATTTAGGAAAATGACAAGAAGTAGGAACATGTCTGTAATAAACAAATAAATTACCTTGGGAGCACAAGCATCAGCTTGGAAAGCTTCCAGTGCTGCAGCCTTAACCCTGGGCTTGACGTTGTTGTCGAGGGCGCAGTGAGCCAACTTGTCGATCAGATTGTCCTCCAAGTGACGGATGTTACGGATACCTTTCAATACTGCTACAACCTATTGTAACCAAGGGATTATTTATATTTAAGTCTAATAAAAAAAGGTAAACGTTATTTTATTCAAAATCTTTGGCAAAATATTTACTATTGTATTTTTATTTTATTTTGATCACAAAAAAGTTATTGTAAGAAGCAGGTAATATCATAAGAATGAGTTTACTCACATTGTCTTCTTCAAGTTTGTTCTTAGGGCGACAGTTCTGCAACTTGGCGGCGAATTTCTGACTCAATGCGACAACTCCATCATTTTTAACTTTATGGCATTGATGTTCACGGCAGTAAGCACCAGCTAACGCTCCAACACCAAGGTATACTTCTTTAGGTAGATTTGGTATATCCAAAATTGACTGAAATCATGAATACGTCACCTATCTAAGTTCTAAGAACATTTTATAATAAAAACTACTACCTATACATATTGTGATTTTAGGTACTTAAAAATGTCATGCATTACTGTGTAAGTGGTTATGTGAAAATGGTAATAATTGTTGATACTTACGGCGGCAGCTTTAATAGCCTCATTGTTGACATGTCTTGCGTTACCAAGAGACAAGAACACCAGTTTCTGCTCAAGGTTACCTAGTTCTTTGTTCTTCAACAATTGGATCGAAGCTTCAATACTGTAGCCTGTGCCGGCGCGGATAAGAGCATCCAAGAATACGCGCCTAAAGAAAGAATAAAATGTAGTATGGTGCCAACAAACAAAAATAAATAGTGCAAGACAACATATAACTATATTGCGCAATGAAAAAAAAACAAAAATTTGAAAATACCTACAAAAATGTCAAATAATGCAAAAATCCGAATTTCTTGAAAAATTATCAAAATTTTATCAAAGAGGTAAAAATAATATTCACAGATATGAACGCAACTAAACCATAAGAAGCGTGTCGAAATAATTGTTTCTGAGGGTTTGTTAGGGACTATATGAAATATATTTACTTCTCTACGTTGCCACCTTTGACGTGACTGTAGACCTTCATCAGATCATCTTTGCTGTTTGTTCTTAAAATCTGCAAAATAATTAATAAATTAGCTATCGATATTTATGACAATAACATAAGCACTTAGTATTTTCATAAATAAGTCGAATGTAAAAAATAGTAAACTATAAATTACTATCCTAAAATGTTTTTGGGTTTCTTAATAGTTCAGTTGGTTATAGATACCGATATTTTAAACTGATCATCCTTTCCGCTTTGATTTATCCTCACAGTTCCTATTGAAATGTATTAATTAGTTAATATATTTTAATTGTTCTTACCCTGACAAGTTGTGCAAAATTTCCAGCAGATTTTGATCCAGCTTCATGAGCAAGAGTCTTGGCTGTTTCCTTAACAGCATTCACAGCGGACTGCAGGTTACCACTAGTGGCAGCGCCGTGAGGGTTCTCGAAGATGATGGTGCGAGATTCAGTGCAGTGAGCTGTATAACAATAGTTTTGTTAGATTATAAATTGTTTTGCTGGTAGTAGTGGTTTGAAGATTCACTGTGAAATCCTTTAAAGAAGTGATGTGATTACATATTTTTTAATTTTTTGAATCTTAATTATTCGTTAAAGCAGTCTAGTGCAACAGGTGCTCAAAATTCTTATGATTCCCATTGACCCCTACATAATCATGATAAAGTAATTCTTGAAATGTTAAGTCCCGTTAACTTAAGGTAATGAGCAACTTACTTGGTGCATTAGCAGCCCTAGCCTTGCCAGTAAGTGTAAGTTTAGTGTAGACCTTAGCCCTGGCTCCATTCTCTCCGACAGAGAACGGTCTGTAGAAGTACTCCTCAGTTGCAGCCACTTTCTCTGGTACACCATTGTTGACTTTAGTTTCAACGTTCATGCTGGAACGAAGAACTTGCGTGTCCTTGATTTCCTGGTGAAATAATTGACATAAGTTATCCAAAAATAGAAAGGTAACATTCATTTGTTTTTAAGACTTGAACTTGTGCATTGTAACTTACAGCATTGGTATTGAAAACTCCAGTGATTAGTTCATTCTTGCCTTGTTCACGATGACCACAGCGGGACAGGTCACGACTTCGATGTACCAGACTGGCGCTACCTTCTTGAGATGATGATACCTCCGTGGGACAAGTACCGAATATATCCACCTGAAAATAACAATAGATAATTTAAAGGTATGGGACTTATAATACTTCTGTAATATGGGTTATAAACTATATCCTTGTAAACATTATTAAGAATCATTTTATAAAAATATGATGCTTAGGTACACGTACAAGGTCATAACAGAGAATATTTGAACAATTGAAAATTAAGATATGGAAATAGTATAGTGAATATTTTGAGATCTAAAAAAGTTTTGTACCTCTATACTATTCTAAGATTTAACAAAGTATTTGCTTAGGTACCTATATGATTTTTAAGTTCACACCAAATAATGAAAGAGAAATATTTTCATAACTCTGTGTTTAAAATTGATTAACTTTCATACAATCTTCTACTCCCGTTTTCTCCCTATAGATTCAGTCAGACTCTCCCTTTAGGTATATTATATGAGTCGGTACCTGAGTGGAGGACTTCTGTTCAGTCTGCAACAGAGAGATGATGGCTCTCTTGATGTTAAGTGAGCGGCGGGTGTCTCCCTCTTCAGCGCAGATCTCAGCTCCAATACGTCCATCTTGGAGTGTGAAGCGTACTGGCTTCTCTATACCGCTGGGACTCTGGTATTTCTGAATAAAACAAGTACAATTTTAGTTAGTTCCGTAAACAAGACTGGACTCAAAATACATACTGACACGACTTTTTCTATAACGATAGATTATAACTAAATACTGCTATATTATAAATGTATATTCATGTTTAAAAATTTGTTATTTCATCCAAAAAATTATAAAACTATGTATATAAGCTATTTTCAATCAAAGTAGTAATGTTGTTTTGCTTTTCCGACGACTTTTTTTTATATTGCGACACATGAATTGTCCGGAATGGGAATCGAATCATGAACGATAAGTTAAACGACCTTCTAAATGTTTTTAAGAGTGTTATATTTAAAGTTACCTTTCCATCAGGTCCAGAAATCACCAAGTTCTGCACATCCAACTCATGAACGCAATTGCCTACAGATGAAACCGACACTTGTCCAAGTAGTTTCACGTTCGTTTCCTGACTGGAGCCTCCCGTCAGATAGATAGTGACTGTTCCTTCAACACCATAGTTATATTTGTGACCACTTAAAAATGACTGAGTCGTAGGAGCTGGAATAAAAAAATATATATTAAGTACCTAAACAATTTTTGGCTCTTTACGTCTTTAATATTGTATAATAATTATGTATGTAAATATAATGTGACTTATTTACATATTAATTGTATAAATATTTTAAATATAAAATAAAATATACTTACATCCTGAGCACGCTAATGAACATTTACCTGTAACAAATTAGGGCTAAGTTAGTCAAACTTATCTATTATGGCGAGAAATATTTGATCCAAATAAGAAATCTTTCACAAACAGACATACAGACAAGTGTATCACAGAGATGGAAGTAAGGCTAAGTATAAAGATTATTTTCTGTACGGAATCTACATGAAATTAAAACTATATAACAAGTCGTAAGCCTTTTAACATACGTGACCGATACTGCTCGCTTACGTATTATAAAACAAAGTAACTAATCATGTTTATCTAATTAGCATTATACTAATAAATTATTACGGGTTTTTATGCAATTTTCGTCAACAAATAGACTCATTTATGGGAGATGTTTAGGAATGATTGATGGAGCGATGATATCGTTATAACTAATACAAAATGAATGGGGTAAGATTGATGCATGGATGGACGAGGGATGTTCACGTGTGTAATTTGTTAAAATTTTGTGTAAATTGGCGAAGATATCATTATCACAAATACTGTTGAAAAAGTAGCAAAATTTTAAGACATTTGAGAGCATTTATCAGACTTTCCCCATAGCAACCGAAACTTGTAGTTAGTGAAGCATCAAAAAGAAAGAATGTAAAAATAAGAGAACAACATGACAACAGGAAACTTGGTAGCCTAACAAGACCAATAATAAAAACAATTGATGAACTAGAGTTACATCAAATTTGAACTGTCAATCTTAATATAACTGTCAAAGGGTGAAAGCGATCTCCCATCAATCATATAAACTGTTTGACCCTACACGTTATCAAACAGTAAATAAATTAAACAATTATAAATGAACAAACAGACATGAAGTTCAACGTATTATTCCGCTATTTACTTGTATATTGACAACATAGTAGATCCCGGATCAAAGTTCATGTTGATATCGCAAATGAATCAGCAACATATTGATTATAATATATATTGAGGCTAACTAACATTCCCTTGGGGGTACTATTGATAACGACAATACCGATAGACATATTATTATGAAAACTCAAATTTACTATGCACTGTTTTCAATAAAAAGAAATACACAAGGTACCAATTCTAAGTGCACAACTAAAGTTAACTAAAAATGACAACAGCGGTATTTTGATTTATTGGCTATTTCGTTATAGAATTTTGTGGAAAACAAACGAAATAGTTTGACTTTTGTTATAGTTGTGCACGAAGAATACCAATACCATCCTAAATAAATTTCACACTTATGTAAGATAATAATAATATATCGGTGTTGTAATAAGTGTATTTTTAAATAAGACTATTGTAATATTTCTTCATTCATTTAGATTCTATCAATCCTGTCTTAAATCTAAAATCAATACTGTAATAAATGGCTTGAAAGAGATCATTTGAATTGAATAAAAATAAAAACCGACATTTTTGTCTTCCTAATACTACACCTTATTATTTATTTTCTTAGAAAGATTTTCAATTCGTTCTTGGTGCCTAAATCAATACGTTAAAAGCATATTTCAATTTATTTCATAAAAAAGCAAAATTACAACATTATCCAAAGTTGATGTCAGTTTATACACTTAAGTTTGTGACATTGTTTAATGTTTGGAGTTAACAGTGGAGTCTGTCTAAGTTTAAACTGTGTTATAGACACTAAGGTCTTCCTCCCGCAAATTATAAAGTTTTGTCTACACCCTAAAATTTGAAGTAAAAACAAGTACAGTCATACCATTAATTTTAAAAAAATTGGAGACATTGTCTTAATTATAATGACTTATCGAAGGTTTAAACAATAAAATAATGTCACTTCATCGGAGAGATAATAAACATTTTGGCGTAAAAAGACTATTATGTATAACAATTTTTGACAATTTTAGTGAACCGATTTTAGTGAACTTTAAACCTCCGATAAGTCATTATGAATAAAACCAATATTATTGTTTTATACTCTAATAGATGCGCTGTGTATGCGTCTTAATGTGTGGGTCATAATTATCAAAGTAAATATATTTTTTGATCCACAAAGAGTGTCGATGTCAAACTCATGTTGACCCCTGCGCAAGCGTAACGATTATCCAATTCCAATGTGAGGGGACTGTTTAGTGCCGGAGTTTGGCAGCACAAACATACATTAATATTATGAACATATTTAGATATGTTCCAGAGAGTTCGCTTGAAGCTGAACCACTGTGACTATAGGATGGAGAGTACACCATGGAGTAAATGAGATCATGGCATAATTGGTATGAGGAAGTGATCGAGAATTTAGCCCAAGACAATTAATTTCTACAAGATGCACTCCATAGTCTCTATAGCAGTGTTCCCTTTGATTCCTTGTTAGGGCAATGATTTATCTCAAATGGGAATCAAGACACAAAAAGTAGTACAGAAGGGTATTTTGTCATGGGAACAGCTCTGCAGTAGCTGTTAGGATCACAAATTACTGGTCAAAGTCTTTACCAGGTTCATCATATTTACAGGGAGCGTCATATCCTAATTGGAACCAACTTTAATCGTCAGGAAATTATTTGGTTAGGTTGGTAGGCCGGAGCCCTTGGAACTTGGAAATCATTTTTGCAATATCTGGTCCCTGGTTCTTCCAATACAAGACGCCTACGAAGAACCTAAATTTATGTTTCATCATACCTTGACGAAATACAGAAGGCTCTCACTCCAGGCATTTTCCCTACTCAAAATGCTGAAATCCACCTTAGCCGTATTGCTTTTATAACATTATATTTCATCTAAAATAATGTTTACTTTAATTTAGTAGCACAGCTATAAGCTAAGTGTGATAAAGTTTACGAGATTGTCAATAATACGCTTACAATGCCTGAGTCATTCACTTTTTCTTTTTCAGCATCCTGCCTCATTTGTTAAATATTAGTGAGACAGGGGAGAAAACGTCGCTCACTTTTAATTCTTCATCTATCCTCAACTGTGGAATAGATGATATCTTACTAATCAATGTGTCCGTAATTTTGGAGGTGGTTGGCCGTTTATTTTTCATACAATGTCGTCTGTACTTTGCAGAAGTATAACAGACATTCATGAACTATTTAATACAAAGAGCTTTAAGAAGAATGTGATCTTTCATGTTAACAAAGAACAGTGTGAAATATATGACGTGTATATTATTAAATAATAAGATAAAGTGGTCAAATGTTATCTAATTATAATAAAGTAACAACGCTGTGGTAGAGCGACCATTGTCAAGGTTCCTCTTGATAATTTTGATAGTTTTGTGTTTATCAGCTTTTCAATGAACTTGATGTTTGTACAAACACTATCAGATAAGTTTTAGCATAAAATAACAATTGAAGTAAATACCTAACATGAAAGCACTAGCTTTACACCGCGACATTGTTTGTATTTGAAATTAAAGACATTTTGGGATCTTTCAAGAATAATTGTACCCGTATGTAATGAATGTATGTTTATGTTTGTAGTATAGTATATAGTATAATATTATTAAAGCCAAAAGAAAAACGAAAGGCCAAAGAAATTATAAATAGTCTAATTTAAAAAAGGATTTAATGTCGTGTCCACCTTATATAAACTGCTAAGTAAATTTTGATGAAATTAAACAGATGTAGTTTAAAGATCAGAATAACAAATTACTATAGACTTCAAATTTAATTATCATGCTAAAACTCAACAAGTTGACTGAAACGCGAGTAAAACTGCGAGTATTAGCAAGTTTATTAATATAGGTATAAAGACTAGCTGACCCGGCAAACGTTGTTTTGCCATATATTTGTTAAGGGTGAACAACCATTAACACTTAGGGGTATGAAAAATAGATTATCATACCGATACATACATATAGCCGATTCTCAGACCTACTGAATATGCATATAAAATTTCATAAGAATCGGTAAAGCCGTTTCGGAGGAGTACGGTAACTAACATTGTGACATGGAAATTTTATATATTAGAAGAAGGAGATATTATCTTAAACAATAGTTATTACAGTAAATAAGAGTATAGATTTGAAGACCATTACTCGTTTATGACATTGAAGCAAGAGATAGCACACAATCTAAGGACAAAGTTCACCTCTATCTACTGCAAATAATAATTGTTACTTATCTTGCAACTTAACGACTCTATGTATTTATTGTTCTATACAAATATACTGTTAACTTATTACTTTTCTTAATGATATCGTTAGTATCCATAACTAATTGTATCTTTACTTATTATAAAACAAACTCATTAGTTTTGTATGTCCATAAGCACCTAAGTTTATATTTATATTCAAAAGTACACAACGGATTTTATTGCGATTTTTTTAAATAGATTGAGTGGTTCAAGAGGCTGGTTTCTGAATTCCACGCGAACAAAGTTAAAAAATATAATGATCTGTTTATGCTACTAATGATTTAAACGCGAAAATTTGTATGTTTTTATATATTATACTAACTGTTGCCCGCAACATCGGTCGCGTAAAATTTAGAAATGAAACCTTAACTAACAGATGTTTAATATGCCACTCGATAGATGGCGTTGATGTTGTTTTCAAATCGGCACAGTGATTACTGAGATTAGCGCGTTCAAACAAACAAACAAACAAACAAACAAACTCCTCAGCTTTATAATATAAGTATATATTTGTTACTACCTAGGCCAAAGAATACCGAGTGATGTTGTTACAGCTACAGAGCTTATATAATAATAATTGCTAAGGAACGGGACAGCTAATAGGATTAAACAAGGATTTTATAGCAAACTACTTGATGCCTACAACTTCGTACAGCTGGAGTTTAGAAAAACAAATATATAAACAAATTATACAAGGAAGCTATTTTCCAAAATTTCTTTATTTTTATCTATTAATAAACTGCATCAAAATCCGTATACATCCGTCGCGTCGTTGCTCACATGAAGACATACATATAAAAAAGACTTTGTTTTCTATTAAGTAAAAAATGAGATTAGAAAAAATATGTACAAAAATGGCTGATGTTTAGGGAAAAATGTACATAAAAATAGAGATTTTTGACATTTTGAACCTTGATGATATAAATAAAGTGATATAAAAACAGTTTTATAAGCGCTAAGGGATAAGTAATTATAATAATATTGTCTCCCTGGCGATTCAGATAATGCGTGGTGACGGATTAATAACATGTATATGTGTCACCACCCCATTTCCTTTGATAAGGTTTTCATGAGATTAATAATAAACATGTCCCCAACCCCTACAGCCCAACAGACCACCCCTTTTCATTACATCGACCTAGGGGTTGGATGTTGCCTCTAACCCTATCAATGGAGTTTATGGTTTAAGAGGTATCATCATTTTCCTGCCCTTATCCCGTTTTAAGTGGTTGGTGCATTATGACTTTGTTGTTCAGGTTGCTCTGGGTTTTGGCTAATTTTTATTCCCGGCCACCTGACTGACGTCATCCCTCCTTGGGTATAATTATGTAAAGGTGCGACGTGGTTCCCACGGTCGGTTCTTACAACCAATGACGGGGAAGATATGGGGAGATGACACTTGTATTTTTAATCCGTCATCATACGGAATGATTAAGAGGCATAAATGTCTGTATTTTGTTGGTTCTCTTCTTCTCTCTTCTTTGCTTAGGAAACGAATGTAGTCTATTCTCCTGTGATCAGGAAGCTACAGTTAAAATAGTTTTCACAAATTTTCTTTGTGAAAATTAGTATGTGTATGACTTCATGTGCATGGGATTTAGAAAACCTTAACAAATTATACATTATCATCCTCTTAAACTATTCTATGTATCAAAATACCGCATTAAAAATGCTTTTTTTTACAATTACAATATGTAATGTATTTTTCAGCAAATAAACATAGTTACACGAAATCGCGTACAGCAACAATTTTGTCTATATATGTATATACAAGCACACCATTACGCCTTTTTTCCATGGAGATAGGCAGAAACTATAATCTAAACAAACTTCCTGGGCATAAAATAATTGAAACTTTAAAACAAAATAATTTACTCACCATCAGCGTTGATAGGATTCCATAAAACGGAAATTAATAATAAAACACTTATAAAGCTAATGTTACTAGTCCCCATCTTGAAATGGGTAACAGTAACGTGTTTAAAATCAGTCTTTTTGAAGAGCAATACTTGTGTGCGCCGGCCTCCTGCTTCCAAAGGCAAATGCGCGAGGTTCCTGCCGCCCACCCCTTTATATAGACCCTGCGCGAGCGCAATCAAACGCCACCAAATTGTGGCACTAAAACTATTAAACACATTATGTTGCTGATAAAATAATGTCCAGAGGTCATTTTGTAGCTCTAACTAATATAACTATGGGAAAGTTCTTGTAAAAGTTGTGAAATTGCAATATTTCATTTCAATTTTGTGACAAATATGAAATAAAATGTGTCATCTTCTAAATGCGGAAGTGGAAATTTTTGTTACTCTTTCATGCAAAATCTATTCTATCTCTCAAGCTGTACTAGTATGTTGGAATAAGGCTAAAGTCTTATATTCTTTATTTTTTTTTATTCTTAATCTTAATTTATTTTATCTTCTTTTATCTTATTCTTCCTTTATTTTATTCTTTATCTTATAAAGCTGGACATGGTCAAATACCTTTTGTGCAGTCTTCCTCGAAGACTTATAGAGTTCCATCAATTAATCGCAGCTAATGCTGACTGGCTCTACCGTGAAGCATATTAGTCGTCCTATACCAAATATATGCAGCAGGTGAACTAGGGTATTGGGTTTATATTTTAACTAGCTGTTGCCCGTGACTTCGTACGCATGGGATTTAGAAAAATCTCCCCGTTTTCACAACATTTTTTACTGATACTTCGCACCTATTAGTCGCAGCGTGATGTTATATAGCATTCCTCGATAAATGTACCACCCAACACTGAAAGAATTTTTCAAATCGGTTATGAGGTTCCTGGGTTTAGCGTGTTCATCAAACAAACCCTTTATCTTTATAATATTAGCATAGACTAGTAAATACTTCGGGGATAGGCAGTTCAGTTCCTCAAAGCTCGTCCTTTGCTCCATTATTTTTTGTAATTTCAACTTGTGTAGAACAATGGGATGTTCTCACTTGTACTTACGGTTCTCACTCAGAAACGAGCGTTCTATATTTATTTAACTCTAAGGACTTTGCCACTGCCTATGCCTCTATACCTAGGACAAGGTGAGCATTAATCATAAACTCTCCTGTCACCACTTCAATCCATAGAAGCTGTACGGGATAAACTTTAAGAACATATCTAAGCCTATATGTGAAGACGATTGATCAGCGTCGTAGACTTAGCATACCTATACTTCTGTTATCTATTTCCGCACTATCCTAAGGTGGACTGACAGAAAATGCCAGCTGGCATCAAGTCCGTCTTGGTACCTATATATTCTCTTATATGTCCTAAAACAGTGTGGCATCATAACTGCCAACACGCGCGACCGAGCGCGCACCTCTGCCTATTCTCTTCCTCCATCGACGCGTGATGTTGATGGCACAGACGGATCGAACTACGCCGGGCGACGGCGGGTGCTGCCGCGCGGGGAAGCCATCGCAGCGGCCGGCCGGGAGCTCACTCATCGCTGACCGTTATACAGTGCACTCAAAACTATTATTGAGTAGACACGCTTCTCGCTTGCCTTCCATTTCTCATGCATTCTCATTCGCCTTTCATACCTTTCATATATTTCTATCATTCGCTTTTCATTGTAGATTCACTAGTAAAGTAGAATCATTAGTTAGTTAGTGTTATCCATCAAACAGCTGTAAAATTCATCAATCATTAACTCGTTTCAACATATTTTGCAGTATCATTTCTTCGCCGCTTATTGCTAAAGGATTGCACTACCTACAACAGAAATAAATCTTAAAGCAATAAAGAAGATTTGCTCAGACATTTTATCAATCATCTACCGATAATTAATTGATAGAATATCTGGACAAATATTCTATATTGCTTTAAGCTTTATGTGTGAAAATGCATTTTAATTTAGAGATATTGTCTCTAGATAAAACCTATACCTACTTTATTTAACTATTGGCTGACTCTAACATTCAGGTATTTATAAATAAAATATTTTTGTTTAGAATCCGGTGTGCCTAGGACGCATGTCAGTTCAATCTCATCATTATCATGCCGTCATATCTTTTTACCATTAGAGTTTGCAAAGGCTACAGAGTGTCATCTGGTATGGTATTAACACACTTCATTGGCTTTATTTACTCTTATACCTTTGGTTCTAGTCATAATTACATACAAGACAGTTGTAAGTGCTACGCACTTGACAGTTTTGAAAGGGATTGCGATTTATATCGGAGTATGTCCTTTCTGTTTCGTAAACCTGAACACAATGGTACCAATAGTTGTCTACTATTGGTGGTGTATTTTGATTATTTGGATATTTCGTTGTACATCTTTAGATTAATTAAAATAGCTAGTCTATAATACACAGACTTTCTAATAAAAAAGTTCAGTTAACATTGCCGAATTGTGTTGTTGACACATCAATTTTAATTAAGTTTTTAATTTAGTTGTGCATGCCGGATCAGTACCACTGTTGCTGTATTTCTTTTGCTCCATGTCAAACAACGACGAATTTTCGTATACACTTCCACTGTTCATGTCATACATCTTTCTAAAATTCATCGTTGAGATTGAGTTTGGAAAAATCTACATTAATAATTCTGTCAGTCAGTTTTTCATCTAAAAGTGAGTACTATGTAAATGATATATTATTTGTTAGTGTTGAGTATTATCTATGCACTTAATGTACTCGATGTACTTACGCATTTTAACACGATTATAATATTATTACTGCATATTTTACTTACTTTAAAATAAAATTTGAAATTTAGGCAATGTTTTCTAATCAAGACTAAAACATAATAATGGCTTAATAAATCAAATTATGGTGGAAAAGTGAAATGCCGCAAGCGGATTTATTAAGTAAAAAAGCATAGCATATCAAATGCAAAAATTAATAAATTACTTTAATAATAATGGCTGCCACGGTTCAAGAAGAAGTTTTGTAGTATAGGTTGTAGTATATAATAACCAGTTCAATTAACACACCAACCAGATAAACTAAGTACTTCTTTAATTGCCCTCAATTTATAATATACACCTACCACTGGCACTCCATGACTATACTTCTATAGTACAGGTATGGAGTGAGACGTCCCATCGCATTTTATTCTTTCATTAAAAAATTAAAAGGGCCTCTGCATGTTGGACCTACGTCCCAATGGTAGCATATTAAAGGACCGGGTATTTCTTTTCTTTAGTAGGTCTGTGACTCAGTAAATGATAAATAAAATAATAAAAAATTGGGGGATTTTTAATAATAAATAATATAAATTCACTAAGAATTAAGACAAAATTGTGAGGAACTTAAGTCCAAAATAAGCTGTCAATAAAAACATAATATAAGGCTTAAAAAAATTTCTATGATTTATTTTTGAGTTTTCGTCGGTATACAGCAGTCCAAATATAAAAGTGTACTTTTCTAAACTAAATACACACAAACAGCTACTACTGACGGCCACTTTAAATTATCAATCTGGAAAATTAAACCCTGTGCCAACGTGCTTAGACAGCACTGCACTGTAGATAGTAATCCCTTCCAAAGTGGAGTAGGCCCGTCACCAGTAGAGGAACGTCGATGAACTGGAGAAAGAGAGCGAAAGAAAGATATCTTTAAAATTTATAGAGAATAACAGTATCCTTACTTATTATAAAACGAAGTTGTTATTGTTGTATGTATGTCCCTATGTGAGCTTATATCTTCAAAACTACGAAACGGATTTTAATGCGGTTTTTTTGAATAGATAGAGTGGTTTATTAAAATGGCTTTTTTGTATAGTTTGTAGTTTTTGTATAACGTGTTTTTTTTCTAGAATGTAAGTATGTACTAGACTGCTATTATAATTTATGCATTTAATTAAATGTGGTCTAACAATTGACAACTAAATATTATTGACTGTTTGTTTTATGTCTTTTCTTGTGATGTGAACAATATAATATTATACTCTTTTGCTAATACCTCCTAATACTCTTTGTATCTTGCTGTTCTTTTAACGTTAAATAAATTGGACTACCTAATAGTACTTAAGCATTACTTTGTTAAAATAAATAAATTAATGATTAGATAAATATAACTAACATAATTTTATACCTAACCTTGCTATGCCTATAAAAGGCCTATGTCTAAAGCACTTTATCTAATATATAAAATTCACGTGTCACAGTGTTAGTTACCGTACTCCTCCGAAATGGCTTGACTGATTCTTCTCAAATTTTACATACATATTCAGTAGGTCTGAGAATCGGCCAACATCTATTTTTCAAACCTTTTTTTTTAAATTTAGTATGGCAAAACAACGTTTGCCGGGTCAGCTAGTATATTATATATTGTACCACCATGTAATACATACAAATAATAACTTAGTATGATTCAATACAAGTGGATAGTAGTTACTACGAGATGTTATGTACCTCGTATGTTATCAGTACTCGGCCGCGGTAATCAACTCACTTTTTGTAAATATATTATAATATTAGTTGAAAGGTACACGAGGATTAGTGGGTCATGCACTTACGTGTCTATACTTAATATTATAAGGCTGAAGAGTCTGCTTATTTGAACGCACTTATCACAGGAACCACTGGTTCGATTTAAAGAATTCTTTCAGTGTTAGATAGTAAATTTATCGAGGAAGGGTATAGCCTTTATAGCATCACGCTACGACCAATAGGAGCGAAGCATGATGAGTGAAAAATGTAGCAAAAACGCTACATCGTTTTTAACGAAAGTACGAATTCGTGGGCAACAACATAATATAGGCTGGGTGAATCAATTTGTTATAGATTACAGAACGAGTTTAAAGGATTTTTTTTTACTAAGTGAACAGTCATACAGCCTATCCGATGGTAAGCGTAGCTTGTAAATAATAAACGTCTGCAACAACAGAGATATCATTTGGGTTTCGAGGTATCACTGTAGAAATCTTTTAGTTCCTTTCTTGAAACGCCTTAAGTCCAATGGGAAACCCTCAGCAGGTAGTTCATTCCCCAGCTTAATTGTACGTGGGATAAAACTGATACAATATTTAAACAAGATTGTGACCAATAAATTAATATAATTGTTACATCAATTAATGAACCCAAAGCACTTACTATCACTAATTATATAACACACTATCATATACCTATTTGTTAACAATACATAGGTCTACATATTTAATTTCATTTATTGATATAATATTAATAAATTAGACTCAAATTGTATTTATAATCTTGCAGATTTTGAAAACCTTATGCATGAACATCGTACATAACATAATATTAGCGTTGTGTATCATTATGTGTGAGTATTAGATGAAGCTGAAGAAATTATCAGATAACGATAGATGGTAATTTTTTGCCAAAAAAAAATAAGCTCCTATGATATGTCCAAAAATTTTTTTCCCTACCACCGGTCAACACGCCTGGTCAGTGGGAAATAGTAGACCAATATCCCTCCCATATGGAGGAGGCCTGGGCCCTTATGTATATCAGTCATTTGAGGCCTTTATTCCATTTTTATATATAACGAATATAATGTGATAATAAGTAAATTTATTCAAACGCCACGTTAAGCCCTTTTTGCTGGAGAATTGTTTTTATTCTGTGAAATAATTTATTGATTTTCGTTTTTAGTATTTTACAACAGACTTATATTGTAAATTATTTTTTTTATGATTTAATTAAGAATTTTTATGCACCAATTTTTAATTCTTTATGTAGAGTATAGTTTATGTAGAATTTATTATGTTTTGCATGCCTACTATTCAAATACAATTTTATTGTTTATGAATAAAGAAATACAAATAAAATAACGACACAGAATCCGTCGTGTGCAAGTTCCATACCTACTCGTACTTTAACGGTTTTTTTTATTTATATACATGGACATTAAACCTTTGTGAGAATGATTTTCTTGTATTGTTAAAAGTAAATAATAAGAGATATTTAGTTATATTATATAAGCAATAATCATAAACTAAATTTATCTCAGTATAGACAGCAGTATTATAAGCTAGTGTCCACTTGCTGGGAGCAATGATCACTTATATAAACATGAACTTTATCTCATTAACTTTACATTGTCTTGAACAATTTGACCTGACAATCTTAACATTCAGACTTTAATAAACTAAATTTCATAGAAAGTGTAAAGTGAGCATCACAATACTTACTATATAGAATTATTAAACTTGATAAATACAGTACAGAAATACAAATATGTAGAGGTGTTAAACAGGGAGATCCTCTGTCACCAAAAATTTTTATCGCTGTTCTCCAAAATATAATGAAACATTTAGACTGGAGAAAGAGAGGAATAAATATAAATGGTCAGTACCTGAGCAATCTGAGATTTGCTGATGACATTGTGCTATTCTCAGAAAGTGCTTCAAATGGAAAAAATGATAAACGAACTACACCTTACTAGTCACAAAATAGACCTAGACATGAATAAAACAAAAACAAAAATAATGACAAACAGTGTAATGAAACCCATCCACTTAAACAACTCTCTTATAGAATATGTACAAGAATATATATACTTGGGAAAACAAGTCTCGTTCAAGCATTCCGGACACCATGATGAACTAAACAGAACAGTGAATATAACTTGGAATAAATTTTGGAGCTACAAAGATATACTTAAATCAAATTTACCTATTTATCTCAAGAAAAAAAATTTTGACTCTTGTATTACCATGCCTAAGCTACGGATCGCAAACCTGGGTATTTAATAGGTATACCCAAAATAAAATACAAACTAGCCAACGGTCGATGGAACGAAGTATGCTAAATATAAAAAGGAAAGACAGGATAAAAAATGAAGACATAAGGAACACCACGCAAACCATTGAGGCACTGCACCACTGCAAAAAACTAAAATGGAAGTGGGCAGGTCATGTTGCTCGTATGAGCAACGATAAATGGGCAAGAAACGTAACTATGTGGATCGGACCGCTTGGGAAGAGAGGCAGAGGAAGACCAGTGGAGAGATGGAAAGACGAAATAAGAAAAGTAACAGGAACAAATTGGACAGAAAAGGCAGAAGAGAGGGACACATGGAGACATCTGGAGGAGGTCTTTACTCGTAGAGAGGTCCTTAAAAATCCCTTTTTTAAAATATCAGTTTTTTTTTACGTAGAACGTAAAATGTTATCTTTATTAGATTAAATCCACGTAAAAATGGATGTTGTTTCGTCGTGACGGATTTAAAATATAAGTATCACCAGCCAGGCTTCAGCACCCTAGGGAGGCAGTCCTTCCTAAGGTACCAGAACCAGCTAAGGAATAAAATGTCATCATCATCATCATCATCATAACATCACGCCTTTTCCCATCTGATACTATCCAAACATACTTCCTTGGCTTCATCCACACTCATACATCTTGTCATACATGCCCGACGGTTGTAAGTGCTACGCACTTGACCCTTTTGACGTATACCTGTGATGACATCAGAGTTGATCGGAGTATACTTTTCTCTGGCGTCCTCTCCTAGCATTCCCACTCACCTACGCCGCGCGCCGTGTCATTTACTTTGCCTTTCGGAATAAAATGTATTATTATAAATTTTTTTTACATCGTAATAAACAAAAATAAAAAAACAAAAACGCTGTTAAAACAGTAACAAAACATGTAGATCTCTGGTGACCGTGATAAGATTGAACTTGTGTTACGGCCATCAGGAATCACTCGCAATTATAGGTTAGACACATGCTCAGTTACAAACTAATTTAAAAAAAGAAGTAGAACAATTAGATATAAAGGAATGTGATGTTAGTGTGAATTATTGTGTCTTGGGTGTATGAATGTGTGAGGGTTATACAGCTTGATGGCGTGATCATACACAATAGTATATTATTTTCAGTATCTCTATAGTTTAACTCCATAAGCCAACTCGTAATATTTTCACAAAGAAACCTGTTTAATTGATGAATATTAACATGCTTTTTTAACTTTGTTGTATAACAATCCACTCATAAGATAAAAATGACGTTAAGTAAGAGCAGTTTTATGTGGTATGGCTGGACATACTGCTAAATTATGATATAATCCTCTACCTAAGACGGAATTTGAAATTAAATCTTATATCAACACGCCTGGTCAGCGCAGCACAGTGGACCATAATAATATACTCTACCGAAATAGAGGCGGCCTGTGCCTAACAGTGGGACTATAATGGGCTGGAGAGAGAGAAAGAGAGTGCGAGAGAGAGAGCGAGAGAGAGAGCGAGAGAGAGAGCGAGAGAGAAAGGGGATGATTAAAAATATACCTAATTGTTACCATCCTATTTTATTCTCAGCTGTGAGAACAAGCTATCATATGTTATGACTTATTCTGTGAGAGACAGATACTTACAATTAAACTCTATGCTGATATGCCTAGATATCCTGATACCCTCCAGAAGGAGACCAGTATCCAACAGTGAGACGTTAATGGGATGGAAGACTAAAAGACGGCACTTGGATACAAATATATTGATAAGAAAGCACCTCAAATGATATAAATACCTCTAACAACAGATAATTACCACAAAGACAGTACACAGGGTAATGAGAAGTCATCGCTCCAGTAAATTGTATATTAGTTAATTAAATACATAATGAAATATTGTGTGATAATGGCATACAAAGTATCATATCATTGTAGAGGGACAACATACATAGTTACTAAGTTAGATGGCTGCTGTACACAGAGGTTATCGCGATAATTACAGAACACACCTAGTTCATTTGCACTGTTACTAACAGAGTAATTACCATAATTCCATAAAATTATTATAAATTGTGATAGATTTAGAACATAGGTGTAACCTTATTTAATTCCCAGAGTGGTAAGAAAACAAGTTTTCTAAAAAGCCGAAAACGGCTTCTGTGAGAGACGATAACCACAAAACTAAGTTACCAATTCTACGTTCACAACTAAACTTAACTAACAAATGAAAATTGATAGTGTCAATGGCACAATTCAGCAATGTTAACAGAACTTTTTATTAGAAAATTTGTATATTATGTTATGTGCACAACAATAGCCGATTAATCAAAAAACACCAATAGTTGTTTTCATTTTAGTTATGTTTAATTGTGCAGGTAGAATTGTTACCTAAGCCCTCCTGAGTTAGAGGAGGTTCACGTCTCGCCCACACTCACGTGTAACGTTATTAAGGTAAAAAGAGAATAAAAAATTATAGAAATATATATATATTTATATTCTTTGAGAGAATTTAATCCTTATTACGCCGGCAAGGTGGGGGCGTCTAGTGCTTTGACAACGTAAATAGTTATTTGCCAACTCAAGCTATAAACCCTGCGGGAGCGCGAGCGTGCCGGAGACACGTTTCACATTTTCCCGCCGGCAGCCCCGAGTTGGGGCCCTGCGGGAAAATGCTGGAGCCCTTGGCAGGAGAGGAGGCCGAGCGCGGCGGGCTGCTGCCGTGCCGAATGTGGCACACGTGATGGGGGCTGACGCCCCACTGCGCTGAGCCCCTCGTAATAGGGCCACCCCTTGCCGGTTCATGGTCAGGCTCAGGGCACACACCATGGCACGGTTAGGGTGAGGAGAAAAGCATTAAAAAAAATACCCAAGGTATAAAAAGAAAAAATATAGGTAAAAATGAAAACGACTAAAGCATTTAGTGTTTTATTTTATTTAATCATTTCATTCAAGTATTTATCCATTCAATTTAGTTGATAAATAGGCAGAGTAACGTTTGTCACGTCTGATTTGTATAAAGAACGTAATGATATCATGATTATATCACCTTAGGTCAAGAGCAAATGTTATTGACTTCTAATAAAATTATATAATAATATACAAAATTATAATGAAAGAAAAACGTGTTATTATTAGGTTAGTAGGTATATTAGATAGCAGCTGTTGAAAATTTTCCCCTTTTTTGCAACATTGCTTAGTCATGTTTCGCTGTTATTGGTCGCAGCGTGTTACATAGGCTAAAGCTATTTTCGATAACTCTGCATTTCTTGAAATCTATCTGAGCAGTATCTACGAAAGTCAGAAGTCCAGTGGGAATACATCTCATAACAAATGAAACTTTTAAAGTAATTTATTAATTTTGCAATTGACTTGCTATGCTTTTACTTTATTAAATTAAATTGTAGTGGAAAAAGTGGGACACTTTTTCCACTACAATTTAATTTATTAAATATTAAACTTGTTATATAATTTGGTAGTAAATAGATAGATTAATCACACTAAATACCCAGGGGCGTATTTACCCTAGGGCCAAGGGGGCCATGGGGCGTATTTACCGTAGGGCCAAGGGGGCCATGGAGCGTATTTACCCTAGGGCCAAGGGGCCATGGCCCGGGGCGGCCGGTCTGCGAGGGGCGGCTCATACCGCAGCGAGGGGCGCCTCTGTTCTTGACAATTATTATAACCTTTGCCCTTAACCTCACTCTACTTTTGATGATTTCACAAGCGTTTACCCCCCACCCCCTTCATTTGACTAGAGGGCGACAGTTTTTTATGGCCCGGGGCGCAAATTTTCCAAATACGTCCCTGTTTCCCGTCTCAGTGCTACCCCATGTTTTGGTATTTAAAATACCAAAACATAGGGTAGCACTGAGACGTTATTAGGTAGCTATTGATCACAACTTTGTCCACGTTGAATTTGAACACCACACCCTAACAAATTATATAATGAAAAAGCCATCCTCTTGAAGCATTCTATCTATTAGAACAGTATTTTTTTTAAATGGTTAACCGACTTTATGTGCCTTTAGAGTTTTCCTCAATTTCTCAGGAGATAACCATCAGATCCTGACCAGCTTTCAAATAAAAAAATAATTATTAAACCAATTCGCCCAATTAAAAGTTATGAGGTAACAAACATAATTAAATTGGTCAAGTGCGAGTCGGACTCGCGCACGAAGGGTTCCGTACCATTATCTATGCAACATAAGGCAACGTTATTAGTATCGAGCAAGAAACGGTAAAAAAATCATGTTTGTTGTATGGGAGCCCCCCTTAAATATTTATTTTATTTTATTTTTAGTATTTGTTGTTATAGCGGCAATAGAAATACATCATCTGTGAAAATTTCATCTGTCTAGCTATCACCGTTCTTGAGATACAGCCTGGTGACAGACGGACGGACGGACGGACGGACGGACGGACGGACGGACAGCGAATTCTCAGTAATAGGGTCCCGTTTTTACCCTTTGGGTACGGAACCCTAAAAAAGAAATACACCGAATTGAGAACCCCCTTCTTTTTTGAAGTCAGTTAAAAAAACTCTATCAAAATCCGTTGCGCAGTTTTGAAGATGTAAGCTCACATAGTATACACAAGAATAACGCCTTTGTTTTATAATGATAATATAAGTTGTACTAAGTTATAAATTTGTATAAAATCACAGCCGTTTCCTATCATTTTTTACACTAAAACCCTCTTTATTTTTTCATTCTACGGAAATTTTTGTTATTCAGTTTCATACAATAATTTTAAACTTAAGTTAGTTGCTCTTAATATTACGAGATAATGACGAATATTATTTAAAAATAAACATAAACACAATTTGTTATTTAAAACTAATAATAACATTATCAATAAGTTCACTAAGGGTTATTAGGTCAAAGGAAAAACCCGAATAAACCCGGTTTAGAAGTAGGGCAGGGATACATAATAATAAGACCCTTTTTAAGCAAACTACCGGACTTGGAAATACAACTGATAATGTTTGTAATACAAATATAATTATAAACAATATGAAAATATTGCTAAACCATATCATTTAATGTAATGAGACATTTTCTTAATACGTATCTCATACAAAAATATCTACGATGATTCATAGTATTTTAAGATATTAAAATTTTCTAAAACTTACTCGGATCAGCTATAATAATCTTTACTTTTAATAAAACAAAATTGTTCTTTTTGTATGTATGTGCCCATGTGAGCTTATATCTTCAAAAATACGCAACTGATTTTCATGCAGTATTTTTTAATAGATAAAGCAGTTTATAAGGATGCCTTTTCTGTGAAAATTGTTAAGGTTTTCTCTCCATTCCACGCGTACGAAGTTACGCGCAGCAGCTAGTATTACATAAATAAAAGATAATATATGAGAAATACAATAACTTGTCTATAAATGAAGGTACATTAAATGATACATACATGTATGTAATTATGTAGTAGTTATCAACCAAGTTAAATGAACAATAAGAGGTATTTTAAATAGTTGTCACGCGTACATTGCGTGAGTGATAGGTATGTGATGTGATGACAAGTATATCACTTACATTGTATCTTGAATATATATTATAAAGGTTTCATTGTATAATTAATAGGTATGTTGAATAATAAAGAAGTAAGTTCATGGTATCGCTGATAACATATTCCGCTAAGTAATGCTTGCTTCACACGTAGCCGTAAAATCGCTGGAGATTATTGTTCAACGGTAGAACAGGCTATGGTCACAGAGTTGCCAGATAGTAGGTAAACGCGTACCCAATATCGTATTTCTTATACTAATAATTTTTCATAATATGATGTAATGTATCAGATGCCTGTATCAAAGACACACATAGATACATATTTCACGAACATATAGACAATAAACTACAAAATAAATGAAAAATGTTACGAACTTCAGCCGTGCGTCGTTCAGAAATGACGAAATGTTTTTTTTTAATAGTTGATAGACTAAGGAAAGCTATACAGCCCAGTTAGTATACTGTCGTATTAAAAAAATACAATTGATATTATTTTAATTAATGTAAATTGCAAGATTAGACTTACAGACATCGGTACTGGTGAAACTCATTATAAGCTTGTAAAAATACTTAATATTAAATTGTAATATATCTGCAATAAGTTGTTATCGGTTTGATAACGCGGCCAACGCTCCCAGTCGATCGCCTTGTGTGTGTGTATGACTTCGTAACTTTATCTACATACCCAAGGCCCTAAAGGGATTGGCAGATTTATGTATTATTGTTTATTTCAACCACTGCGGCTTGCAACGCTGTTTGTTCACTGATTGGCTATAAATAAGGCGACATCTTGAAAGATTACTGCATTTTTGTATGAAATATACATTATTTCTTTAGATATAAATAAATTAATTTCTAATTTCAAAGAATAAATTTTGACATTATAATTATCCTTAAGGCGTACTGACTCTCACTTTCAGGCATTGCGGTAAAGGCGAAGAGAAAATCTGATAAGTTTGGCTGAATGTAAAGTAGTATACCTACGAATCAAATATAATGTATTTAATATCTTATATTTACATGCTGTTTTAACGGTGAAACATGATGCACCTTTTTAAACTAAACACCAATTGATTGTATCTAATTGTAACCATGTTTCAAGCTAATAAATGATTTGATTTGCATGCTGCCCACTCTATCTGCATCTTTCTGTTGACTCTTGTTCGAAGTTGTATCTGCTACGCTAACCTGCTGTAATATCTTCCTAGCCCATTATTGAGCAAGGACCTTCTATACAATGCCGCGTTGACGAAACACATTGCCATAGGAATTACTTTTGAGCTTTCCATCCAGTGGCGTAGCTAGTTGACCAAGGGCCCTGGGGCAAATAAAAAAATGGGGCCCCACTTGTGTTATGGGTACCAGAATACGGATATAATACATATAATACTTTTCTTTTGTAAATACATACTTATAATACAATAGAAACACCCAGACGCTGTACAAACCTGCAGAACCCTGGGAAGGAAATACAGTGGTGATACTTGTATTCTTAATTCGTTAGAATTCAATTCAATTTCAATTCAATTTCATTTATTTGCGATAATGGGTAGTAAATAAGATATTACAATAAAAATGTATCACCACAATCAGCCAAAATAGCATGAAAATATTGAACATAATTTCAACGTTATAATTACAATAAATTAAAAACATTATTACAATTAAAATAACATTAGTTCATAATTTGTCAATTTAGGTAAAACAGCAATAAATAAAATACATGTCATCAAGAATTAAAGGCAAAGTCAAATAATAAAATTACTAAAATGATTATACATAAACACTTCAATAGATCATACAATTATTAAAAATTGGTCAAGTGCGAGTCGGACTCGCGCACGAAGGGTTCCGTACCATTATCTATGCAACTTAAGGCAACGTTATTAGTATCGAGCAAGAAACGGTAAAAAATTCATGTGAGCCCCCCTTAAATATTTATTTTATTTTATTTTTAGTATTTGTTGTTATAGCGGCAATAGAAATACATCTTTTGTGAAAATTTCAACTGTCTAGCTATAACCGTTCTTGAGATACAGCCTGGTGACAGACGGACGGACGGACGGACAGCGAAGTCTCAGCAATAGGGTCCCGTTTTTACCCTTTGGGTACGGAACCCTAAAAATCTACACATTAGCTTCGGTCGTTTAAATATTCTTTAGTGCTATAATAACATTTGTTAATCAGAAACTTTTTAACACAGTTCTTAAAATGAGCCAATTTTGTTACTTTTAATATCTCAGTAGGTAAATTATTGTAAAGCTGGGGTGCCATACAGTATATCGATCATACAGTAGTCCGATAGAATACGGATAAAATTCTATGGTAAAAATTAAAATCGCAAATAATTTTACGGGAAGTGTAACAAGCACAATTTGAAACTCTACACATATTTAAAAAAATATAACCAAGAAGTAAAAAATTATACATATCTACATAATACAATCTTATTATAGGTATACAATTATATTTACATTTTATACGAAATATTGTTGCTAATGTTTGAGTTTATTGCCCTCGCAGAGACACAAAATCGCCTCGTGCAAATTATATAAAAATAGTATTTATCTAAAAGACCGGTACCGCTGTACATAAGTCGATGGTCACGCGTGTGCTCTCTTCAATCTCTTCTCTTATTAACGACCTAACATGATTAAATACACGTTTTGTATTATCACATAAAATAAGTTATTATGCCATTTTAATAATAATAATTTGACGGACCTCGTGGAGTAGTGGTTTCCGCACAGGATTTTAACGTAACATACTATACAAACTTCTCCGTGTAGTGACGGATTCAGAATACAAGTGTCACCACCCCATTTCCTCCCAAGGGTGCTGTATAAGTCAGTTAAGGTATATTGCACACAGATAACATCCTCTCTGAGAAACGGAAATCTCGAAAATAAACCCTGTGCCAACACGCCTGGTCAGCGCGGTACAGTAGACCATAATTCCTCCCAAAGTGGAGGAGGCCCGTGCCCAACAGTGGGACGTGATTGGGCTGGAGAGAGAGAGACTATACAAATGTTTTACCTTTTAGGATTAGCTTCCGATCGCATGTGATACAACATTATATTATTATATCGATCACTTGATGGCTTAGTCTTATTATTTTATAATTCATGGGGCTCAATCTAAAATACCCGATGGGTGTTAGAATTCCCTCTCTCCTATATGTAGTTCCTTGTATTCCTATAAAAAAGCTGAGAAAGTCTCAGTTTTGCATATATTATAACTACTTGAAAGCTAACTATATTGGATATATATATTGCTAGCTGACCCGACAAACGTTGTTTTGCCATATAATTGTCAGGGGTGGACAACTCTTATCAGTTAAAGGTATAAAAAATAGATAGTAGCCGATTCCCAGACCTACTCAAGCCGTTTCGGAGGAGTTTGGGAACGAACATTGTGACACGAGTATTTTATAATATATTGGAAAACATATAACTACCATCGAACTATTGCGTCACAGAGTCGATCTTATGAATCCTATGAAAATCATTGTTTAGCTTGTATAAGTAACATTTTATGGATAAAAGAGTTTTAACCTTTTTTTATTTTTTTTTTTATTTTAACTTCCCAAACTTGACTTCATCTAGTTCCCTCTAGATTTTAGTAGAACTCAATTATATATTATATATATTGCGTTTTAGAATAGATTATATCATATAGGTACTAACCTTTGTTGCCATTAAAATAAAATTGTTATCAATACTTAGTATTATAATTACTTATAATAGGTCAATGAACTCAGATATCTTTACTTAATTGTTAAGAAATTAATAAAGGAGAGATGTGGAATGGCTTTGTACGTGTGCAAACGTATTATGTATTGTGTTTTTATTATATTTACTTACTTCAATTCAAAATCAAAAAACGCCTCAAAGTCCTGAATATTTTTTTAAATTTGGTGTCTTTAGAGAAAAGGCTTTTGCGCTTAATCTTTTTCAAGATGGCAGTCGTTGCTTGACGTTGTTGCTCTTACGAGTGGTACACAATATATTTTTACATTGTGTTTTATATTATAAGCTCACAATTAAAGTTTTATTATGTTTCTGTAGGTAAAGACTTGATAGACTTTATTTTACTTAATGTTAAAATTCTGTTATGTGTAATTAGCTGTAAGTCTTCCATGATTTCACGAGGTCGCGGGTTCGATTCCCGCTTGGGACAATCATTTGTGTGATATCCATTGTACGAGCAAGCACGTACATTTGCCGAATCAGCAATAAGTTTTGACCTAATTATTCACAATATGTATAATATAAGTTCGTCATCGGTCACCAAGTAAGCCGGACGTTCTCGCCGTTACCATTATTCTATTCACTCATCAATTACGTAATATCAGTTTTATAATACAGTTATTTTATTATCAAATCAGTGTTTATATCAGCCTATCCTCTGATCAGTCCTTTATAGTACGGGAACTACCCGTACATATGGTCCTTCGATCTATTAAGGATAGCGAAATTTTAAACGTCCACGTGTCGTGTCGGTCGTGTTGGACTCTAACCTGCAACACGTGGTGGCCCAGGTTCGCTAGCCTTATTGAAACCAGCATAGTGCGCGTGTAATTAACTTTATTTCGCACTAACTGTGACTCTGTTGCTGTGCTATCAAGTGATGCAGTGACATATCAGTCTACAATCAACATCAAGAGTTCAGTGAACCCGCCCGGAGCAGCAAGGTTTCGGGTAATCTGCAGCAGCAAGGCAGACTTTATCAAGTAAGATCTTTCCTTTTGTACTTAAACAGCAGTTACAATGGCTACAGCCAACGATATCCTAGCAAACCAGCAGCTAGTAGCTACGGCTATAGAAAACCTGTACATCAACTTCAAGAAAGATGGTCCAAGCAGGAAAACTACCGAGTACATAAGGAAAAAGTTGGATATACTAGATGGTTATTGGTTCGAGTATGAATCCAATTTTAAGAAAATATCATCCCTGGAGTTAGAGCCAGGAATGCGTGACTATATCAACAAGGATATGGAGAGAGTGAAAGAGAAATATGGTAACATAAGGTCTTACATTCAAGCTTGTGAGATAACCTCAGATGATAGGCCAAAATCTCCGGTTATAAAACCTCCTACGTTTGGTGTACCGAAAGCGAGTAATCAAGAAAGCCCGCATTCGGGTGGCAGCAAGGCCGGGTATACATCAAGTGCTACAGCGAGTAAAACCGAGGAGATGTTAAGAAAACAGACTAGCAATTTCAAAGCCTTCCACCGTACCGTAGTAGGTATTGATTTGGACTCAATGAGGGAGAAGTGGGAGTTTCAAGACCTGCTTCAAACCCTACAGTCCCGCTGGCAGGCTATTGACTCACTGCACTGGGATCTGGACAGTCAGATGGACGGTCCCAACCATGAGTATGAAAGTACATTCACTTCGTATGAAGAGAAGTATCAGGCTGCCAAGAAAGCCATTAACAAGAAAATGTGGTCTACAGCTCACATAGAAAAATCCACGCCGCAGATGGAAATACCATTCTTTAGCGGAAATTATAATACGTGGATTTCTTTCAAGGATTTATTTGATGAAGCTATTCATAACAATAACTCGATGTCTAGCGCGCAGAAAATGCAGTACCTCAAGTCTAAGGTTAAGGGGGAAGCAGAACGCATGATTCAGCATTTACATGTAAGCTCTGATAATTATCTTGTGTGTTGGGATATTTTAAATCAGAGATATAATAACAAGAAATTAATTTTTACCTCACACATGAACATTTTGATGAATTTGCCGACTATGCAACAACAAACAGTCGGTCTTATCAAGCGTATGCATGACACTACACAAGAGTGTCTTAATGCAATCAAGAACTTAGGAGTCGATATCAGTTCGTGGGACCCTATAATTGTGTACCTCTTGACTCAAAAGCTAGATACAATTTCATATACAGAATACGTGGCGACAGTCAAGGAACCACGTCAATTGCCAAATTTAGAAGAATTTCTTCGATTTTTAGAGGCTAAGTTTACAGCCCTAGAATCAGTACGTAAAAAACATGACAACCCTATTCAAAAGGTTCAGATGTCCAACAAAATGCAGACTAATACAAATAATAATAGAACGCTTAATTATAATAAGTCTTCGTTTGTTAGCGGCAAAAAGGTTGCGAAATCAAATGACCTCAATAAATACGACGCTTCGTCATCAAAATATAAATGTACGTTGTGCAACAGTGACGAACATGGAATTTATTTTTGCAAGCAATTTTTAGATATGTCACCACCCCATCGCCTAAGTACAGTTAATAAGTTAAATCTTTGCCATAATTGCTTGCATAATCATCAAGGAAAACCATGTCTATCAGATAAAGTTTGCCGGGAATGCAATATGGTGCATAACAGGCTATTACATGAGGCTTTTACGTCACAATCTACTGCCGGGGATAGCTCAAGCTCGCGTGCTAGTAGGAACGACTCATTCGCAAACACTAACACAGGAAAAACAATCCGAACAAGCTCACACGTGTCTCTTCAAGACGACTGTTTTGAGGTCTTATTACCGACGGCTTTAATTAACGTTCAAGCCGAGGATGGCTCACAACATACATTGCGCGCCCTTTTAGATCAGGGTTCGCAAACTTCTTTAATTACGGAACATGCAGCACAACTCCTAAGAATACCTAGAAAAAGATGCATGGGTGTAATCACAGGTATTGGAGATAAAGGAAATAACATCAAGGGTATTATTTCAATCAGATGTTCATCAGTCGTCAGCGATTTTACGTTCGAAACGGACGTGATAATCATGAAAAAGCTTATCAAGAACTTGCCAAGCCAGAACTTTGCTAAGCCTGACTGGTCATACCTGGACCACATAAATATGGCGGATCCAGAATTTTACAAAAGCCGCCCAGTAGACATTTTATTGGGTGCAGATGTTTATTCAATTATATTGATGGACGGAATATGCAGAGCAAACTCTACTCTACCAACCGCTCAACAAACAAGGCTTGGGTGGATTTTGAGTGGAAATATCAAACATTTCCAATGTAATGTAGTTTTAAACAAGATAGAAGAACTGCAGAAATTTTGGGAAATAGAAGACATATCAGAACAATCAGAGTTATCAGTAGAAGACAAGCATTGTATGGAATTTTATCAGAAAACAACTACCAGGCGGGATGATGGCCATTATGAAGTCCGGATTCCCATGAAAACAGATTATCAGAAAAATTTAGGCCATTCAAAATCAAAAGCGGTCGCACAGTTTTATAAATTGGAACAAAAATTTATAAAAAATGCAACAGTTGCAAATGATTATACACAATTTATCAAAGAGTATTTATCGCTTGGACATATGACACCGGCCGACGATTACAATAACAAGCTCAAGTGTTATTTACCTCATCACGGCGTTATACGCGAGGACTCAACTACGACCAAATTGCGTGTTGTTTTCAACGCATCAGAAAAAACATCTTCTGGGTTAAGTTTGAATGACGTAATGTTACGCGGACCGAACCTACAGGAAGATTTACAGAATATTATCCTTAAATGGAGACAGTATAAATATGCATTAACTGCTGATATAGAGAAAATGTTCAGACAGATATGGGTTAACAGTGATGATCAGTACTTGCAGATGATAATATGGAGAGATAATTCAAAGAAAAAACTAAAAGACTACCGGCTCGCAACTGTGACGTATGGAACTAAAGCAGCTCCATTTCTCGCTATGATGACGCTTAAGCAATTAGCACATGATGAGAAATCAAACTTCTCCGGTAGCTCAGCTCCCAGGGTCCTGGAAGAATCATTTTATATGGATGATTTAGTCCATGGGGCGCACACAGTACAGTCAGCAAAACAATTACAGACGGACATGATCAAGCTTCTAAAAGCGGGGGGTTTCAACCTTCGAAAATGGAAGTCTAACTCTCCCGCGCTATTAGAAAATGTCAACGGGTCTGAGGAACAGCAAGATAAGTTCAATTTCAAGCAAGTGGAGTCGACCAAAACCTTGGGCCTCAGATGGGACCCACAGGAAGACAATTTTACTTTTCAAGCAAATATGCCCATTACAGTAAAACCTACAAAAAGAATTATTCTATCAGAAATATCTAAGATCTTTGATCCGCTTGGTTGGCTCTCCCCACTCACCATCAAACTTAAAATATTATTTCAAGAAATCTGGAGATCTCAAGTACTGTGGGATGATCCTATACCACGAGAAATACACGACGAGTGGAATAAAATACAGCAAGAGATTGAGATAATTAATCAATTACGAGTACCACGGTGGTTACAAACTCAAGAGCAAGATAAAATTGAATTCCATGGATTTTGTGACGCAAGTACTAAAGCAATGAGTTGCGTTGTGTATTGCAAGATATACAGAAACAACAGCCCTTTAATCAGATTAATAGCGGGTAAAACTAAAGTAGTACCGCTAAATAAAAAATACTCACTGCCTCGTTTAGAACTATGTGGGGCAGTTTTACTAAGTAAATTAATGACAAAAATCAAGGCCAGTTTAGCAAGTTATCAAGTCATCACCTACGGATGGATAGATTCTATGGTAGTACTCGGTTGGATAAACGGTGACGTAGAGAGATGGCAGCCATTCATAGCAAATCGAGTGAAACAAGTCACATCGTCGATGCCGTCGAACTGCTGGCGCTACGTAGCATCGAAAGAAAACCCAGCGGATTGCGCTAGTCGGGGTATCACAGCTTCTCAGTTACGAGATCATCCTCTCTGGTGGGAAGGCCCGTCCTGGCTACAATCCTACACGTCCCAAAATGAAAAACCACAAACATATACAACTAATCAAGAAATGAAAAAATATAAACAAGTTAATGTTATAATATCCAGCGAGTATGATGTATTAAAAAATCTGTTGGATAAACAAAACTCGCTCCGCAAAGCCGTTAGAATACTGGCATGGGTATTACGGTTCAGCAGAAAGGGTAAAAAACAAGATTACTTAAGCATACAAGAGCTAAAAAATTCTACAGCTTTAATAATTAAAAATATTCAGAGTGAAAAATTCGTTGAAGAAATTAACCAATTAAAGGAACGCAAAAGCATAAGCAGTAAAAGCAAGATTTACAATTTAAGTCCAGTCTTAGACAATAACCAAATATTGCGGGTCGGAGGCAGGCTCAGACACGCACAGATAGATCCTGAAATGAAGCATCCGATCATTATACCTAGTGACACAAGATTAGCAGAACTCATAATTGATGAGGCTCACGAGCTTACATATCATGGAGGAGCGCGGTTAACTACTGCATATATTCGTCGCAAATATTGGCTTATCGGCGGAAACAATGCCACGAAAAAACGACTGCGGTTGTGTGTCAAATGCAGGAAACATAATTCCGGTACATTACATCAGGTAATGGGCGACTTGCCGTCAGCGAGAACAAATCCATCTCGACCGTTTTATCATTGTGGCATAGACTATACCGGTCACGTGACCATCAAAGCTAACAAGGGCCGTGGTATCAAGACCACAAAAGGTTACGTGGCAGTGTTCGTTTGTATGGCGACCAAGGCCGTACATCTTGAACTTGTGTCAGATTTGACAACATCAGCTTTTTTAGCAGCATTACGCAGAATGGCAGCCAGAAGGGGGCTACCAGGTCATATGTACAGCGATCAAGGAAAAAATTTTATAGGAGCGGACAAAGTACTAAAACAAGAATTATCAGTAATCAAACATACATTTAATCAAGATTTTATGGCAGAAATAGCAAATATGAACATAGAGTGGCATTTTAACGCACCCTCTTGGCCTTCAGCAGGGGGCCTGTGGGAGGCGGCTGTAAAAAGCCTTAAATATCACTTAAAACGAGTGATAGGCGAACAAAATCTTACGTTCGAAGAGTTCACTACGCTGCTCGCCAGTTTAGAGGGATGTTTAAATTCGCGGCCACTTTGTCCTCTTACAGAGGACCCCGATGATTTAAATTTTTTAACCCCGTCTCACTTTTTATCTAGTGGTCCGGTGTTAACCCTTTACAATACAGAAAATGACCTTAGAACGAGGTGGCATCTTACTCAAAAGATATTTAACGACATATGGCGAAGGTGGCGTGAAGAGTACTTAACTCAACTTACAGTAAAAAGTAAGTGGCAAAAGCCTCAAACAAATATCAAGTTGAATGATGTCGTCATTATAAAGGACGATAACCTCCCGCCGGGGAGATGGGCCCTAGGTCGCGTAATCAAGTTACATCCAGGCACCGACGGCTTTGTTAGAGTCGTGACATTGAAAACCAAGAATGGTCAAATGCAACGGCCCGTTGTTAAGTTATCGATCCTACCTGTACATCAAGATAACAGGCAAGACGAAACCCAAGACGTACGTCAGACTTCAGAAAAGCCAATTTTACAAAAAGGCACGAGAATTAAGAAAAATTTTAGTTTCTTAAATATGGGCATGTTATTGTTTACATTATTCTGTATAGCCGTACAATCAGTTCACGGCTCTTACGTCATTACTCCATTGCAGGGAAACAATAGCATTTATTTCGATCGCGTAAAAGATATGCAATTGATAAGAGACAATTGGAAGCTCGTTGTGTACTATGACACTCAACCTTATCAAGAAGGAAATAAAGCTGTCATAAAACATATCAAGTACTTAGATCAGTTATGCAGTAAAGTCGAAATGCAATCACACTGCGAAGGTGTCATGTGGCAGATACGTCACGAGGTGAATGAATTACAATATTATAACGATATACTTATGAATCATAATATCAAGAATCATAATAATATACGTCACAGGCGCGGACTTATCAACGGTGTCGGATATCTAGCTAATAGTTTATTCGGCGTTCTTGATGAAAACTTTGCCGACAAATATCAGCAAGACATAAGTCTTATCCGGGAAAATCAGAAACATTTGGCAACTCTCTGAAAAAATCAAACATCTGTCGTTGAAGCGGAGTTTAACTTGTTAAAACGAACAGAGTTACTTTTTAACAAACATCATAAACTTATTACGCAAAAAATGAACACCTTATCAAACACAGTCAATCAAGTGAAGACTGAAATACAAAACGTATCAATTATTAGCGATTTTTTATCTACAGCCATGATCACAAACAATCTTATACATAACCTGAAAAATATTCAGCAAACTCTGCTAGACGCTGTGACCAACATTTACAATGGCAAATTTGACTTTCACCTTCTCACGCCTGACCAATTGAGGCGCGAGCTGGAGATCATATCTGGAGAGCTTCCTAAGGACCTGTCGTTACCCATCAAAAGATCCGACAGTTTATCAGACATCTACAATCTGCTTCAAGTCCGAGCAAGAGTGACTAGCAGATTCATAATATTCGAAATCAAGGTTCCACTCATAAGCGAAGAGGTTTATGAAATCCTCAAATTAGTCCCAGTTCCCCAACGGACACGCAAAGGATATGAGATAGCAGTAGTACCTGTATCAAAATATGTTGCTGTCAGTCTAAAACATGAAATATTTATAAAATTAAACGAGGACGACTTAAAATCTTGTCTTCAAAGAACTACAGAATTAAGCTTATGTCATCTGAGGCATACTATTTATCTAATTAAGGATGATCAAAGTTTCTGCGAAACATTGCTTTCTCCGAAAGGGTGCAGAACATCTATGACTTTATGTAACAATAGATGGATGGAATTATCTAAATTCAACACATACTTCTATTTTTGCTGCGAACAATGTCAAGTAAAGCTCGTATGCAATGATCAAATTATACCCGTGAAAATGTCTAATTCCGGGTTCTTTCATGTCGATCAAGGATGTACAATTAAAACGGCAGATTCCTTTATTTACTCGCATAGACAGGAGGTCAGCCAGATAAACGTAAGTTCAAGTATTACGTTACCAGAAATCTCGCAGATTAATCACATCATCAATATATCGTTACCTAAAATATCGTTACAAAATACAGATAATTCGGATTTATTTAATCAGACAACTCAGCTCCAAGAAATAAAACGAAACCTAGAAATCATGAAGAAGAATGAACCACTTCTAGAAGGCAATATTTCTAACCACGACGTCCATCACTATGCGATGATATATATTTTATTCGTATTAGTGGGACTCGGGGCAGCAGCCTGGGTGTGGAAGATCATCAGCAGGAGGAGGGCAGTCTGGATGACAGGCACGCCCGCCGCGTCACCCCCGTCGTCAGCCCCTCAAGTCCCAGAGGCAGCAGCGCCCTTACAGGCGCCAATTTCAGCGGCCGTATCCGCGAGTGTTCAGTGCAGTGAGCTACACGAGTTAGCTAATAAAAGTGCGCGTGTGTCAGTGCGAAATAAAAGCTCAATTTCTAAAGTGCAAAGTGCGCGTGTACAAGTGAAAGAGACGGGGTCGTCCCCCATTGTGTTTAGATCGGGATTCAAATCCCCGGGTGACCCTTTATACTCCGTTATAGTATAAACTTAGACCTAAGAATATGTCTATCACCTTGTAATCATTATCAGTACTAATCAGTTCGTTCAGTAATTTTAAGTCCAATGTTTATCACCTTGTATCATGAGAGTCATCTCATCACCACCACTAACCCCAACTTTCTCGCCCGGGAATATGTACGAGCAAGCACGTACATTTGCCGAATCAGCAATAAGTTTTGACCTAATTATTCACAATATGTATAATATAAGTTCGTCATCGGTCACCAAGTAAGCCGGACGTTCTCGCCGTTACCATTATTCTATTCACTCATCAATTACGTAATATCAGTTTTATAATACAGTTATTTTATTATCAAATCAGTGTTTATATCAGCCTATCCTCTGATCAGTCCTTTATAGTACGGGAACTACCCGTACATCCATAAATGTCATACAAATGTTTGTAACTGCGTCTGGGTGTTTTCTATATATTATAAGTATGTATTTACGAAAGAAAAGTAGTTTATGTATTATATCCGTATTCTGGTACTCATAACACAAGCTTAATAAGCTTAGCTTGGGACGTTGTGTCATAATAATATATTAAATTTGTATGCCTAAATAGGCAAAACATGTTGATACCAAAAATTGTAAAATTGACTACTACATGACTTGTTCCCATGTTTATGCAAATTATTCTATTCTATTCTAAAGGATACATTAACACGGGGAAATACAATATTATATAATAATAAGTTTAAAGTCTAAAGAACTCTCTACATTATTGATTATAGTATCGCGGTATAATATTGTAAACAAACATTATTTATTATACACCTATTAATTAGCGCACCGTAAACGTTAGTATGTCCGTGTGGTGATGGACTACAAATGTATCCATATTAACACGTTTTTATTATTTATGTTTTTATATTACCTTTGGGAGAGATTATGGTCTACTGTGCCGCGCTGACCAGGCGTGTTGGCACAGGGTTTATTTTCGTTTTCGTTCGTTTTCTGTCTCTCATAGTAGACGAGAACTCCTTATATTGTCCCTTAGCTGACTTTTACAGCACCCTGGGAGTGACACTTGTATTCTTAATCCGTCACCATACGGACACGGACGTTTGTTTCTAAGTGTTTTAATTGACGTATTTTACCCATTTCCAATAGTCAGATTCATATAAAATTTTCCACACAAGAAGAATAACTAATTTCATTCAGAGACGCTTATAATTATCTATTAGTTAGTCGTCATAATCCTAAATAGGTTTTTACAATCAATTATATAAAAACTAAGTGTGTTTTCTCGTTTTTAAAATAAGTAAATTCACACCAAAAAATGTTGTTGGTTTGGAGCACTGATTTATCAGATGTTTAATCTGTGGCTACATCAATCCGTCGGCTTGAACCCACTTACATATCTATGTGTGCGTGAAATATATGTCTATGTGTGTCTATGATACAGGCTATACGTCATATGATACGTCATTATTCTATAAAGTACGATTTAGCCATGCTTAAATTACTTTTCCTCCATTTTAATCGTTACCCACCATCTTGTATTTTATAAATAATGTCTATTTGCACAATACTAACCCTTTTTACACGCTTTATATTAGCTTCACTTGTATGTTTGTTTGTATGTTTGTTTAACAGTGTATTCATAATATTACAACAGTGATTACAAGTAAACCAGTTAATTTTCTATGCACATTTATTCTAAAAAGTAATAAACATAGTAAAAAACAACATTATCATATCAAAACTTTACATTAATTTTATACACTTTAATAGTTACAAAATAGTTTATAACAGCGCCATCTGTCTTGTTAATACTGAACCATATCAACAGCTGGTAGTTTTATTCTCGAATGCATGGATGATACTGAAACAGAAATAATTATCGTCTTTTAATAAATACATTATATCCATGCGTCATATGTATCACCATTCGATTTCTTTCCCAGGACGCTATAAGAGTTAGCTAGGGGAATTTGAGCAGAAAACATCTTATAAGAGTGGCAAGACTTGAAAGTTATGCTTATACCATCACTCCTGGTTAGCATGGCATAGTAGGCTATTAACCCTCCCGATGTCTCGAGAGGAGATCAGTTCGCAAAACAAAAGGAATGGAAAAGTTTTTGAAGATACATTTGTCAGAATTAATTATTTTGTAACTTTATTGAGTGTAAATCGAACCAACGCCTACAGTCCCGTTCACAGCAGGCATCTTTACTGTTAATTAAAGTTCAAGGTCAAGTGCCGACTGAGCGGTTATGGACTTTTATAAAGCAAAATGCAATTTAAGGAATAAAAAAGGGACCTGCTTTTAGGAATTATTGTTTCACAATAAAGCTAGATTGAAATCAATAATTTAAGAGATAAAATATCTAAAACACACAAACAGATGGAATTAATAAACTAAACTGAGAACACCACTGTTGTATTAGTCGGATAAACAAAGTTCTGCAGTACAACCATGCAAAGCTTTATACTCTCAAAGATTAAACTTTAAAATTTTATTGGCTTGAAAATGTCATAATTCTTGATATATTGTTGGTGTCGTAAATAATGCGACTCGTAATTATAAGGACGTAGCCTCTTTGGCAGCGGGCAAATAGAAACTCGGCAATACGGTAATAAAACTGAGTTATGACGTAACAATAAAACAATAGTGAAATATATAACGTAGAGAAAAATGTTGTAGACTATTTTGTATACAGTGCTACAGCTGCTACGAACGTGCTACGATATCGCTACGACATGTCTAATGTTAACTAGTTTTATCATAACCACGCTTAAGGGCCTACATCAATATTATCGTATATCATCGCCGACACGTACATATTACCACAGCCAGTAGGCACAGAAAATGAAGAATTAGGGATACTTTTCCTATTTACTCAAAATCTACTAAATATATTTTAATTCTGATTTACGTGTTTCTATATATGATAGTTACTTAAGTTTTTAAAGTTATTTCATTAGTTAATACGCGATAATAGACCGACAAATGAAAAAAATAAAAAAATTGAGAGGTTGTTTCGCCAAGATTTTCTATCGAGAAAACTTTTTTCAATCGCGTTTCTGAGTTTATGCGATCCTAGATAATATATTGAAAAAACATATACTTAAAAATTAGAGCTCTAGCCATTCAATCTAAAGAAACAATGAAAACTTCGTACATAGAAAAATGCACGAAGCTATTTTGGTATCCTCTTAAGGGCCTACATCAATATTATCGTCGATATGTACATATTAACACAGCTAGTAGGTATAGAAAATGAAGAATTAGGAATATTTTTTTTGTTTACTCAAAAACTACCAAATATATTTTAATTCTGATTTACGTGTTTCTACATACAATAGTTACTTATGTTTTTAAAGTTATTTCATTAGTTAATACGCGATAATAGACCGAGAAATGAAAAAAATAAAAAATGAGAGAGGTTGTTTCGCTAAGATTTTCTATCGAGAAAACTTTTTTCAATCGCGTTTCTGAGTTTATGCGATCCTAAATCATATATTGAAAAATCATATACTTAAAAATTAGAGCTCTAGCCATTCAATCTAAAGAAACAATGAAAACTTTGTACGTAGAAAAATGCACGAAGCTATAGAGGATACCCTCTTAAAGGTTAAGTAGAAGTAATAATAAATAGTATTTATATTGCTTTTAGGTTCTTGTACTAAAAGATAAATTGAAACTGAGGCTGTTCATCTGTCCGCCTGCCATCAGGCTGTTTCTCTAGAACTTCGGTAGAAATAATAGGGTATTTTAAAAAAAAGTTTTTGAAATTTTGAGGGTTTTCTTCGATTTCTTAGGAGATAACCATCAGAACCTGACATGGTGCCCAAGGGACCGCACGGGAACCAGCAATCCCTACTAATATTATATATGCGAAAGTAACTCTGTCTTTCTGTCTGTTACGCTTTTCCGCTTAAACCTCTCAACCGATTTTGATGAAATTTGGTCCAGACAATCTTTAGACCCTGAAAAAGCACATAGGCTACCTTTTATTGCCAAAAAAAAAATTCCTAATTCCACGCGGACGGAGTCGCGGGCAACAGCTAGTTTTCAAATAAATAAATAATTATTAAAATCGCTTCGCCCACTTAGAAGTTATGAGGCAACAAACATAAATAAAAACATACAGATGAATTGAGAACCTCCTCCTTTTTTGAAGTCTGTTAAAGAATTGAAAATTTCATAGTAAACATGTTTTATTGTTATTATAAGAATTTAGCAGTTTAATTGTACAACTAAACATATAAATGTTATCAACACAGCTTATCATAGTTTGACCTTCACCTGAGGTCAATATATTCACGACGCTTACGGACGCGTACGGAATCTTCAGTGTACGAGTTTGTCTCACACTTAACAAACTTTTTATTTTTCTGTTACAAACAGGAAATTTGTTCTCTTAGGAAAAAAAGAAAAAATATTGTACACAACCATTTGTAACTGTATCCGAGTGTTTTCCTATATTATATACATTCTATCTAGTGGCTAAAACAAATAATAGATATCTAATATATAAAATTCACGTGTCACAGTGTTAGTTACCGTACTCCTCCGAAACGGCTCGACCGATTCTTCTCAAATTTTACATACATATTCAGTAGGTCTGAGAATCGGCCAACATCTATTTTTCAAACTTTTTTTTTAGTATGGCAAAACTACGTTTGCCGGGTCAGCTAGTAGATATATAATTAGAAATATATTCACTTAAAAGATATTATTATTCAGTTTTAAAATATCTAATATAATATTATAAAAAAAAGAAGAGTTTGATTGTTTTAACGCGCTAATCTCAGGAACCACTGGTACAATTTGTGAAATTCTTTTACTGTTGGATAGTTTATTTATAAACGCATTTTTTTCCTTACTTTTCATTTATCGAGGAAGGCTATATAACACCACGCTGCCGCGCTGCGACCAATAGGAGCTCAGTCTCACCCGTGACCACGGTGACTGCAAAGTCTCCGAAACGTCGGGCCAAAATTTAAAACAAATATACGCATCTAAATCCCTAAAAAGTAGTTTTATTTAAACAGATGAGTCGCGCAAGTGTTAGAAAATATTATGCCAAATTTCATCAAAATCGGTTGAGAGACAGACAGACAGAGTTACTTTCGCATTTAATAATATTAGTAAGGATTTAACGCGTACGAATAAAGTTTACATCATTATAGTTTAAACATCTTCTGTGAGAGACGGAAAACTCGAAAATAAACACTATGCTAAAACGCCTGCGGGCGTATTATGAGCTTTTTAAAAATCATGCAAGTTCCATACAGGCCGTACACTGCCTGACTAAATTATGTATTATGGTAAACATAAAACGTTTAGTTGAAAAATTTTAGTTAGTACTTAAACTTTTAGTTGTACCTTCCCTATAAACATATTAATCTATGACTGTTTTAGCGAACTGGATGGCTGGGAGTTATGTTCATATTACGAATTTGCCGGGCAGTTCCATTCACGGCGTAAACGGCGTGGGAATAAGAGCTCATAATACGGCCGCTGGTCTGCGTAGACTACAATTCTGACAAAGTGAAGGAAGCCTGTGCCCAACAGTGGGACGTTAATGGGTTAGAGAAAGAGGGAGAGAATTACAATTTTAAACAATTTTTTTTCGCCTTTTCGTCTTATTAAATTAGATATTTAAATATTTTTTTATTTTTTGTCCATGATATAGGCTCCGTAGAAACTGTTCAGCATAATCTAGTCTTTAGAAAACGTTTTAAATCTGCAATAAATCTGCAAGAGGCGATTGTCACGATAATGGCTCCATGTTTATAATTTAAAATGTCTGAATTGCTTCTACATACAAATTTATGTTGTGTTTATTGCACTGTATCGGAAGAGATAAATTCTTGAAACTACTGGTTTGTGCATTCTTAAATAAATAATAAAAGGGCAATAAATAAATAAAGATATAATAGTGATGAAGAGAATAAATCAATAAATGTTAACTAACATTTAATATAATCCCCCCTGCTCCCAAATTAAGCGTTTACACTTTTATAAAGTTGCAGAAAATATTTTTAGCTACGAGGCACGAACCTACTAACGTTTAGGAGGTTTTTTGATATTTTATGCCATACTGACCAGTACGAGAACCATATATATAGGTTTTATTTTCGAGTTTTCTGAGGAGAAGATTTCATCTGTTTATATCTATACTAATAAAGGTGAAGAGTTTGTTTGTTTGTTTGTTTAAACACGTTAATCTCAGGAACCACAAGTCCGATTTGAAAATACTTTCAGTGTTGGATAGTACATTTATTGAGGAAGGCTATAGGCCATATAACATCACGCTGCGACTAATAGGAGAGAAGCAGTAGTGAAAAATGTTACAATAACGGGGAACATTTTCTAAATTCCACGCGTACGAAATCGCGGGCAACAGCTACTTAATATTATAAAGCTGAAGAGATTGTTTGTTTCTTTGAACGCGCTAATCTCAGGAAACAGGTTCGATTTGAAAAATTTTTTCAGTGTTGCATATAATACAATGATATACTACATTATAAACAAATATTCAAGAAAATATCTCAACGCCATTTTGTAGTAGTACTGTTTTGCATTTTTGTTATCAAAAAAGATTGTACAAATTTCTTGACGCTTGCTGTTCGTAGTAAATCGAGGCGGTTGGCTTCCACCCAAATATTCGCCTGTATCACCCCCCTTTGTAGTACACACACATATATAAAAATAACAGGAAGGATTGAAATAAAAACATAAAAGCCTTTAACTGGGCCGCAAAATATAAAATGCACTTACATAGAACATTAGCAGACGAGTGGTAAATATTTAACATTATAATTTGTCCTACTGCATTTTGTTTTGTTATTTTTGTTAAATAAAAATGATGAAGTGCGAGTTGGATTACCGCATTCAAGGTTCTATACCAACATTATCACATATAATCATAATCATATTGTAATATTCCTGTAGTTATATGCATTTCATCACACGTAAAATGTTTATTTTTTAGGATCTCTTTTAGATATTTATTTGATTCTGACTGTTAATATGTGTTTGTTGTTGGGGGACTAAGTACAAAACTGTCATTGCTCCATTTCTTACCCAGGATGCTGTAAGCTATGAGATATTATAAGTATTTTCTAACACTTGCGCGACTCATCTGTTTAAATAAAACTACTTTTTACGGATTTAGACGCGTATATTTGTTTTAAATATTGGCCCGACGTTTCGGAGATTTTGCAGTCACCATGGTAATATTATAAGTAGTTACCACTAATTTTCAAAGACGGATAACTTTAAACTAAATCGAAGGGCCTCATGGTGTAGTGGTTCACATAACTGGAATAACATGTAACTGTGGACTGCCGTTCAAGAGGTCGTGGGTTCGATTCCCACAGAGGACAGTCATTTATGTGATATTTGAAATTGTCATGCAAATGTTTGTACTGCGTCTGGGTGTTTACTACGTATAATAAGTATGCACTTACAAAGGAAAAGTAGTATATGTAGTATATCCAAATTCTGGTACCCATAACACAAGCATATAAGCTTAGTTTGGGACCAGAGGACGTCGTGTGAAATGTACACAAATTAAAAAAAATTGTGCCAACACGCTTGCATAGTAAAGCATAGTAGATCAAAAAGCTTCCCGAAATGGAGAAATATTGCGGCCAATAATAGCGGGATATTTATAGACTGAAAGGGAAGAAAAAATTTAATTATGTAAAAATTTTAACTATCACTGAACTTGAGATACAACCTGCTAACAATCGAACAGACGGACTGACAAATGAACGAACGGATGTACGGTCATACGGACCCTTCTAGAAATAGTTTTCCATTTTATGCTCATATACGAAACTTGCATGTCTTATCAAGGCTATATATATATAAGTATTTTAGGGATATTTAAAAGTCTGTTTTATATATGTACAACGATAACTACATTATAATGACATGTTATATAATGTGATATTTTAATATGTATGCGTCGACAATGGTGTCGATTCTACGTCCACAACTAAACTTAACTTAACCAAAAAATGAAAACAACTATTGCTGTATATTGATTATTTGGCTGTTTTGTTGTGTAATTTTATATTAATCATAATCGTTAATCTATAATAAACAGATTTGCTAACAAAAAAGAATGGTTAACATAACGGAATTGTGTTATTGACACAATCAAATTTAATTTTTTAGTTAAGTTAAGTTTAGTTGTGCGCGTAGAATTGGTACCAATGTAAACAAGAAATGAATAATGATTGATCGTCAGTATAATAAAGGTCAAGGTTCCATATTTTGTGTTGCATATAAACATTCTTTCTTTATACAAAGCTTTAATATACGTGGATATGAAAGCCCACTTAATATATTTTCTCAGTACATTAATATCCCATTAATGGTAACGGGTTTATGTTGAAAACATCATGTTATTAACCGACTTCAAATAAAGAAGGAGGTTCTCAATTCGTCTGTACGTTTTTTTTAAATGTTTGTTACCTTATAACTTTTAACTGGGCAAAGCGATCTTAATGATTCTTTTTTTATTTGAAAGGTGGTGGTTCGGCCATGTGGTCTCATTGGCACCAAGTCAGGATGTGAAGGTTATCTCCTGAGAAATCGAGAAAAACCCTCAAATTTCACTCATTTCCTCAAATGTGTGGTCCACTATATAACCACGCGATTTGGAGGAGGCCTTGCTTTATTTTCTACAGCCTCTTAACGTCCCACTGTTGGGCGCGGGCTTCCTCCACATAGGAAGAGTTTGTGGTCCACCATTCTGCGCTGACCAGGTGTGTTTTGGGACAGAGTTTATTTTTGAGTTTTCGGAAACGGAAATGAATGTTATTTGTCTACAATATCTCTTAGCTGGCTTTTACAACACCCTGGGGAGGATATCAATATTCTATCTTTTTAAATTAAATATGATACAACTGTCTTTGGATAAAAATACTTGTAACACTTCTCCACCCAGCTACAGTAATATAGTTCACAACGGCCTCTAGTCCCAAACTAAGCGATAAATAAGTAGATAAATATTCATGGACATTTCACACAACGTCCTCTGGTCCGAAGCTAAGCTTATTATGGTTGTGTTATGGGTACCAGAATACGGATATAATACATAAACTACTTTTCTTTTGTAAATACATACTTATAACACATAGTAAATACCTAGACGCAGTACAAACATTTGTATGACAATTATAAATATCACACAAATGATTGTCCCGAGCGGGAATCGATCCCGCAACCTTGTGAACGGCAGTCCGTTACCTAAACCACTACACCACGATGCCCGTCGTCGACTCGATAAGTTTATATATAGCTGGCTTTTACAGCATCCTGGGAAGGAAAACGGGTGGCGATATTTATATTCTTAATCCATCACCATACGGAGATTTTAGATATTTTTTTTATACATTTATATTACTTATTTTATTCTTTATTAAGTTAATAATGCTGGAGAGAGATAAAGTATTTTTTATGTTAAGTAAATTCCACATTTTATTTAGTTTTGCTAATAAATTAAGCTAAATTATAGAATACAACATTATGGTCCCAGTTGCGGAAAGCCATTGTATGCAAGCGGTGTAAGACCGGACGTTGTGGCGTTTTATGGGGGAGGTCTAGGTATCTCCCGATGATGGATGGCTGAAACTTATATAATATAAGTATATTATACTTACAGGTCACGTGTGGGTCTGATAGAGTTGGTGACGAAGTGATTCTGTTTACTTTCAGGTTTCAGTTATATCTTGACGACATCTGTAACGTTTTTTTAAGATATTACTACATAACATTGTAGCTTATTTATAATTATTAAATTTTTATTAAGCCTTAGATTGCTATAAGAAGACTATTGTTAAAAATAAATTGGAAATTTTTTTTGCCCAACTGTGGTACATTAATGGATTAGTAGGAAAACCAGATAATGATAGACAAATTTCCCAAAGATAGCAAAACTGTGGTTAAAACATTTATTGTAAGTAACTAAGTTGATCGTACAAAGCTTTGCATAATCAACAAGAATACTTATGGGCCAAGTACATGCCCTTGAGGGACCCCACTCGTTTATCACATCACAAATCGTAAAAACTATGAGGAAAACAGTCACAATGTCAGTTGTTACGTATATTTCCACTATATTTTTCACACTGCATAATACTTGACACACAGTGTCCTCTGATCCTAAATTAAACGTGATAATTACACTATCTAAAGCTAATTAGTGGTCATTCACCCGTATAACCAAAAAAAAATCTAATGCAATACAATTATCTATAGTCTTTTGTGTGACAAATACTCTCCCTGTCTCTCTCTCTCCAGCCCATTAACGTCCCACTGTTGGGCACAGGCCTCCTCCAAATACACATTTATGACAAATAGGTACTGGTTAATCTCAAACAAATAATCATCCTGTGTGGGAATCAAACCCACGAATTTGTCAGTCGCAGTAACCTCTCGGCTTAACTTCTGACTGATAATTTATTTATGTTTGATCGAGGAAGATGAAAAATTATTACATTTAAGACAACATAGTTAGTTACTTACTTGATTATTATATTCTTGTTCACGACTAAAATTTATCTGTAAAAGACACTTGTAACAAAATATTATAGATTACATTAGATAATTAATAAGATGAGCCATTTCATTTGATTTAGTATTACAGTTATAAAAATTAATCTGAATGTATGATGTGTGCAATAGGTATAATTTAGGCAGAAATTATGATGAGATAAGACAAGATAATTTTATTGGTTCATTTAATGTAGGTAAGAGTATGAACGCGTTTTTATGTAAATACGTTATCAATGCTATTACTATTATTAGAATAGTTATGTTATATTAACTGTGTTAATCTTAAATATCTCTTTAAACAAATAAACAATCTTAGAATGACTATAGACTTAAAAATATTACTCTCACTAATATTCTTCATTAAAGAGTATTTTATCAATTCAATCAATCAAATAATAGCTTTTTAGCCTTTAGGGGAATTATTTTGATTATCTATGTTCATATTAGTTTTATTTTTCTATAAAAAAAACAAGCAATATTTTTTGAAAAGTGTATATTATGTACATACACACTTAAGAATTTATGTTTATTTGTTAATTATTTCTCCTATAGCACAACAGAAGTGAAAATAATGAATAATAACTTAAAAGTTACATAAATAAATTAAAAGAATACTCAAAGAATTATCAGCCAATAATTCAAAGAGCATCTTATAAATTAGAAATAACCAGAAAATACTTGAAAAAATATTTTTAAATTTATGAATATTAGAAAAAAATTAACAGAAGTAAAAAAAAGGAAGAACGAAGCCAAATTTTATTCCATTATCTATCACGTACCATTATTATTTATGTATATCTAGTGCCAAACTAGTTTCGATCCAAAATTGCGGACATTACCCACTTAAGTACGCCCAATATGTTAATAGATTAGTGGCGAGAAATCAGACAAGAGCCAGACGAAACATTCACGAATTATGTCGGATGAAATCTCCAGGCAAATCATGTCTGGCTTTGATTAAAATCACACACAGTTTTGGTCTAAAAATTGTCCTATTTTTGCGTTTAATTGACTGTGAATGCCAAAGTCTAGACAGCTCGTTATTTCTATTTAGACGTAAGTAGGTAATATAAAAATATAATGTTGATCGATTAGAGATGTCGTAAAAATACAGCGAATTATGTCTTTGCGTGTTTTATATTTGTACTCAATTTAGTTAATATTAAACGTAGTCTACTAAATTGAGGTTATTAATAAGGAGATAACATTTTGTTTTATAGCATTCTTAGAGATTTAGAAAAAAGAGTGTTTATTTGAACCATTTTTATGATGTTACTCAATTAAAAATTAATATAGTGTGTTTGTTCCGTTTCTTTTGTTACTAGACATTTTTTTTAACAAACAGATTTAAGTAGAAGTATTATGGTGTTTAAGCAAGTGTTTTAATTATTTACATTGAATAAATAGGTAAGTAGTATCATTCAAATTATTGTCATATTTAATTATAACCAAAGCAACTGCGAAATTAGTTACTACTTTTTTCATCATAGCAATGTTGTGCTTATTTTATAACAATGATTTTAATGGCTTAAGCTTAAAATTGACTATAAAGAGAGATTTGAGACTAAAACTTACAAATTATACCATAAAGTGTACTATAACTATGCTAAATGAAGTGTGTTATGTGTTTTCAAAACGTGTTAATTAATTTTGTATGAGTTTATTTATAAATGTATGAGTTTAATTAAGAACGTATGTGATATTATACCGGTTTGTGCTATCGCGATGATCTCTCGCATGGCGTGTTCGTTGTCTGTATCGTGATGTCGATGAGGTGGGCGAGGGTCTGTGGCCCGCGCCAGTATTTGTCGCACCACGTCGCGGGGCGGAGCACCCAGTGGAGTAGGACGAGACGAGAGCCCCAGCTGAACAAATAAATTGTAATTTGTATTTCTAAAGTTACGTATTAGCTCCTGTATTGTAAAATGATTAATGGTAATCCTAAATGTAAGAAATATATCGCCGTATACATGTCGCAAGATATGAGTGACCATAGGAGCTACTACAACTTATATATACCTGTAATCGTAATTCACGGTGTATGAGAATATTATATTTGATTGAGTTGTATGAGAACTTTGCTCGGAATTCTAAATAAAATTGATGATTTATGATCCATGTGGTAATTCGTTAAATTTAGGATATAAATACCACCACCCCATATCCTCCTTGGGCACCCCAAGGCAAAAGTCGGCTACGGGACATTATAAGTTTGTTCTTCTGTCTTCAGGTGCTAATGTTATGTTACCTTGGCTAATATCTGCGCCTTGATCCGCTCGAGGCGCTGCTCCAGTAGCGGGGGCGCGGTGTGCGCGGCGGCCAGCGCGAGCGCCGCACACACGAGGAGCCAGGCGCGCATGGGCGCCTAGCGCCGACCGCTCAGCCCGCGCCATCGCACACGCGCACGCGCCACATCTCCGTGCCTGAACAGAGACAGACGTGCACACTAACAGACAGTGGGAAATCCAGATTACACAGTCAAAAACAAGGAAATATTCAAACGACTAGTCGAAGAGAACAAAAATTCTTGAGATACAGCCTGGTGACAGACGGACGGACGGACGGACGGACGGACGGACGGACGGACGGACGGATGGACGGACGGACGGACGGACAGCGAAGTCTCAGTAATAGGGTCCCGTTTTTACCCTTTGGGTACGGAACCCTAATGATAAAGTAAGGCGGACATTATTGGAAAGTTAAAGTCACAGAAAAGACAAGATTCAAAGCTCAAGTCATAGTAGGCAGTATCAGAAAAGAAAATATAATAATAATAATAATAAACCCTACCTCACCATGAGACTATCGCAAAACCTGGAGGCAGATTATAGGCTAAAATCATAATCATAATCTTTATTTGTGTAAAATTGGGTACAAAAGATGTAATAATAAATACAATATTAAATAAGTTCTCCAAAATCTGCCGGTTGGCTTACACAATTTCTTTTTCATAACGACTAACCTATCTAATTGATTCGTAACAATAAATTAGAATCGTCAAACGAATTAACAGCTAATGAATAACATGTAATGTCAAAATAGTACATAATAAACAGTCAATAATTTCAAATCAATTTAAATAAAAATGATTTTTTTAGTAAAATGTAACATTGATTATTAAAATGTATAAATTGGTATAAAGTTTAGTAAAGTCTAAAATTGATTGATAAAATGTATAAAATGTGGTAAAAAGTAAAATTTATAAATAAAAATGTATAAAATAGCAATCAAATTGTTAAAGTTATAAATAACTATTAAATAAATTGATTTGTCACAATAAATTATTTAATTATTAATAATTGAACTAAAACAGAACCCAACAAACATATAGTCAGATGTTGCGATCATCTAAAAACTCGGCAATGTTGTAGTAGCACTTCTTTATTAAAAATTCTTTTAAGTGACGCTTAAATAGTCTGTTGTTTTGCTGTTTCTTAATATAATCAGGTAATCTATTATAAATAACTGGAGCCATACAGAAAACGCTTTTATGTAGTAGAGCTGTGTTACGTTTAGGCATACATAGTCTATCATTATAACGGCGATTACGGCGCGCCGTGTCTGAAAACTTCTCAAAGAGATTAGGGTTTGTTTTAACAAATATTGCCACTTCATATATATATAGGGCGGGCAAAGTAAGTATTTTATTTCTTTTAAAATGAATCGTACAAGTATCCGTTCTTTTTAGGTTAAACATACATCGTATACATCTTTTTTGTAATTTAAATATCATTTCTCTATTGGTAGAATTTCCCCAGAAAACGATTCCATAGCGTAAAGCAGATTCTACAAGACCATGGTATGCCGTAAGAAGAGCATCCGTACTAACAATCTGTGCGAGTTTCCTTAAAGCATACGCTAAAGAATTTATTGTTTTATTTAATTTTTCAGTGTGCGCTTTCCAGTCTAACTTCTTGTCAACAATCAGCCCTAAGAACTTTGCGTTGTCCACTTTATTGATAATAGTATCTTTGTATTTTATAGCTAAATTAGGGGTTGTTAACCTTTGACTAAAGAACATCAGGTTAGTTTTGTCTAAATTAATTCTTAGATTATTTTGATTTAGCCAGTCAATAATAGAACCAATTGTCGCATTTATATCATTTTCAAAACCATTCATATTTCTGCCGCTTACAGTAACTGTGCTATCATCAGCGAAAAGTGTTATTGGGTACTTGGTAACTGTTGGTAAATCGTTAATATATATAATAAAAAGCAACGGCCCGAGAACACTTCCCTGCGGGACGCCATATTTGGTCGTACGTATGTCAGATTTATATATTATCTCTTTTTTGTTGTTATGTTAATATTCTTAATTTCTACATACTGTTTCCTATTTTTTAAGTAGTTCTCTATAAGATTTAATATATTGCCCCTAATACCATAGGGCCATAACTTATTTAGCAAAAGAGAATGTTTGACATAATCGAAGGCCTGGGTCATGTCACAGAATATAGAGCAGACGGGGTGTCTTGAATCTAAACTACCTATTACGTGTTTAATGAAGTCAAAAATCTTGTGGTATAAACAAAAAAATGTGTCATAGGACCTAGGGAAAGCCTACAGACCGCAGGGCAGCTTGTGGCGAGCTGAATGTGAGTGGCGACACTCCCGAGAGTCGGTCGTGGCCTAGCCTTCGGCTTGCCTTTGTTGGCTGGCCGAACTGGAAACCAAGAGTCTCTGTCTTGCCTTCACCGGCCGGACAGAGTGGGGTCGCCAGAGCTATATGCTCGGGGGTGGAAGTGTCAATTTCAAGGGCGTAATTACGGGGAATCCCACTCCGGGTCTCGGCTCGCGATGGTGAAACAGGTGCCGCACCGCTCGACACCCCAAGCCGCTCACCCCGGTGTTGCTCCCTGCTCCTTGTCTGGCGGCTGTGTGGGGGGCCCATCTAGTGAGTCGGCAAGTCACCGTCTGCCACGGTTCAAGATGTATCACTATTGAAGGCAGGCGACCGTTACTATTTGCAATAGTTTTATATACAACCAGTTCATCAAACACCTAACACAATAACCCAGTTCGTTTTTCTACATTAATTTGCAATAGATCTACAGCTACCATTGGCATTCCATGACTCTACTTCTATAGTGCAGGCGTGGAGTGACGGTGGTAGGTGTCCCACCACATTTATTTATTCATTAAAATTCTCAAAGGGCATGTTGGACCCATGTCTGACAATGACACCATGATCACCACAAAAAATTAACAGTAGACGTAATAATCGTGCAATAGTCAAATCAGTTGCAATCAGTTATTGCATTTGTTGATTGCATAATGGCGAATTTTATCAAGTTTGGTAGTCTACTGTTAAGTTTTTGACACAAATGATGCCAATAAGGCGCCATAATGGTGTCATTGAACTATCATTGTGACAAAATTGAATTGCAGACTTGAGCCCCTGACATGTTGGCATAGGGTTTAGTTTCGAGTTTTCCTAAGTAATTACCATTAACATATATCTAAATAATATTAAATGTAAGTATACCTATTCAACAGACTGCAACAATATTTAAAATCCTGGATTCTGATGGTATTTTGTCGATATTTCCAAGATTTCAAACTGATCTTCCTTCAGGAGTTGTTTGACTTGCACACCAGCTTAGAATGTCACCTGGGAACAAACATAATAATATACATTTTATTATAGAAAACTTTTATTACGTAGAATTAACTAAGAAACAATATATCATTAGGCGCTTCTAGAAATAATATATCTATCTGTACTAATATTATAAAGCTGAGGAGTTTGTTTGTTTGAGCTGTAGGGACACATTGTATGATTTCATTGTGTGCAAGTAGACGTATGTCAGCAAATCTACGACTCTATAGAGACCACTGTGGTCGCCACCTAAGTAATTATATACAAATATATTTATTACAGTATGTATGGTCCTATTGTTTGCTCGCCGCCTAATTTATTATATACAAATATATTATGTATGGATTCATTGTATACAACACTATGCGTGTCAGCAGTTTTAGGAATATATAGAAACGATTGTTCTCGCCACCTATATATAAGCTATTACTATATCAAATATATTAAGTCGCAAATAAACGCCATTCAAGTCCGGACGTATTTCTTTTTATTCTCTAACTGACGCACGACATATACACCTAAAGTGCGCACTAATCTAAAGAACTACTAGTTTGAATTGATAAATTGTTTTTATGTTTCGCTCCTATTGATTGCGGCGTGATGTTATTATAGCCTAAAGCCTTCCTAAATAAATGTACTATCCAACAGAGAAAGAGTTTTTCAAATCGGACCAGCGAGCGGTTCCTGAGATTAGCGCGTTCAAACAAATATACACACATGGTCTCCAGGTTGATTATATCTTTATCTTTACTTCTTATAAAACAAAGTCGTAATTTTTGTATGTATGTCCCTGTGTGAGCTTATATCTTCAAAAATGCGCAACGGATCTTGATGCGTTTTTTTTTAATAGATAGAATGGTTCAAGAGGATGGCTTTTTTCGCATAATTTATTGAGGTTTGCTGTATATTGGATGAGATATGGTTAAATTTGCCGAAAAATTCGGACGCGCGCGATCTATAAATGAAAACGCTGCCTTATCTATGTGAGGGACAACAAACTAATGTGAGGAGGAATTGTTTTTTACCTACAGTTCTTCAAAAAAGTCCGCGAGGGCATATGTCTATCTTTTAAGGGAAACCCACTGTACCAATAATAATGTCAAAAAAATTATCAAATTCAATAGGGTGTTTTCAAAAGCTATTTATGTGTATTTAGTAATATTTTTCATCAAATTAAATAGCTTAGTTAGCTTAAGTAATCAATATAGATTATAACTGCTCCTTACAGCATGCAATTTAAATGAATATCTTAGGAGATATGACGAAAAAAGAATTACTGAGCAACGCGAACGTTTCCTCGGTCTTCTATTCATACTCCAATGTTTGGATATGTAAGGATGTTTATTGTGCTTTCACGTAAAGACTAATGGATGGATTTTTATGAACTTTCCAATGAAAAATTGAATAGAAAATGAACATATTTTTTATCCTTTTTACCGCGGGTAACACCGCGGGGCACAGCTAGTAAGATATAAATTAATTTAAATTTTAATTTCTCCCATCTATTGACAAATTAATATACTCAAAATAACAACAGCTACCAAAGATAACATTAAATTAGTAAGTAGGTCGCTGGGTCAATGAGATTTACAGCCATTATTATAACGATTGGAAACTTGTCAACTTTGTATTATGTAAGCATTTAAATGATTCATTTATTACTGTCCACCGTCAACCTCAGTAGGGGTGAGAACCATTAATATTTTGTTATTATTTACCCTATCTTTTAGAGTTCCGTTCCAAAAAGTAAAACGGGAATATATTACTGGCACTTCGCTGCCTGTCAGTCTATGACCAGCAGTTGTATTCAGTAAGAAAAAGTGAAGTGAATTTTCGGTGAATCTTGATCACGTGACAGCGCTCCTCTACTTTTATTGGAGGAGCACTGTCACGTGATCAAGATTCACCGAAAATTCACTTCACTTTTTCATACTGAATACCACTGCAGGCTGTATCTTTAGAGCGGTGATAGGTAGAGCTGAAAATTTCATAATCTGGGTGTGTGTGGATGCTATAACATCAAAAAGGTTCTATCATCATCACTATCCCGTCCTTATCCCGTTATTCCAAGTCTCATTATTTGACTAGATTTTTAAATGATAATGAATAATATTTGTTATTGAAACACGAACTCTAAAATAATAATATCTTAGAAACTGTTGTACACGCATATACGTACACTTAGTTTAAAATAATTTATCAGTATCCAGCTGTTGCCTGCAACTTCATACTCGTGGGATTTAGATACTATATCTTAACAAATTATACAGAAAAGCCCTCATATTGAACCTTTCGATCTATAAAAAAACACCGCATCAAAATATGTAGCGTAGTTTTGGAGATATAAAAAAAAAAACGACTTTGTTTTAGCATTACAGATTGCAGGTTTCATTTTTGATAATTGTCATAAATATTCATTTTACAACTAAGAAGAAAATCAAAAATAACTTATAGAATGAGTAATAATAGCCAAATCTGTAACAATACATTAATGAACTACCAAATATCACAGTCAAGGTAATGAGCCCACACTTAATGCCCTCAATTAACTTATGAAGGGAAACTAGGTGAGCAGAGAAACGGCCCATCAATTATTTCCACTTGATTCATAGCTAGCATTATATCAAGGGCAACAGATATAAGGATAGGGTGACACCCTTTAGTGTATGGTGTAAGTTATAAGAATACTGACTATTTACAATATTGATCAAAACTATTGTATGATAGCATTGATATTGCAATCTACGCATTAAATAGCTGAACTAATTATAAACAGATAAACATTTTTATTAATAATTAAATAATTACAGGTCAACATAATATACAGGTGTCACCTTTGTGAAAATTTTATATTTATAACATTAATAATTGTTATTTTTCATAATTTAAACGTTGTTTGTAAACTCATCAACAGAATAAAAGGAATTTTGAACCAGCCAGCGTTTCAATTTACTTTTAAAGCTAAATTTTGTGGTAGCAGAGACGACTGATGTTGGCAGTCTATTAAAAATTTTTGAACCTATCGTGTGTGTCAGTTTACTAGATTTTGTTAATCTATGAGGTACGCTCGCCAATTTGTTGGCTGCTCGAGTAGGGTAATTATTCTTATCTCCGCGCCTCGGAAAATCTTTCAAATTCTCCCATGTGTAAATTGCAATCTGAAGAATTACAATACACGGTAAAGTTAATACGCCAAGCGAAATAAAAAATGGTTTGACCGAAGTCCTCTGTGATATACCCACGATAGCGCGCACTGCTCTTTTTTGCTTTTTTATTTTTTTTAATCGTTTAAACAAACTACTTAATACTTTTCTATTAATCTAATATAATTTATGTTTTATTTTGTTAAGCTTTTGATAGCTGTCAAAATAAAACATATATACAAATCAAATTTGATGAGCCTTGTGGTTGAGTGATTAATGTAAACGACTGCCGATCACGAGGTCGCGGATTCGATTCCCGCTCGGGACAATTATTTGTGTGATGTTTCTAATTGTCATACAAATGTTTGTACTGCGTCTGGGTGTTTCTATGTATTATAAGTATGTATTTACAAAAGAAAAGTATATGTAGTATATCCGCATTCTGGTACCTATAACATAAGCGCATAAGCTTAGCTTGGGCCCAGAGGATGTTGGGTGAAATGTCCATTAATATTTATTTATTTAAATTAGTCCCTGTATGTTTTCTTGTCACCACAATGATATAGTCTGGTCATCGAGGACTGAAGATAATAAACGTTTAAGGGCCTACATCAATATCATCGCTGACACGTACATATTAACACAGCCAGTAGGCACAGAAAATGAAGAATTAGGGATACTTTTCCTATTTACTCAAAATCTACTAAATATATTTTAATTCTGATCCACGTGTTTCTATACATAATAGTTACCTATGTTTTTAAAGTTATTTCATTAGTTAATACGCGATAATAGACCGACAAATGAAAAAAATAAAAAATTAGAGACGTTGTTTCGCCAAGATTTTCTATCGAGAAAACTTTTTTCAATCGCGTTTCTGAGTTTATGCGATCCTAGATCATATATTGAAAAAACATATACTTAAAAATTAGAGCTCTAGCCATTCAATCTAAAGAAACAATGAAAACTTCGTACATAGGAAAATGCACGAAGCTATTTTGGTATCCTTTTAATGATAGTTTGTAAAAAAGAAAAAAGAAAACTCCATGACACGAAAGCTCAAGAAACACCTTATTCTGATTTTATCTGAGATTATGTTTAAAAGATTCAGGTGCATAATAGTATGACCAGAACAGACTGGACTTATGTATGTTAACGAGGCCAAGGAAGTATGTTTAGATGGACTACCATCGAAACATACAAAGAATACTCTGTGTAGAAAAAGGTGTGACGGTACCTATATATTATATGTACCTATATATTATATAAACATTTATAAATTACATAATTTAAACAAAATACACTTAGCTTTTGTAGAGTTCAGTGTATTTTGTTTATCAACAAAGTAACTTGATTTACACTGAGTTACACATAAATCAGGTGTTTGTTGTTGTAACTCGCTCAACTCCCATCACTTACACCGCTCGCAATATATTTACGAGCACCCGTTCACATCAACTTTTACCTTGGATATCGTTTTACTTCAGTTAAAGGTACCATCCTGACACTTTTTAGTGTTGTTACGGCACTTTCTATAATGCATGTATTTATTGTTATGTAAAATAACAATAAATACATGCAACTGAACTTTTCCCGTATCTACACATTTCTGTTTTGTTAAAGAATCGTTTGGAATATTAACTGATTTTCTTGATATAAAAGTTTTTGAACTAATATTTAAATGAATTTTTGATGTAATAAAAAGGTACAATCGTAGACATCGTAGTTTGAACTATTTAAGCATGATTTTCAAATAGCAATAGCAATAATATTCTCTAACACTTCGTGACTTATATTTGTTAATCTATCTTTATGGTCAATATAAAATTAAAATCGAATGAGGGTAAACCTTGTAATAACTGATCGTAAAGGACACTTTACAGCTCAGTCTCACCCGTGACCATGGTGACTGCAAAGTCTCCGAAAAGTCGGGCTAAAATTTAAAACAAATACACGCGTCTAAATCCGTAAAAAGTAATTTTATTTATCAATAACAATGTCAGTATCAATACCAAAATCTATACTATCTTCGAAAGAATTATTCATATAATAATGTTAGAACTTCACGTACAGGTAAGTTCGTTTAATCATTCATTATAAAGCTGAAGACTTTGTTTCTAATTTGTTTTGTTTCTAGTTTGTTTCGCACTAATCTCAGAAATCAATGGTCTGTTTTGAAAAATTCTTTTAATGTTAGAATTTATCGAGGAAGGCTATAGGTTATATAACATCACGCTGCGACTAATAGGAGCGAAGCATCAATGTAAAATGTGGCAAAAACGCGGAAAATTTCAAAATTCCACGCGTATGAAGGCGTGGTCAACAGTTGGTAAAATATAAACTGTATTGCTGAAAAAATTCGCGAGCAGAAGGCTAATAATTTTTTAGTATTATATAAAACAGTACAATGGATTGTTTTTCACGAGGTCACGGGCTCGTTTCTTGCACAGGATAATTTTATTTTCAGTGTTTGTAATTGTCACACTGACTTATATACTGCGTCTACATTTGTTTTCTCTAAGAATGTATAAATTTGCAAAAAAAAAATTATCTAGTAGTTTGGGAACAGAGGATGTTACGTGACATGTTTATGGATATTTGTTATTTCTAAAAAAAAACTAGCTGTTGCCCGCGACCTCATACGCGTGGATTTTAGATAAAAATTTCCCGTTTGTCCAACATTTTTCTATGATGCTTCGCTCCTATTGGTCGCAGCGTGATGTTATATACTATATATATATATATATACTATATAGCCTGAAACCTTCTTCGATAAATGTATTACCTATCCAACACTTAATCAATTTTTAAAATCAGACCAATCAATGGTTCCTGAGATTAGCGCGTTCAAACAAACAAATTCTTCAGCTTTATAATATTTATATAGAAAATGTAGCAGATTAATAATATTCAGATTATTTTGTGCGTTTTCTTATGTGTAAATCTAAGTATAGGATATAATAAAAGTAGTGAATATAATAGAAAGTTCAATCATTTATATTGTAAGTACATCCCACGCGAACATCTGTAGCCTCTATTACGTAGATGTTCGTGAAGTTACAGCGCGTGGGTGGATATCAAAAGTTCGTTAACATCTGACCTTTATACACGAAATATTGTGCACAATTATATTATTATGATGAATAAAAATTAGTTTAGCGCGAAATATACTTGAACTTTAAGGATTTTATACTTATTTATTGAATAAAAATAATTTTAATTGAATGAATTATCAATTGTCCGTATGGTGACGGATTAAGAATACAAGTGTCACAACTTTCTTTCCTTCTCTGGGTGCTTTAAAAGCTAGAGAATATGTGCTGTATGAGACGGAAAACTCAAAAATAATCCTTGTGCGTCAGGGCACAGTAGACCATAATCCCTCCCAAAGTGAAGGAGGCTCGTGCCCAACAGTGGAATGTAAATGGGCTGGAGAGGAAATAAATATTCATGGAAAATCACACCACGTTCTCTGGTCCCGATAACAGCTTATATGTTGTGTTATGGGTACCGAAATACGGATAGATTACTTAAACTATTTTTCTTATGTAAATACATACTTATAATACATAGTAAACCTAAACACTCAGACGTAGTACAAACATTTTGCTTAAGTTAGGACCAGAGGACGTTGTGTACCCATGAAAATACCCTCGTGATTTTTGGGTAGTTTTACCCATTACTAGCTGTTGCTCCCGACATTGTACGCTTAGAATTTAGAAAATTATTTTCCCGTTCTTGCAACGTTTTGCAATGATCCTTCGCTCCTATTGCTCACAGCGTGATGTTTTATAGCCAAAAGCCTTCCTCGATAAATGTACTATCCAACACTGAAATAATTTTTGAAATTGGACTAGCGGATCCTGAGATTAGCGCGTTCAAACAAACAAACTCTTCAGCTTTATAATATCAATCTTCTTATATATAAAATTCACGTGTCACAGTGTTAGTTACCGTACTCCTCCGAAACGGCTTGACGAATTTTTATGAAATTTTACATGCATATTCAGTAGGTCTGAGAATCGGCCAACATCTATTTTTCAAACTTTTTTTTTTAGTATAGCAAAACAACGTTTGCCGGGACAGCTAGTATAGATATAATACAAACAAATGTAAGGGTTTACAATCACCCTTAACCCGTACAAATATCGAATTATGCATGTTTTGTGAAATATTTGTATGGGTTAAGTTGGCACAGAATACTGTCATGTCGACATTGATTAATTTACAAGAGGGTGTGTGTTGCCTCTACTCGGATATCAGTTTAGTGTAGGCGTGCATGATATATTATTCAGTGATAAAATTGCATAAATTGGTTAAAATCACATATTTATTAGACAATGGTGCCGATTCTACGTGCAATACTTAACTAAAAAATGAAAACAACTATGGCGTATTTTAATTAATTGGCTATTTCGTTGTACACCACTCCAACCCATTTACGTCCCACTATTGGGAACGGGCCTCCTCCACTTTACGAGGGATTATGGTCTACTGTGCCGCGCTGACCCGGCGTGTTGGCACAGGGTTTATTTTAGAGTTTTCCGTCTCACGTTGTGCACATTTTTATTAATTAAAATCGTTAGATATACAGATCTTTTAATAAAACAGTTCTGTTGACATTGCCGAATAGTGTTACTGACACTATCAATTTTCATTTTTAGTTAAGTTTAGGTGTACCTCCACATAGAATCGGTACCAACGTGCACATGTGTTTACGAAACTCAGGTGTCTTGAAGCCATTTAAAAATCTATGTGTGTGTGACATACATAATTATCTATGTATGTCTCTGATACACGCTACAAATCTTTACTTATTATAAAATAAAGTCGTTATTTTTGTATGTATGTCTCTATGTGAGCTTATATCTTCAAAACTACGCAACGGATTTTGATGCAGTTTTTTTAAATAGATAGAGTGATTCAAGAAGATGTCTTTTTTGTATAATTTGTTAAGGTTTGTTTTCTAAAGCTCACGCGTACGAAGTTGCGGGCAACAGTAGTGTGTAGTAACAAACTAGTGACTAAAGAAACATGTCTTCTCTTGTGTTATACTTGTTTTATAGCTTGTAAATATGATATTTATTTGTAGCTTACGAAATCTAGTAAGTCACTTAAGTTGAGAATACCATATTTTATTACACCATGAAGTTACCAGGCTAAAGTTACGTATCTTCGTACCTATTACCTGCTATAATGGTTAAAATGATTATGTATCAGGGCAGGAAAATGATAAGTAATAACTGATACCCTATATTATACACGCATTGCTATATGACGAACAAGTAACCCCACGGGGCACTACTAGTATGTTCTACGTCTTCAGACGAAGTTATAGTCAACTTTAAAACAGAAGTTTGCTTTTATGTCCTCAATATAATACTTTGTATATAAAATGTAACACTGATCCATTTCTCAGCTACAATGTAAGATAATTCACAAAGTTGAGCGATTATCTATCGTTAGAGTAAAAATATCTTTACTAAAAGTTTTAAATATTTTTCTGTTTGTTATTATTTTCAAGACTAAACCTAAAATTGGCAAAATTAACAACATAAGGATAAACTAAATAAAATTATTTATGTTTATAGTTTCAAAAGCTAATCTCTACCTAATCTATACTAATAAATAAAATAAATAAATATTCATGGACATTTCACACAACGTCCTCTGATCCCAAACTAAGCTATATGCTTGTGTCATGGGTTCCAGAATGCGGATACAATACATATACTACTTTTCTTTTGTAAATACATACTTATAATAGATAGAAACGCGCAGACGCAGTACAAACATTTATTTGACAATTACAAATATCACACAAATGATTGTCCCGAGCGGGAATCGAACCCGCGACCTCGTGATCGGCAGTCCGTTACATGAACCACTCAACCACGAAGCTCGTCGTAATATTATAAAGCTGAAGAGTTTGTTTGTTTGAATGCGCTAAACTCTGGAACCACTGCTTCGATTTGATAAACCCTTTCAGTGTTGGATAGTTCACTTATCGAGGAAGGCTATATAACATCACGCTGCGACTAATAGGGGCGAAGTATCAGTAAAACTTTGCAAAACGGGAAACATTATCTAAATCCCATTCGTACGATGTCGCAGGCAACAGCTTGAGCAGTTGTTATTTTTTCATTTTTTAAATTAAACAGTACAGTACATAAATGCAGAATCTCATTTTGGATGTCAAGTTAATTAAAAGATGTTTTTTTTGATAAACATCTTTATAGCCTGGCAAAATGCCCAATTAATGGCGATAAGCTTATTATTTTTTTCATTTTACAACACTTTTTACTAATACAACTACTTTTTACGGATTTAGACGCGTATATTTGTTTTAAATTTTGGCCAGACTTTGCAGTCACCATGGTCACGGGTGATACTGTGGGTGGGTCTCACCCGTGACCATGGTGACTGCAAAGTCTCCGAAACGTCGGGCCAAAATTTAAAACAAATATACGCGTCTAAATCCGTAAAAAGTAGTTTTATTTAAACAGATGAGTCGCGCAAGTGTTAGAAAATACTTTTTACTAATGCTTGGCTCCTCTTAGTCACAGTGCTGCAGTGATGTTATATAGACTATAGCCTTCCTCGATAAATGTACTATCCTGTGGTGGTGGTTGGCTTAGTGGTTTCTGAGATTAGCGCGTACAAACAAACGAACAAACAAAAACGTTGTAAGTCTGTTGTAAAATTAGTTATCTATTGTATAATAATGACAAAGGATGACAAATGAATACGTAATATTTTATTATTAATATATTAAAAAAAGTAAGGCACTCTCTAGGCTTAATTTAATTTTTAAACTAAGTAATTTAACTAGAAATCTCTAACTCTGCTTACTCTCATTATGTATACCCGATACACAATTATTATAAAAATAATACATAAAAACATAAATTACGTTTAATAAACAACAATACTCACTAAACAAAACACAATAAATCCCGACGTTCAACAAGTATGTCTTATTTCACTGTAGACCTTTTCAGTGCAAGGTTTTATAAACGACTGACGGCACATATGTAAGACCTGAGCCTTATATACAGCCTACAGACTTGTTATAACGTGAACAATAAACTAAATATAACTACATGGAAAGATGCTGCGATATACATAGATGTAATGAAACTAGATGTGGCACGTAGATACCTACGTAAAAGAAAACATTGTTACAAAGTAATTACAAATCAAATAAAGACGGGTGAATTGAATAGTAAAGTGCTTATTTATAATATTAATAAATAAGCTAAGTCTGTAATATTAAGGGGAATGATATCCGTAAGTAATGGTCTGATCCAATAAAAAATTCTGTGGTAGGAAGCTACAGTCTCCGTGGGTGTTCTAGGCTATCTAATAAAACAAAAACTAGTTAGTAATATGATTACTGTGCACCAAGATTAGATTTCATATGTAGGACAGACGATGATGAGTGTACCTAATGGTCTAGTCTTCCATGTAATGGGCTGCTGTTCAGCACACAGTACAAATATTTGTGCGCTATTTGTATTTGTCACAAAATTATAGCATTATAAGTATTTACAGAATAAAAACATTTTAAGTAGTATATAATACTGTATCTCCCAATACATCCTATATTAAATAAGTAAGCCTGCACATTATGCTGACGCTTCCATATTCTTAACATCTGTGTAAAAATTACACGTGGGCGAAAGCGTATTACAGAGAGCGTGATACCTTCGACATTTTAACGATATACTTCTATTTTATACACACAATATAAAGATAGAAAGGGTGTCTGTGCGTCACTTTATATGTTATATAGATACATATTATAAAATGCAGCTATTTTTAGACTTTAGCAGAGATATCTAGATAACCTATATTGTTTTTTGTTTGTAAGATTTTACTCTGAACATTAAAAAGTTTTTTGGATCTACAGGTGAATAGCTTTAATATTGTGTGTATTTTATACATGCTTTTGTTAGCTTCGACCGTATCAATGTATTTATGTAACTGAATCTTCGAAAGTTATTTTCACACATTTGTAGTAGTGTGATCTGAATTAGATGCACGTATCAAGGACTGATGACAATAATTGAAAAAATATTCAACATTTTCAAGAATGTTTTTTAGTTTTTCAACTAAGCACATTATTCTCTTCCACTTGTTTAAGACGGATACTACACTGAGGAACCTCCTCCTCATCTTTACTTATTATAAAACAAAGTCGTTATTTTTGTATGTTTGTCCTTATGTGAGCTTATATCTTCCAAACTACAGAATAGATTTTGATGCGGTTTCTAGTAGATAGAGTGGTTTAAGAGGAAGACTTTTTGTACAATTTATTAAGACTTAATGTGTATTTTCTCAATAACTATTTACACACACTATATACACTTTAAAGGGATTATGGTCTACTGTGCTGACCAGGGGTGTTGGCACAGGGTTTAATTTCGAGTTTTCCATCTCTCACAGATGATGTTATCTGTGTACAATATCCCTTAGCTGACTTTTACAGCACCCTTGGGAGGAGATGGGGTGGTGACACTTGTAGGTATTCTTAATCCGTCACCACACGAATTATTATTCGTTTAAATATATTAAATAGGACACATATGAGAGGCTAAACATAGCAACCCTAAGTGGAAAATTTAGCCCACGCTTTTACTCGTATGTACACAAGTCGGGCAATCAAATTTACATTCTTAGTCAATATTTTATCAGTTCTAGACTAAAATGAAGTACAATATTAGCAAAGCTAGATTTAGATATTATATAAGTTTTATAATAAATCGTCCCACGCACAGACAAACTTATTGTTTTATAACTAATATTCTGAAATTTAAGCCTGAATGAATTCGACCTAGATTTAAAACGACTGTAAAGTTTTGAGTTTGACTAAAGTTAAATTGTGAGTTTTAAATCGTGACTAAGTATGTCTCAGCTTGTTCTAGAAATTTAAACATTTTCATTGTAATATTATTCAATTATTATACAAGTTATAACCCCCTACTTTGTTTGCCTTTTAACATACTTTGAACATAAAATATAAATATGTACATATAATATAAATATTCATGGACATTTCACACCACGTACTCTTGTCCCAAAGTAAGCTATATTTCTAAGCTTATGTTATGGATAACAGAAAAATAATAATACATAGTGAATGGAAAGCAAAACTGGGGATAAGTATTATGGTGATAATACAGGAATAATACTCTATTTTGAAAAATCTCTATTTTGTTGTCTTATCACAAGAAAGTATAGTTTGATGATTAGATGCGATTACTAAAACAAGCTAAATATACCTAAACAGATTTTTTTTTACTAAAAACCTACAATAGCCCATGACCTGTATTAACTAAAAACCTACAATGGCCCCTGAGCTGTATTAACAAAAACCCTACAATGACCCCTGAACTGTATTTACTAAAAACCTACAATGGCCCCTGACCTGTATTAACTAAAAAACCTACAATGGCCCCTGACCTGTATTAACTAAAAAACCTACAATGGCCCCTGACCTGTATTAACTAAAAACCTACAATGGCCCCTGACCTGTATTAACTAAAAAACCTACAATGACCCCTGACCTGTATTAACTAAAAACCTACAATGACCCCTGACCTGTATTCACTAAAAACCTACAATGACCCCTGACCTGTATTAATTAAAAATCTGCAGTGACCCCCTTTTTTGCATCATTTTTCACTACTGTTTCGCTTCTACTGGCCGTAGCTTGATGTTATGTAGCCTAAAGCCTTCCTCGATAAATGGCCTATTTATCATTGAAAGAATTTTTCTAATCGGTCCAGTGGTTTTTGAGATTAGCACATTCAAACAAACAAACTCTTCCGCTTTATAATATTACTAGCTGTTGCGCGCGACTCCGTACGCGTAGAATTTAGAAAATTTATCCGTTTTTGCAATATTTTTCACTACTGCTTCGCTCCTATTGATCGCAGCGTGATGGTATATAGCCTATAGCCTTCCTCTATAAACGGACTAACCAACAAAAGAAGAATTTTTCTAATCGGACCAGTAGTTTCAGAGATTAGTGCGTTTAAACAAACAAACAAACTCTTCCGCTTTATAATATTATAGTATACTAGCTGTTCCGGCAAACCTTGTTTTGCCATATTAAAAAAAAAGTTTGAAAAATAGATGTTAGACGATTCTCAGACCTACTGAATATGCATGTTAAATTTCATAAAAACCGGTCAAGCCGTTACGGAGGAGTGCGGTAACTAACACTGTGACACGTGAATTTTATATATTAGAAGATAGTATAGATAAGTAAAGATATTTTAAGGCATTACCTCCCTGTCAACCACTAGGCAGTATAAAAAACGAACTAGTTGTGTTTTAATAAATCATTTAGTAGATACGTACAATCAAAATCATAAACCAAGTCAAAAAACAATAGCTTATATCAATACAGTAATAATATTCTATCTAAACAATGATTTATTATACAATATAACAAACAGGATCACTTTGTATTGCACCGGACTCGAACTCAGGACATTATTCATGAAACAAACTTTCAATAACTAGGGCAACACAGTTAAACAACTTTTGAAATTTTGTTTTCGGGTGTGATTTAAAAGAGAAGGGAAATTATCTATACTAATCAAATATATAAAATTCACGTGTCACAGTGTTAGTTACCATACTCCTCCGAAACGGCTTGACCGATTCTTCTCAAATTTTACATACATATTCAGTAGGTCTGAGAATCGGCCAACATCTATTTTTCAAACCTTTTTTTTCTTTCTTTTTTAGTATGGCATAACAACGTTTGCCGGGTCAGCTAGTAATATTATAAAGCTGAAAAGTTAGTTTGTTTGAACGCGCTAACCTCCGGAACCACCGGTTCGGTTTAAAAAATTCTTTCTGTTGGATAGAGCAAAGCGCCGGTACATCCTGGACAACATAAACTCTGCTCCTACCCCGGGAGGTGTCTGGCAATTTCTTGGTAAGCTGGGCATAGGCAAGACGCAGAATTCATTTCTGCCTAATATATTATCATTGGATGAAATCAATAACCACTTCATTACAAATGAGACAATTGATACTGAAACCAAGCGCCATACAGTGGAATATCTCGCAAACTTGCCACAACCCGCTTACGCAGCATTCAAATTTTCTCCAGTTGAGTCGGCCGAAATAAAAAAATATATATTATCTATTAATTCTAATGCTGTGGGATGTGATGGTATTAGCCGACGCATGATTGTAAATATTTTAGATCATATCTTATCGCCTCTCTCTCATATTTTTAATTTCTCCTTAACTTTCGGTAACTTTCCTTGTGTGTGGCGAAAAGCTTTCGTTCGTCCCCTTGCAAAGATCTGTAACCCCTCTCTTCCCTGCCATTTTCGGCCTATCTCTATACTTCCTTTCTTATCAAAAGTCTTTGAAAAATCTGTCCACACGCAATTATCTGATTTCGTACGTACTAACAATGTGCTTTGTCCACTTCAATCTGGGTTTAGGCCCGGACATAGCACTATTACTGCTTTGCTCAAAGTGACTGATGAGATCAGGGCAAGCATGGATGACACTAAGGTTACATTACTGGTTTTAGTCGATTTTTCTAACGCTTTTGGGACTCTCAGTCACGACATTCTCCTACATATCCTTTCTTCTATTTCAATTTCTTCCGAATCTTTGCAATGGTTTTCAGCTTACCTTCGGGATCGACAGCAGGCAGTTCGTAACAATGAATGCTCATCCAAGTGGTGTACTCTTACCTCTGGTGTTCCCCAAGGAAGCATTCTTTCCCCACTTCTGTTCTCTTTATTTATAAATCTGGTAACCCAACGTCTTCACTCCTCGTACCATCTTTACGCCGATGATCTCCAGCTCTATACACGGGCTGAGATAGATGATTTACCTACTGCATTCGGTGTTATGAATCGTGACCTAATCTCACTCAAGGAATGGTCTGACCAATTTGGACTACGTATAAATCCTACAAAATGCCAAGCCATCCTGGTTGGTAGCTCGCGGTTAATCAACAAAGTTAACGAATCATCTGTTCCAGCAGTGACGTTTGATGGGTCTGCTATTCCATTAACTGCTACTGTGAAAGATCTCGGTCTACTCATTGATACAGTATTTGATTGGCGTGCGCAGGTAGCCAATATCAGTAGAAAAGTAACAGGGACACTTCGCTCTCTGTACCCTCTAAAAAGTTTTCTACCATTCGAGACAAAAAAACTACTAGTACAAACTTTAGTATTCCCAACAATTGACTATGGTGATGTGTGCTATTTAGACCTGAATGCAGATCTGCTCAATAAACTAGACCGACTTCTCAATAATTGCATTCGATTCGTTTACAATCTTCGTAAGTACGACCACGTCTCCCATTATCGCCGACAGCTAAAATGGCTACCTATCCGCCAGCGCCGTGGCTTGCATGCATTGACTATGCTGTACTCAGTACTCTCTTCGCCCAATGCCCCACATTACTTATCTGTCCTTTTCGATTACCTTACTACTAGCTGCGATAGAAGTCTTCGTCCGTCTAGAAATCTTCTCTTAAGCTGTCCTTCCCATTCCACTAATTTTGTTCACTCTTCTTTTAGGATACAAGCCGTTCTTCTTTGGAATGCCCTCCCTCTAGAGATCAGGATGTCCAAAAGTAAGCAAATTTTCAAGCGAAAAGTACATAATTTCTACATTGAAATGCTGGAGAACCCCATCTAAGTTAATTTGTCTGTGTTATTTTTTATTTTTTTTTTCATCATCTATTTGCCTTTATTGTAAATATATAAGGATATCTATGGTATAATTGTATGTATATGTGTATGCTGTGTAGATGAACATGTATGTGTATCTATTTATATATGTATGTACGTTTACTGATTATAGTGTTTAGTGTATGTATTGTTTTTTATAAAATAGTAAAATATTAGCGAATATTTAATTTTCATCCTTAAGCACCTACTTTACTTATTCTCTGCACCACCCAAAGGTTGACTGGTAGAAAATGCCTATGGCATTAAGTCCGCCTTTGTACTCAAATTGTACTTAAAGAGTTAAATAAATAAATAAATAAATAAACATTTATCAAAGAAGGCTATAAGCAATATAACATCACACTGCGTCTAATAGGAGTGGAGCATCAGTGAAAAATCTGTACTAATTTATAAAGCTGAAGAGTTTGTTTGTTTGAACACTCTAATCTCCAGAACTACTAATTCGATTTGAAAAATTCTTTCAGTTTTGGATACAACATTAATCAAGGAAGGGTATAGTCTATATAACATCACACTGCGTCTAATAAGAGCGGAGCATTAGTTAAATATGTTATTTAAATAGGAAAACTTTCTAAATTTCCTGCGTACTATGTCGCAGGCAACAGCTAGTTTGCTATATACCCTGTATCAGAGTTTTACCCGGGTTAAAGTAGATTCTAATTTTCGATCTCTTACGCGTGAAAGTTGGGATCACCTGATTTCGCATAAATATATACTTTCCTGGTTTTTTATTTAGGTACTACATTTAATTGCATTCGGTTAAGTGATTTTGGTGTATAAATAAAACTAGACGCGTGTACTTCTTTTTAAATTTTGGCTCGACGTTTCGGAGACTTTGCAGTCACCATGGTCACGGATAAGACTTTGAGTCGCGCAAGTGTTAGAGATTATTATGATTTTGGTGTATTAAAATGTCTGACAGAATGACAGAATTACTTTCGTAATATAATATATTAGCTGTTCCCTCGAGTCTATATGCATTTGTATTAGATAATTTTGCAAGTTTTGGCAACATTTTTAAAAAAGGCTTCGCTCCTGTTGGTCACAGCATGATGTTATATAGCCTATAGTCCTCCTCGATAAGTCAACTAGGTATCCAACACAAAAAGACTCAGTAGTACTGCAGAGAGCCTTTGGATGCAAGCCGTACGCTACCACGCAGAGCGTTATTTGGGAAGGCCTAATTCCGGCAGTGGATGTAGAAAGATTGATGGATAGAATAAAGACAAACAATAAAAAACAATTTCGTTCAGCTCAAATAAAAAACAGATAAACTTAACTCTCGGAAAGAATAACACAAAGTATTACATAACAAAGTCAATACATTTTGTTTGAAAAAGATATCTTATAATTTGTGTCAACCCCATGGGATTGGAGTGGGATTGACGTGAAATTAAGGGGGTGTGGGATATATTCTATCAATTACAAGTAAGTATATTGTAATAATTTACTGAGTTCATAAACTAAAAAAAACACGTTTGAAAATGTTTAATATTCTTTTTATAATTGCATTGTCATCGGTCCTTAATATATTGTGTGCAAAATTTCAGATCAATCCAACTACTGCAAGTGGGTGAAAATCACTTACAAAAATTCCGTTACAGAGATTAATATATTGGTAAATACGTACCGAACTAATATAAGCGTGTTAAAAAACAAATAATTCTGGTACTGCTAAACTAAGCAAAAACGCAAAAACGGAGAAAATTTTCTAAATTCCACGCGTATGAAGTCACAGACAACAGTTAGTAATCTATAAATTACAAGAAAAACTCGTTAACACTTCATATTGTAACAGTAAACGCTTAAGGGCCTACATCAATATTATCGTATATCACCGCCGACACGTACATATTAACACAGCCAGTAGGCACAGAAAATGAAGAATTAGGGATACTTTTCCTATTTACTCAAAATCTACTAAATATATTTTAATTCTGATTTACGTGTTTCTATATATGATAGTTACTTATGTTTTTAAAGTTATTTCATTAGTTAATACGCGATAATAGACCGACAAATGAAAAAAATAAAAAATTTGAGAGGTTGTTTCGCCAAGATTTTCTATCGAGAAAACTTTTTTCAATCGCGTTTCTGAGTTTATGCGATCCTAGATAATATATTGAAAAAACATATACTTAAAAATTAGAGCTCTAGCCATTCAATCTAAAGAAACAATGAAAACTTCGTACATAGAAAAATGCACGAAGCTATTTTGGTATCCTCTTAACATATAAAACCTTAGAGCATTAAATTAACAGGAACTGTTAGATACGCTGTTCGCTTTGACAAATATACACACGAACACTATATAGGGCGTCACAAACGGCATAATATTAATATATATTAATGTATATTAATATAATCAAGAAAGACACAGATGTGTATAGAACAAATACGAGTTGAAACAAAATCGGATATGTCGGTGACGTCACAAGTATAGATTCACCTCGGTATATTAATATATATCTGTCTCTTTCTTGCTATATTAATACGTCGTAATATGTCGTTTGTAGTGCCCTTAATTAGTTCTCCGTGTGGTGACGGAGTAAGAATACAGGTGTCACCACCCCATCTCCTCCCAAGGGTGCTGTAAAAGTCAGGTAAGGGATACTGCATACAGATAACATCCTCTGTGAGGGGCGAAAAACTCGAAAATAAACCCTGTGCCAATACGCCTGGTCAGCGCGGTACAGTAGACCGTAATCCGTCCCTAAGTGGAGGAGGCCCGTGCCCAACAGTGGGACGTAAATGAGCTGGAGAGAGAGAGAGAGCCCTTAATGACATTTTATTGGTCGCTACGGACACCCCCTAAAAATCATCTCACACGCACTAAGACAGTGGTACCAATTTTACGTAGACAATAAAGTTATCAAAAAATTTAAAAAAATATGAAATATTTGGATTAATTGGCTATTTCATTGTGAATGTGCACATATATATTAATTATAATCGTTGTTAGTCTATAATACACAGTTTTTATAACAAGAAAGTTCAGTTAACTTTAAGGAATTTTGTTATTGACACTATCAATTTTCAATTTGTTTTAGTTAAGTTTAGCTGTGCACAACGGGTGTGTTCATTGTTATCGTACCTTTTCGGGGGTTGCCTTATATTGTCAAGTCCTGTTGGGTAAATGCTCTAAGTATAAAACAGTATTTGATAATAATAGCCGGCAATGATAGTAAGTCAGTGTAACTGCATCATAACTTGTGTAAAGAGCCTACTTATAAAGTTGTTATGTTTGTAACTTTACTCTTAGAGACGCCATGTTAGAATGTGAAGTTCATGGTAAATCATGCGATAAAATATATTATAGAGGAAACAAAACTATAGCTTTTAAGTGTAAGAGACGTGGTTCTTTAGGGTTCTGAGAAGGTAACACGGGATTCTATAATTGAGACTTCGCTGTTCATCCTTCCGTTTGTTTGTCACCAGGCTGTACCTCTGCAACGGTGACGGTGACGGCACAGCTGACCCTGTTGGCACAGGGTCAGCTGTGCCCAACAGTGGGCAATTAACTGGTAAAGAATAAAGAACATGTTGATCTATAAAATTTTATAGAAAGTACCTATTTTATGACTGCATTGTGACATGTCACATATGTAAGTTCTTACTTGTGAAGCTAATTAAATAAAGTACACGATAAAACTAATTAAAACGCTTTTAATTTAAATCATAACAAGGTTTTAATTACCTATTTCAACTTTACTTTAAACGAGGTTGAAATAAACAAACAAACGACAAGGGGTGAATAATAAATATATAAACAACTTTGTTTTACACAGAACGTGGTTATTATCACACTATAACATTTTGTATGGACCCATGTTGCAGTGCAGTTGGAGATTTAGGTTTTTGATCAAAAACCTAAAAATAATTAATAAGTATTTAATTTCAGGTCACGATAACTCGTGATGTTCTTTGGTGTTTAAGGGAATATAGAGTTGAAATATTATTTTAAAAGTGGCCAAATAATTTTGAGGATCAAATGAGAGGTATTATATAAAATATAAATACCTACGTAAGTGGGTGATAAAAAAAAATTAAAACACTCAAATTTTTTTTCAATATGTAACACCTACTTGTATCTAAATCTGTTTTCTTGAACCGCTTAAATTTCTTGCAAACTGTAGCCGCTTAATTGAAATCTTTGTACAACAATCTTAACTAAACTGTGTTAGTTACTAAATGAATTCATTTTAAATCTTTGAAATAAATCTGTTATCATAATATTTTGGTTGTACCCAAGACGTCGGGAGTAAACGGCACATCACGTTGTGATATTCTATGGAGAGGTTTACATCCAGCAGTGATAAGGTAAGGCTAATAGATTTATAAGTCATTGCCTAAGGGCTTAATAAATAACTATGACATGTATATTAGCTACGAATATTTCCGACTTCAACAAAATATTTCATCGGCGTATATTTATTTAACCTTGAGATAATTTATACCTATTGCACATCAAGCAAAAAAATGAGATGACAAAGTGTACATTTAATTTATGTAATGAAATCTTTGACAGCGATTTTCACCCACTTGCAATAGTCGGATTTATCTGAAATTTTGCATGTACATACTCGTATTATGGACCTATGACAATGCAATTATTGAAAAAAAAACTGTCAAGATTTTCAAGTGTATGTTTTTAGTGTTTGTACTAAACAACTTATTTTAACTTGACTGCAACATACATAAGCAGTAAGAAATCAATATTCAGATTATATTTAGAAATAAGGTCTTTTGTGACAAATGTATCTAAAGACAAGTGTCTGTCTTTTTAGTAAATAATGGATATTCCCATAATATAATAGTCTATGTTATATATAACGTATTAAAAACACAAGTCACCACCCTATATCTTCGTATGCTTTAAAAGTAAACTGAGAAATATTCAGAAAGCAACAGATATCGCATGTAAAAATAACTATAATAACGAAACAACGTTTTCTGGTCCCAGAGTTAGGTTATTTATGTTATCTGTATCAGAATATGGATATAGCACAGACAATTTTTTGTAAGATGTACTTATTATTGATAGAAAAAACCTAGAGTAAATAAATATTTAAATAGTCTCCTGATCCAAAAGTAAGCTATATTTCTATGCTTGTGTTATGGGTACCAGATATGGATATCTACATATATGTTTTTTTTTATATACATACTTATAATACATAGAAAACATCCAGACGCAGTACAAACATTTGTATTACATTTATAAATATCACACCAACGACTGTCCCGAGCGGAAAACAAACCTGCGACCAAGTGTCTTAAAATTTGCTTGATCTACTTAAAAAACAAACGCTTAAATACAAATAATACATTAAAAGTTTCATTGTAAAATTAAATTTGTATGTAAATAATGTAAATACAAATGATATTCCCTTTAAAGTGGTCATAACAATAAAAACACAATTCCACTCGGGTCTTAATAGAGCTTTTGTTGAAGTTCCTATTAAAATTTACAAGAAAGATGCCAAATATATAGAATTAATGGTCTTTTTGCATCCAAAGAATTGTTATCATTCCTCGGTACACTATTAAAATGATATATAAGTTCTAACAAATAGGCTTTCATTTTAAGAATTGGACTATATCTCATGTTACGTCCGAATTGTGATTAATATACCCATTTGTTATATGCGTTTTTATTTACTGGCTTGTATTAATAGAGTTGTAGGAATCTTCTCTGTCTCTCTCTGTCCAGCCGATTACCGTTCCACTGCTGGCCCTCCTCTACTGTGGGAGGGATCATGGCTGACCAGGCTGACCATGTTGGCACAAGGTTTATTTTTGAGGTGCTCGTGAGATAGTGTGAGATAAGATCCTCTATGAGAATAGAGGATATTATCTGTGCAAAATATTCCTCAGCTGGCTTTTACAGCAACTTCGGGAAGTAAAATGGGTGGTGACACTTGTATTCTTAGTCGGTCACCACACGGACTAGGGATTGTAGGAATGTTACCGTTTAAAAAATAGGTTCTAATTCTAGAGGCCTCTTGCCAAAGGGTAAAACTACTACAGAGACTTTGCTATCGGCAGTTCCGTTCGTCCCTAGGCTGTACTTCATGAAAGTTTTTCTTTAAATGAATAATAAATAAATATTCTTGAAAATTTACACAACGTCCTCTGGTCCCAAGCTAAGCTTATATGCTTGAGTTATGGGTACCAGAATACGGATATAATACATAATGTACAACTTTTCTTTTGTAAATACACAGAAACATCAAGACGCAGAACAAACATTTGTATGACATTTATAAACACCACATAAATTATTATCCCGAGCAGAAATTGAACCCGAAATCTCGTAATAGCTAAAACGGTCTCGGTCTCGAAATAGCTAAATGAGACACATTAACCACTATACCGCAGAAGAAAAGTCATCTAAATAATAAAATACAATGTCTATACATTGTATTAGCAATATTTCAATAGAAATATCCCTCAAAAGGCCTATACAACTATTTTGATCTTCATAATATTAATTGTAAATACAAAAACGAACTCTATAATGTTGTAGTAGTGTTTATATTTGTTTGTGTATCGTGTTTTTTCTGTGATGATGTTTGGAGTTCGCTGCACAGATCACCCCCCGTAGATACCGCTTTGAGAGATTTTAGTTAACTATTAAACACACCAATGTTGGAGGAAGTTGTGGTTTGCGGGATATGAATAATGAATTATCATTGGTCGTAACAAGATCACACGTCGTATTCTCATAAATAAATAAATATTCAGGAATATTTCACAAAACATCTTCTGGTCCAAGCTAAGCTTATATGCTCGTGTAATGGGTACCAGAATTCGGATAGAATACATTTATACTACTTTCCTTTCGTAAATTCATACTTATAATAATATATATACACATACATTAGGTATGCTGTATGGCTTGCAGGCGGAAACTCTCTCTTTCTCTTCTGCCCTTTATAGTCCCACTGTTGGGCACGGCCCTTCTTCACTTTGGGAGGGATTTTAGTCTACTAAATCGCGCTGAACAGGCGTGTTTTTACAGGTTTTATTTTCGAGTTTCCTGTCTCTACAGAGGATGTTAGCTCTAGCCTCTGTGGAGGAAAGGCGGTGACAATTGTATTCTCAATTCGTCACCACACGGAAAATGCGGTGCGGAATCTTTTGCGTGTGATCTGTGGGTTGGTTGTAAATCATAATGTTGAGAAAATCGTTATGTATAAAGGGCAAGTATTATTTATGTAATTGACCTGTTATCTAAGAAGTGATAAACTACTGCTAAATATATTTTTAAATGCACGAATATCTTTAGCATTTTAGGGTTCCTTATTAACTAGAAATCCACATCACATGAAGGAATAGTCTATACTGCTGCCAACTTTTAAGAAGCTGAAATGTAGACAATTCCCTATATTTCAACTACAAAATTAAGTTTGTGCAGTGGTTCAAGCTTCACTAATTGTTTATTTCAATGCAATTATGTTCTTTGGTCTAATAAACAGAAACAAATTAAATGAGAGACATTAAAATAAATGTTTTGTCCCTAAAATAAAAAATTGTCACTAACAGCAAAGTTTTAAAAGCTAATCATTATCAAATAAATAAATAAAATAAATAAATAAATATTCATGGACATTTCACACAACGTCCTCTGGTCCCAAGCTAAGCTTATTACGCTTGTGTTATGGGTACCAGAATACGGATATAATACATAAACTGCTTTTCTTTTGTAAATACATACATATAATACATAGAAAACACCCAGACGTAGTACAAACATTTGTATGACATTTATGGATATCATACAAATGATTGTCCCAAGCGGGAATCGAACCCGCGACCTCGTGAACGGCAGTCCAGTACATGAACCACTACGCCACGAAGTCCGTCAAAAATAAATATGATGATAAAATATATTTGTTAGAGGAAGTCTAAAATTGGTGAATGATCTGTTGGCCTGCTATGGTCATGTAATGAGACGAGAGGAAATTAATATCGCTAGGAGAGTTCTAGGAATAAATGTGGATGGAAAAAGTCTAGAGTAAGACCTAAGAAAAGATGAATGGACGGTGTGAATGAGGATATGAAAGAAAGAGGAGTTAACACAGACATAATGTCTGACAGAAGTCTGGAAGAAAGAGACTTGTTCTATATCTATACTAATGTTATAAAGCTTTGACGTATCTCGTGGTCTAGTGATTCAGGTAACTGATTGCCGTTCACGAGGTCGCGGGTTCGATTCCCGCTCGGGACAGTGATTTGTGTGATATTTATAATTGTCATACATATGTTTGTACTGCGTCTGGGTGTTTTCTATGTATTTTAAGTATGGATTTACAAAAGAAAAGTAGTTTATGTATTATAACCGTATTTTGGTACACATAATGCAAGCATCATAAGCTGAGCTTGGGACCAGAGGACGTTGTGTGAGATGTCCATGAATATACGAAAGCTGAAGAGTTTGTTTTTTTGAACGCACTAATCTCAGGAACCACCTGTCCGATGTGAAAAATTCTTTCAGTGTTGCATAGCACATTTATCGAGGAAGGCTATAGGCTATATAACATCACGCTGTGATCAATAGGAGCGACGCATTAGTGAAAAATATTGCAAAAACGAGGAAAGCTTTCTAAATTCCTCGCGTACGATGTCGCGCGCAACAGCTAGTTATGAGATAAAGGTGCAATGATGAATGATGATGATAATTTATGAGCATTATTTTGATCACTTAACAACTACACAAAATCCTAAATGACCTTCAAATAATATGTTTGTTCGTAGTAAACAATAGTGACTCACAGTACTATTGTTTTGAAACAATATAATACAATATAATACGTTTATACCTACTGTTTCTAGATTTTAAGCTTAGGATCTATTACTTACTAGCCAGTGCCTGCGGTTACTTCTGCGTTTATAATTATTAAGACCCCCCCTCATTATGTACCAAACCTTAAAAGATATACAAAAAAGCCATCCTCTTGAACCACTATACCTATTACAAGAAACCGCATCAAAATCCGTTGCGTAGGTTTATAGGCGCGTGTTTTCTTATTATTTTGTGTTTTGAATAAATAAAAATAAATAAATAAATATTCATGGACATTTCATGGACAACGTCCTCTGGTCCCAAAGTAAGCTATATTTCTATGCTTGTGTTATGGGTACCAGAATACGGATAGACTACATAATACTACATTTCTTTTGTAAATACATACTTTTAAGTTATAATACATAGTAAACACCAAACGCAGTACAACTAGATATGCTGTAATTTTAATAACTGATGCTTTAAGCCGTGCTAAGTTTTTACTGAAAATGTTACATGCGACGGCAACCTCAGCTGCTGGAGATACCAGCTGCGCGTACCAACTTACTGCAGAAGGCACCACTTACTAAAGCAATGCGCACTCTTAACGCGGTTGCCAAATTCATAGATATTTACTCTTGCTCATAGAATGATGTCACCAGAGCCACTTTTAGTTATATTTGCACTAATGTAAATAAGTATATAGTAAGTACCTATATAATATACTAAGATAAAATTTGGATAGTTATACTGTAACATAAATTATGTAATAGCTTCACTATCTCAATAGGTATTGCCTGTAATGATAGATGTAAGTGTAAGATTTATAAATAAATATTAATAAATAAATGACTTTGTATTAACACGTTTTTATTAGTTCGATTCCTATCTGTAAATCTATTATTCTATCCATGTGACGTATTCCTTGAAAGTAATTTTCACCTACTTGCAGCGGTCGGATTGATTTGAAATTTTGCACATACCTATATTAAAGACCGATAAAAATGCAATAATTAAAAAAAATATTTAGGAATTCCAAGCGCGTTTTAAGTTTTCAAACTGAGCGAATTATTTTTATTTCTGACCCATTTTTCTATTTTCTGAACTAAATAAGTAAAATGACATATGTATTTTAGCACAATCTTGTTATACATGTTACTCGTTTCCACAAAATAAGTAACTCTTTCATGATGCATAGTATACATTTTAAAACAAACTCTCTAATGATGTGAAAGAATTAAATATTTCAAAGTTTAAAAAATTTATAACAAATAAATTAGGTATGTAAAAAGGCGTATTATAAAATTTCAGATTATGATAATGATAATAAAACTTGGGAGTAGGTTGCTCTGGCTCTCCATAAATAATTTTAATATGTTAATTATTAGCGTCTTAAGAAAGCTCTACTGAGTTTCTTACGCCGAAAAAAACTTTTAACTTTACTTATTATAAAACAAGGTCGATATTTTTGTATGTAAGGTATGTCCCTATGTGAGCTAATACCTATAATTTGTTAAGATTTGGTATCAATTGAGGGAGGGAGGCTTAGTAACTATAAACGTGGGTGAAACCGCGGGGAACAAGCTAGTAGATAACAAAATGCATTTCATTTCATATCTATTAAGTAGTTACTCTACTTTCAGAGATGCCAAGTATTTGCTGAAACGTGGCAAGTTTAAAAAAAAATAATTGACGTGTATTTAATTTTGTTTTGTATGTTTTTATATCAATTAACATAGTTCGCGATGATGAAATACATTTGAATCTTAATCAGGGGTTGCAAAAAATGAAATCTTCAAACGTAATCAATCTGTAGTGTCCAGTCCTTAACCTCAGACATGAGACAGCCTTGGTTGGCGCCGGCAGGTCTCGGCGGGAGGGGGGAGATCTACCATACTTGGGGAGGGGGGGTTGTATAAGGGGGTTCTGCGGCGCGACTCATCCACGAAATAGGCTGCGAAAACTTGTGTTTGGGTGTACTAAGTAATGTGTTTCGTACAGTATTCAGTTACGTTTTTTCAAGACCTTTATACTCACAATTGATCGTAAAAAAACATATATCAAGTCAGTCAAGTGTAAACTAACACTTAGTGGGTTCCGTAGAAAATAATTGGAAAAAATATAAATAAAATTAAAGCAATAGAATGACAACATGTTAAGCTCAATTTTTCAATTTAATTATCAGATATTTTAAGATTTAATTTATTGCGTGTTATTTCATCTGTTTATGAAAATGTGTAATGTAGGTAATGTAGACATATTTTAATGATATTTTGAAGTTTTCTCCATTTTAATTTAAACTTTTTTTGGAAACAAGTTAATATAACTATTTTAGCATCAACTAGTATTCAAAAACTGTGAAAATTTCAACTCTATAGCGACCACAGTTTCAGAAATACAGCCGGACGACGAACGGACAGCTAAACCGTAATAAGGTCACTTTTTGGTACGTAACCCTAATGACTATAGACCAATACTATAATATGGTGGTTTTTCTTTGAATGGCAATTATTGTCAAGTGTTTTGACAAAGTTTTATGATCGTTATAACGTTTTTTGAGGAGTTTTAGTTATGTATTCACATTTTCAAAAGTAATTAATATAATTTTATTTATATATATGAGAAATTGCCACAATAGCTCATGAATGCAACATCGGGATACAACAATTTAATGTTGAGATTCTCATCATAAAAGATATAAAAAACTTACCTTTTTTTTTCGTGTTACTAATAAATAGCTACTGACGTGATAGATTTTAAATGAAGACAAAATGCTAACTATGCATTATCATGTAGTTAAGGACGTGTTTACAAAATTTCAGAACAATATGTTTCAAGATAAAGCAACTTAAAAGGATGATTAACTATGAGGATGAGCGAATAGAAAATTAGGTGTTTGTAAAATGTATTGCTGTTGCGCATTGTCCGAACAAATGCGATAGAGATAACTGCTGCTTGGATCGAGAAAACCATGAAAAGCCATTAAAAGATCATGAAATCGACGTTTCGTTATCCTCTGATTACATCCCCAAAACTTAAACTAATTCATTTATTTTTCATTTCGTTTCATTATTTATTTCAATTTCACTTCATTATAAAATAAAGAAAGTAGTAGTAGAAAGAAAGTAGTACAAATCTATAATAAATAAAAGTCACTGATAACCGCTATCATTATTCGTGTAATAACTCCATAAAGAATATATAAAAAAATCGTAAAACTCGCCGCCATAAAACCAACTCGTAAAATAACAAATAATATATTTGTAATATGATTTAGTAAGTAAAGCATATTACAAATATATTATTTGTTGATCAAAATTTGTTCTTCCTTATTTGGTCCGTATTGTGACGGATTAAGAATACAATTAGTGTTACTTTCTTTCCCAGGGTGCTGTAAAAGTCAGCTAAGGGATATTGTTATAAATAATATAACATCCTCTGTGCCAACATACCCATTTAGCGCTACACAGACCATATTCCCTCAAAATGAGAGTAGGCCCATGAGCAACAGTGAGACAGTAATGGGCTGGAGAGAGAGAGAGAGAGAGATATTATGATATTTCTACATTAATTTATTAATATTTTGCGATTGACTCGCTATGCTTTTACTAAATAAACTAAATTATAATGGAAAAAATGATAACCATAAGCGGGACTTGAACCCGCGACCTCGGAATGCCGTGCCGAATGATATTTCTGTTAAAGTTTATTATTAACAAGTTGTTGCTCGTGACTTTATATGGGTAGAATTTGGATTCACTTTATACTTTTTTCGTTGTAAAAAAGTTCTGTATAAAACCTCCGGTAAGTCATTATGAATAAGGGGGTAAACCCCTTATTCGTAATGACTTACCGGAGGTTTAAAAGTTCGCAAGAAAAATCACACAAATGATTGGCCCGAGCGGGAATCGAACCCTCTTGATCGGCAGTCCGTTACATGAACCACTCGACCACGAGGCTCGTCATGTACCTATTTATACTAATATTATAAAGCTGAAGAGTTTGTTTGTTTGTTTGTTTGAAAGCGCTTGTTTCAGAAATCACTGATGTGATTAGAAAAATTCTTTCAGTTGTGGACGTGTGGTGTGCGTTTATCGAAAACGAGCGAAGCATCAGTGAAAACTGTTGCAATAACGAGAAAAAAAATCTAAATTCGACGGGTACGGAGTCGCGGGCAACAGCTAGTTTATATAATATTAGGTAACGTAGAGGGTAACTCCATGAGATTACCTAAATAACGGGATAAGGACATGAGAATAATGATGACGAGGATATAGCAGTTATAGTTGATATATAGCACTCTCTCTACAGCCCATTTACGTCCCACTGTTGGGCACGGGCCTCCTCCACTTTGGGAGGGATTATGGTCTACTATGCCGCGCTGACCAAGCGTGTTGGCACAGGGTTTATTTTCGAGGTTTCCGTCTCTCACAGTGGATGTTATCTGTGTGCAATATCCCTTACCTGACTTTTACAGCACCCTTGGGAGGAGATGGGGTGGTGACACTTGTATTCTTAATCCGTCTCCACACGGAGCATATAAGCACTAATTGTTATAAATAAACTGAAAATTTCGGCTCCCTAGCTATCACCGTTCCAGAGATACAGACTGGTGACAGACCGATGGACAGATAGTAAAGTCTCAGTGACAGGTTTCCATTTTACTTTTTGGTACGGAATTCGGTAAAAATATGAGGCTTTAGTAACGACGGTTTTTCGTTGATATTAGTATTTGTTCCATTTAAGTGACATTATATTTGAAATATTAAAATCATAATTCACAAAGACGGGCCTCGTGGTTGAGTGGTTCATAAAACGGACTGTCATTCACGAGGTCTCAGGTTCGATTCCCGGTCATGACAATCATTTATGTGATGTTTTAATTGTCCTACAAATGTTTGTACTGCGTCTGGGTGTTTACTATGTATTACAACTATATATTTACAAAAGAAAAGTGGTTTATGTATTCTATCCGTATTCTGGTACCCATAACACAAGCATATAAGCTTAGCTTGGGAGCAGGGGACGTTGTGTGAAATGTCCATGAATATTGATTTATTTAATTATAATTATATATCAAATAAAAGCCGAGAGATAGGTCTGGAGCTGAACTCAAATAAAACAAAAATGATGACAAACTCAGTAGCTGTACATGTAACCATTGATGGACAGAATCTAGAATACGTAGAAGAATATGTGTATCTAGGACAAATTATATCTCCTAATGATCAAATATCCAAAGAAGTCGACAAGAGAATTGCCTCTGGTTGGAAAAAGTTTTGGGCCTTAAAAGAAATTATGAAAAGCAAGGAACTTGGAATAAACATTTAAAAGAAGACTTTTGACATCTGCATTCTGCCTTGCATCACATATGGATGCGAAACTTGGGCTCTGACCAAAAAACACAGAGAAAAGTTGATGAAATGTCAGAGAGCTATGGAAAGAAGTACACTAGGACTAAAACTGATGGACAAAGTTAGGAGCATTGATATCAGACGCAAAACCAAGTTTACTGATATCCTATCACGAATTGAAATGCGAATTGAAATGGAGATAGACTGGCCACTTGCTCCGCTGCAAGCAAGAGAAGTGGAGCAAACAAGTGACAGTCTGGTACCCAAGAGAAGGGAACAGAAGTCGTGGCCGAAAAACGATGAGATGGGAAGATGAATTGAAAACAACTCTGGGTCCCCTATGGCAAAGAGTTGCGAGAGACAGGATGCAATGGAAGGCGTTGGAGGAGGCCTTTGCCGTTAGGCACACCGAGCTAATGGACATTTTATAAAGTATTCATAGCATATTTATATAAGACAAACATGTAATTGCTCGGAATAAATGGCTGTATTATTATTATTATTATATATATCAAATAAAAATGATAGTAATTCGCTAAGCATCGCAAGCAAGTTCAAACAAGTACATTACAAACGTTTAGCAAAATCCTAATAACCGATTAACAAATATACAATATTTTTTCATTTGTCAAACTCCCTGTAATAGAATTTATAAATATGACCTGTCAATAAATATATAGATATGTACTTGTACGGGCTTCGTGGTCTAGTGGTCCGTGTAACGAAATGCCGTTCAAGAGGACGTGGGTGCGATTCCCGCACTAGACAATTAATTGAGTGATGTTTATAAATGTCACACAAATATTTGTACTGTAACTTATGTATCTATAATACAAGCATATAAGCTTACTTTGGGACCAGAGGACGTTAAGTAAAATGTCCATGAATATTTATTTATATAGTCAAAAACCCTAGTTTAAATTGAATTAAAAAAAAAGTATTTATAAACTTTAAACGGCGGAGCCAATTTTCTTGTGCCTTACTTTTGTATTGGCAAACCTTTTTATTCATAGAGTATTTAAATATGTAATAATTTATACCCATTTTTACAGACCAATTTATTTAATTATTCAAACAGATATTGTGCAATCTGTTTGAGTGTGTGATGCTTGTTTTATATCTAATACGATATAAATATGCTTAAACTTTACTTAACAAACCACTTGTAAAAAGTAACACACTGCACTCAAATTTTGTAATAAATCATGAATTTCAATAAAACATAATAATAACTTTATAACAATGAATATTCTGTGCATTAAAAGTCGGTCAAATAGTTGGGCATGTATTGCTTAATATTATACACATCCTATATAAACGTGTGCCAAAGCACTAGTGAGGGAATGCAGCGTACATGCGAGTGTGAGTGGGCAGTTACTGTACGCACACATACAAATAAGTCTATATACATGGCGTTCTAAAAGATAAAAAATTTAGGGATGTCCAGTTTTCTAAGAGAGCTTTTAAAAATATTTTATGTTAATGTAATAAAGGAACTTCAAATACAATTACGTGTTCTAGATTAATTTGATTATGACATTTTTATGTCTAGAAATAAATAGAAGTCTTCAGTACTTATTTACAAACCTATGAATGTTGCATTAACATCTTTATAAAATTCTTGTGATTGGTGATTTATACTTCAGGAGATCAATTTGTATTCTATGATGTTCCCCAGTTACATATTTGAACGTAAGTTCTGTAGTAAGTAATCTGTAAATATCGCCGAACGCTCTTTCTGTATTATTCTGTGCTAATAAAATATTATTTAATTATTTTGAGTAAATTTTCGCAGTTGATACAAAACCAAATTTATTTTTTGAACGCAACCTTTTTCGTGGAATGTGATATTGTTTGTAACAATGTAATGTTGTTTTGAAAAAATATATCCCTAACAAACTGTACAAAACTCCATTCTCCTGAATCATTTTATCTATTAAAAACCGCAACGAAATTCGTTATTCAGACTTCTTTTTAACACGTTTATATTAGTTCGGTAGGTATCTATCAATGTGTTAATATAATATATTATTTATTATTTTACATATTATGTAACGGAATTTGAGAAAGTGATTTTCACCAACTTATAGCAGTCAGATCGATCTGAAATTTTGCACACAACATATTAAGTACCGATGACAAAGCAATAATTAAAAAAAAATTTAGGATTTTCAAGCGTGTTTTCTAGTTTTTGAACTGAGTAGATTATTATAGTAAGTCTTGTAAAGATCGTCGATTACTGTCATTAAATTTGTGTAAGTTTATTGTTTACGTCTGAAAGAAATAAAATGAATCAAAATGTTACAACAGTCGACGGGCCTCGTGGTCGTGTGGTTCTTGTGATGGACGGTGGTTCACGAGGTCGCGGGTTCGATTCCCGCTCGGGACAATCATTTGTATGATATTCATAAACATTATATAAAATGTTTGTACTGCGTTTGGGTATTTCTATGTATTATAAGTATGTATTTACAAAAGAAAAGTAGTATAATATGTATTATTTCCGTATTCTGGTACCCATAACACAAACAAATAAGCTTAGCTTGGGACGAGAGGACGTTGTGTAAAATGTCCGTGAATATTTATATTACTAACAGTGTAAGAAGCAACCCTACCAAATTTCGAGCTCAAACCGATTCAGCATTGCAATTGTGCAGTATTATTGCAAATTTAATGTGGATCGGACTGTCTGTGTGAACTACATAGTTTGTACTAGTGCAGTTAATGTTACTTGTAACCATACATTATGTACATTGTATTGTAAACATAGTTGTCATGCTTTGATGCTTATTGTACGCCGTTTGATTTTGGATAGTTAAGATTTATAAAGGTTTACTTTTTTCATTTATTTAGCATTTATTAGGTTATTTGAAAATAAGACTGTCTGGTCTATAAGGTAACATAATAATAAAACCACGTTATGGAACGTAATATTTTATAAATAAGCTTAAACCAATTCACAAACTTAATTTTGTAGTTGAAATGTTAGCGATTGCCTACATTTACAAAAATAGTTAATACTTATGTATTAACTATTTTTTTGTAGCTTGGTTCAATAGTTAGGCTTGGTCCATTAAAGATTTTGGTTCCCTAGCGTAAGTCGAAAATACTCAAAAATGGCCGTAATTCGGTTATATCTTCTAAATGTGTTGACCTACGAGGTTGATTATATTTTTTCCAGCAATCGACCGCATAGATCTACATATTGTATCAGTTTCAAGTTGATACGTTCAGCTGACGCCTGGTAAAAAAAGATTGACGGACGGACAGACAGACCGACAAACAGACGGACACCGTAGTGAGACTATAAGGGTTTCTTTTTTGTACGAAACCCTAAAAAGAAAGATTCAAGCATATCTATGTTAGTTAAGTATGAATTGTATTTGCTAAACCAAAAGCGCATTTAAAGTTATTTATTTATTTATTTCGTGACTCTACATATTATAAGAAAATAAACAATGTTACTCAAAGTCAAATATGTCATTTAATACAACAGTAAGAAAATATTCCTTATTTACGTTGCAATATTCAGACTAAAACTAGATATAATTTGATTGCATCAATAATAAAATAGGATTAAGAGAAAAATAACTAAATAATAAAATACGTAAAGAAAATTGAACGACATTGGCATAGTTCAAACACAGATTTGGTAGGTAATTTTTTTCTCAATTGCGTTTCTGTGAACGAATTTAAGTCTAGACTTTATTCGGCTTTTTATTAACTACATTGCTCTCCATGTGGTGAAGGATTAAGAATGCAATTGTCACCACCCTATTTCCTCGCCCATGGCGCTGCAAAAGCCAGTTATGGAATATTGCACACAGATAACAGTACCTCTGTATAGATAAATAAGAGATGGAAAATAGACATTATGGTGATACGCTTGGTCAGTCCAGCATAGTAGACCATGATCCCTTCCAAAGTGGAGGAGACCAGTGCCCAACAGTGCAACGTTATTTGGTTAATGGGCTGCCTCAAAAATGGACTATCCAACACAAAAAGATTTGTTGAACTCAAACCAGTAGTTCCTGAGATTAACGCGGTTAAACAAACAAACTCTTCATCTTTACAATTTTAAGTATCGATTATGTGAGGTACATACAATAATTCTTAAAATAATATTCACATCGTATACAGTTATCGCTATCGAACATAATTTATGAGAACTAACAAAAAGAAAGATTATCTAAGAATTTGTCTTCGTAATTTATGTTTGTAATTAGATATTCATATTCAGAAAGTTTAACCAAGATACGAGTAGGTAAAGTAAAGTTTTACTTTTATAATTAACAGGCTTATATTAGTTCGGTATGTATCTATCAATGTATTAATCTATGTAAAGGAATCTTTGAAAGTGATTTTCACCACTTTGCAGTAGTCGGATTGATCTGAAATTTTGCACATATATCAAGGACCGATGACAATGCAAAAATTAAAAAAATATTCATGATTTTCAAGCGTGTTTTTGAACTAAGTAGATTATTTTGGATATATTTTGTGCAACATTTGAATTGACTAAATCGTTTATATTCACAAATAGCGAAGTTTCCGTAAGGTTTAGGGGAGAAAGGAGAAAACGGTGGGTCACGTATAAAAATAATACTTCATATCTTATCACCAGAGAACCACGTTGCATGAACCTGCACATACACTCGAAAAGTGATGACATTACATCGACTGCCAGTCATAAGAATCAGACAACATCCACTGATGATGAGGGGAGAATAAGTCGAACAAAAACCGCATACATGAGTGGTTTTTCCTTAAAACACAAGTAACAGAACTTTTTAGTATACAGTGATTCTTTATAATTTATACGATGTACAATTTACAAACAATTTCCTTGTTCACTCTCTCACCTGGTTCAAATAAATTTATGCGAAAGGGGAGTCCGCATAATACTAAGTTACTTGACTTTGAAAAAACTTTATTTCTAGTTTGTTGGTTCAAGAAACTTTACAGAGGTAATGGACTGAGTAAATATATATTATACGTGTGAAGATTTAAGACATCTCCCTTGAGAATATACAAAACTTTTGTTACGTATTTCTTTATTAACGTTTTTAGGATTCTATACCAAAAGGCAACGAGACCATATGGTCTCGTTGCCTTTTGGTACCAAGACTTTGCCTTACATTCATCTGTTTATCAATAGGCTGTATCTCATAAACTGTGATAGCTAGCTAGACAGTTAAATTTTTCACAGATAATGTATTTTTGTTGCCGCTGTAACAAAAAATACTAAAAACGAGAAAACAATAAATATTTAATGGATACACCATACAACGTTTTAGTGTAACTTAATGATTTTCGAGACAAAATGATTATGCTATTGAGATATTAAGTTAATGTGCTTCGTCGGTGTTTTTTAACAGAATTTTATTAATTACGTGGTGTACTCAATAGATGGCGTGAATCCACATACATATCTCTAAAATAGGACATTAAGGCAGTAGAAGTTAGTACAAGTAACTACTTGTACTAACTTCTACTGCCTGTAAAACTGTTAAAGATACGTATACAATACTAGCCCTAACTAACTAGTTAGGGCTAGTATTGTATACGTATCTTTAACAGTTACTATACCAATAGAACGGTCTCCCAATATCATGGTCTCATCAAAGTCTACTCGCACCTTTTCTGCTCTATTTATTTTGATAAAAAAGTTGAAATAAATATTTTATTTGCTATTATTTTTGAGAACACCGAACCTCTCTTCTCCAGCCCATTTACGTCCTACTGGGCACGAGCCTCCTCCACTTTGGGAGGGATTATGGTTATGTGCCGCGCTGACCAGGCGTGTTGGCACATGGTTTATTTTCGAGTTTGCCGTCTCTCACAGAGGATGTTATCTGTGTGCTATATCCCTTAGCTGACTTATACAGCACCCTTGGGAGGACACGAGGGGTGGTGACACTTGTATTCTTAATCCGTTGAAACGTGTTTCTTACTAGTTATACGTACCAGTTATACTTAATACTTATTTCTTTGACTGATTATTATCATAGTATATTTAATACCTATATGTAATAAACAAACTTCGTGTTGTACAAATACAGACTAGTTTTATAGATAATCATTACGATCCAGGTTTGACCTGATTATTATATTGTCTAGTCTCGTAATTTCTGGATGAAAGATCAGGGTTGCCACTTGTCACTTTCCTGATATAGAATCTCTTAGTATTTTAAAGTATTAAATAGAATTAGGGATAATGTAATGTATAATATATGTCTAAACCAGCTAAGTTAGAGTTGATTTTACGCACGAATAGTTCCGTGTTTTTATCGTCATATACGCGCCTTGAAGTCGAGTGGTTCATGCAACGGACTGCCGTTCACCAGATAAGTGATATTTCTAATTAGTCATATTTATCATACAAATGTTTGTACCACGTCTAGATGTTTTCTATGTATTATAAGTACGTGAGTGGGTAGGCGAATATGCCACGGTAAACATCGGCTCAGCAGAAAATTTTAGCTTGGGACCAGAGGACGTTGTGTGAAATGTCCATGAATATATATTTAAATTACACTGTTAATTAACGTCGTACGGATTATGTCATAAAGTTACAAAAAATGATCTATATATTGAGTTGATTTGAGTTGTTTTCCTATGTCTATCTGTGGAAGCTTCAAAAGGCTTATTTAGATGATATTGTAATCTAGCTATATTTTATTGTACAAGCTGCTTGCTTTCCAAAATAAATAAAGAAATAAATATCGTATGGGGCTCCCCACTTATAGGTATTGTCTGTAAAATTTCAACTCGCCCTTCATGAGATGTAACTTGGGGATAGATGGACGGACGAGTCAATTGTAATAAAAACCCGTATTACCTTTTAAATCTAAATCTAATTTTTGTGCAAACTATATAATTTTTAGGGCTCCGCCTAAAAATTATATAGTTTGCACAAAAATTAACGAAGTGTAATTTATAGCTGTATCTGCTGACGGTACAAATTATGTGATAGTTATTGTATATTTTTATGTTTTATTCGCCGCAGAACATTTTTATTGGATAAAAAACTAGTACTAGTCTTAAAACAGTTTTTCTTTTTCTAAGATTCTGTATGACTTAACTTATAGGTCGTATCTGCTACATTCTAAAAATTCTTCAAAGTAAATAAATACATTTATTCATACATGCATAACAGTTATAAGTTTTATACACCTGACTCTTCTTTTATCATAAAATCGGAGAATGCCTTTCCCTGGCACCCTTCATCAGCAATGGTATTCAGTAAAAAAAAGTGAAGTGAATTTTTGGTGAATCTTGATCACGTGACAGCGCCCCTCTATTTTTATTGGAGGAGCGCTGTCACGTGATCAAGATTCACCGAAAATTCAATTCACTTTTTCTTACTGAATACCACTGCAGATTAGAATGAATAACTGTACACAATACAAAAGTATTGTAGATGAACTAGGAAAATGTGTTTGATGTTTAAATAATTTTTTCGTGTTTTATGAAAAATTTCCTACACTTTTCTATTATTTTGGACGGACAGTTTGAAGCCCTTAAGACATACCCTTTGCTGCGTTATTTCGTATGAACCTTTCGCTGGAAAAAGCGAACGTATTGTTCTCACTTGTACGTACAGTTCTTAATTGAAAAAATCTTTCAGTTATGGATAGTACATATATTGAGGAAGGCTCTATAGCCATAGGTCACAGCGTGATGTTATATAGCCTATGCTATAAAACATCACGCTGTGACCAATAGGAGCGAAGCATCAGTGAAAAGTTTAGCAAAACGGGGCCACAGCTAGTAAGTATAATTATGAGGTTACTTATGCGTAATAGTCTATAAAAAGTTAACAAATAATATCTAAATGGAAAATACCAGTTAATTTTACAACGAACATTGACTAAACACTCAATATCAATGAATCTTTAGAACAACACTCACATTAAAATAAACAAACTAACTTCTAAAATAGACACAGAACTTTTAGATTTAATTAACATGAAAAGCCAATTTCCGTTGATGAAGAAATTTTGTGGAAAGTTATTTAATTTCTAAATTAAATTGTTTCTAAAATGTCAAGTGTAAGTTAAAGTTAGACAGGCTATATTTAGAATTATTAAGTTTTAATGAAATTATTATAAAATTTAAAACTTTGCAGACAGCTTCATTTAGAGATTATGTAGTCTACTTGGTTGATAGACGTAATATTATTTACTTTGTTTAAAAACTGGTCAAGTACGAGTTGGATTCGCACGTGCCGTTATTATCTCAATATATTCGTGATACTGACCCAAAATAACGGGATAAGGGCAAGAGAATAATAATAATGTGTATTTTTGTAGCGTATAGTTGATGATACCTACTTAAACTGTAAAATTTTCAGCTCTCTAGCTATCATTGTTCTAGAGATACAGCTTGTTTACAGATGAACGGACAGATGGACTGTGAAGTCTCTGTATTAGGTTATGGTTTTACCTTCCAATGCGGTACCCAAAAAAATTTTATAAGTGTAAAATAAAAATTTTTTGCATTAATTTTAGGATTTGGGCATTAAAGTTTTATGTCTTGTTTAATATTGCGATATATATATCTCTCTCTTTCACCCTCTCCATCCTATTATCGTCCCACTTCTGCGCACGGGCCACCTTCACTTTATGAGGGATTACGGTCTTCTATGCCGCACTGAGAATGCGTGCACCGCAATGTACTGTAGTTGGCACAGGGTTTATTTTTGAGTTTTCCATCTCTCACATAAGATGTTATCTGTGTACTCTTTTAGCTGGCTTTTACAGCATCCTGGGAAGGAAATGGACTGGCACTTGTATTCTTAATCCTTCACAACATAGACATTGAGATATATTAAATCATTATTTAGGCGAATGAAGTTGCGGGAATAAGGCTAGTAATATATAACTCATTTAGGGTTCTTTTATGCATGGTAAATGAGATGCCACAAACATGAACAGGAAATATTGTGGGATGTAGGGGTTGCACTTAAGCTGACGGGTTCATTATCTTAACAAATGAAATATTGCTTCGTGTATAGAATATAATTATATTTTTACTACCGGCGAGTGCGTACAGTTCGGTTACCGCAATGTCTTTATAAATTCTAGGTCATATGTTCCCAATCTAAGCTATATTTCTATGCTTGTGTTAAGTGTATCAGAATCTTTACTTAGTATAAAACAAAGTCGTTATTTTTGTATGTATGTCCCTATGTGAGCTTATATCTTTCAAACTAGGCTACGGATTTTGATGCGGTTTTTTTTAAGTGATAGAGTGGTTCAAGAGAATAGCTTTTTGTATAATTTGTTAAGATTTGGTTTCTTAATTTGACGCATATGAAGTTACGAGCAACAGCTAGTACGAATATAATGAGGACATACAAAATGTATAAATGGTATTTTTTGGAAATTTAATCATCCAATTATTTTAGTAGTTTTTGCCTGAAAAAATTACACACAGTTACTTTGATATCTTGATTATAAATTTGTTCTACGTCTTTATTTCGTGTACTTTCACTGTCTAGACGAAAGTCAATATTTGAGAAAAGTATTTATATCGAACGCTGATTTTCCGTATATTCTGAAATATAAAAAAGGTGCGTATAGAGTTCTGTGTGGTGACGGATTAAGAATACAAGTGTCACCACCCCATCTCCTCCCAAAGGTGCTGTACAAGTCAGCTAAGGGATATTGCACACAGATCACATCTTTTGTGAGAGACGGAAAACTCTAAAATAAACTCTGTGCCAACACGTCTGGTCAGCGCGGCACAGTAGACCATAATCCTTCCAAAGTGGAGAAGGCCCGTGCCCAACAGTGGGACATAAATGGGCTGGAGAAGAAGAAGAAGTGTAGGTATAGAAATCCCGCCATGTACGATTTCGACTAGCACAGGAACGGTTCCGTACCGTTCTCTCTCTCTCTGTCTCTCTCTCCAGCCTCTCTGTGCACTGTTAGGCACATGCTTCCTCCACTTCGAGAGATTTTATGGTCTCCTATGCCGCGTTGACTAGGTGTGTTGGCCTAGGGTTTATTTGTGAGTTTTCCGTTTCTCAAAGAGGATGTTTTCTGTGTACAATATCTTCTAGCTGGCTTTTACAGCACCGTGGGAAGGAAAAGGGATGGGAACACTTAATTTTATTCTTAATCGCCACACGAACAAAATAGTTTTACTAAAATACAGTTTCTTTTAATAAGAGAATTCAGTTAACATAGTCGAATTGTGTTATTGACACTGTCAATTTTAATTTTTTAGTTTAGTGGTGCGCGTAGAAATGATATCAATGTAATCTATTATACTAACGTAAAGCCATAAACTAAACGTACGAAGATTTATATGAACCACAATTTAGAATTGCATCGCATCGAATTGGATGCCAACGCGTTATTAAATTTAACAACCTAAGATAGCTAGTTGAGTTAACTTTCAGAAATCTAACTATTTACTTAGTTGTACAGTTAAATTATATAATGCAGCGATATCATTTTGTACGACTAATTTTTTGATCGCGATATCTCAAGCCTAAACTCCAAATTTCATAATTTCTTATGTGGTTATCAGAAATTGTTAAGCGTACTTAGACCGCCTCCTTCACTATATAATTTATATCTTCTTTTATATAAAATTCACGTGTCACAGTGTCAGTTACCGTACTCCTCCGAAACGGCTTGACCGATTTTTATGAAATTTCACATGCATATTCAGTAGGTCTGAGAATCGGTCAACATCTATTTTTCAAACCTATTTTTTTTTTTTAGTACGGCAAAACAACGTTCGCCGGGTCAGCTAGTTATAATATATTAATGGAATGAAAGAGGCTGATGGATTGAAGAATTATCCATTAATTATTCTATTGATGATGATTGATGAGCCCTCTTAAATATTTTTTATATTTCGATTTCAATGTTATAGTGGCAACAGAAATGCATCATCTGTGAAAACCGTTACTGTCTAGCTATCACCTCCCAGGTGACCATTGGATGGATAGTCGAGTCTCACTTATAGCGGTCATGTTACTTTTTCTTTTCTGGTACGGGACCTTAAACATGGACAAGCGGAGTAATCGAGCCACTCCTAAAAATGGTGTATTCATATCATGTGTGTATCAATATTGTCGTGTGATATAAACCCAAAGTTATCCCAAAGCATCATTAAATCTTGTCACAATATCTAATAAAATGAGGTCAGTAAATCAAATATGTTATTGTCAGTTTTATTACGAACATATCCTGTTTCCGGTTTAAATTTCAACGACTATGTAGCCGACTATGAATTTCAACACCTTTTGAAAATCGCCAACATTGAATAATTCATAAAAATATATATTTTTAATAGCTGTGCTAAAGTCACTAGTCTTCTTACTGTGAACCCCCCTCCCTTCTGTCTTAGGGTTATAAAAATAAATGTTGACCTATTTTCGGACCTATTCGATATTCACACAAAATTTCATATACATCGGTCGAGCCGTTACAAGAGTTTGTAACAAATACCACGATACATGAGTTTTATATCTCAAATATTATCTAGCTCTGTGAAATTTAGAAGTGGGAATGAAGTGGTGATCTTATTTTTAATCTTTATAGTACGACAATAAAATGATGTGTATAATTACTGTTTTCATTTCAAACGTCTGTGGTGTTATTATTTGACATCTAATACAATTATATTTTTACATGGAAGTAATATTTATAAAGTCCACAGTCCAAGACCAGTAAGTAAAAAAGAAACAATATTTATCGATTAAAGTAATAAAACGTTATCACTTAACAACCGTTTTTCGCAATCACGTTAAATTTCTACAGCAGATAAATATAAAACGTGCTATGTTGCGAAATATCTTAAAAGTTAGCAAGTTGATAGAAATCTAACCTGATAAAAATATAAAAGCCTCCATGTGAGTGTCACGTGCTACCTACAGAGTAATATAATACATAATATAGTGGCATAACTATCAACAGACGGCAAGTCTTGTCTGAGGACTGTGTAGGTCATCAAAGCCATCCGGGCGAGGGTGACTGTATGCTGTCGCACGCAAATGATACGCGAGCAACGCGGCCCGCATCGATCGTCCATGTGCCGGGCCGCAGTACCCCCCTTACTTCCCCCTAAGGGGTGGGTTCACCCGATTTCTACCTCCCAACTCCCACATCGCCAGACACAAACACCCTCACGCACAGACGCACACACACACCACCTATCTAATGTGTTCCACCAAATGATCCGAGTAGAATATTAATTCATCTATGTATAAAAAACTCAAAGTCATTCCTGAAATATTTTTTTTATATGGTTATAAATCTGATGTTATTTGTCTTATGATTTATTTCACGTGAAATTTAAGATGAACATTTCAAAGACAATCTAAAAATTATACATTAAAATACTTAATTGTTATAATTGTAATTGATGATATCCTTTAATTAAATCCAATGTAATAAAAAAATCGTACTGGGTTAATGTAAGAAATGTAACAAGAATTTTTTTATAAAAATGTATATAAGAATGTAAGATGACGTAAATTAATGGTTGTTATGAATACAGTAGTACAGGTTAACAATGAGCGAAAGTATGCGTGACCCCGGCCGCGGGTTAATTGAGCACGAACCCACGTGGCAACAATTATTTACCTCCAGGTAACCACGTGCCATCGCTCATATAACAAAATAACCGACAATACAATAATACACAAGACATACATACTAAAACTACACATAATAAAAATATACATAACAAGTACTGAAGCAATGCGGAGGAACTAACTAAAAATGAAGAAATAAGATAGTGAATTTACAGACATACCGATACCGATTTAATGCTACTATTTAGGAAAATGTATTTGAATCTAGACTTTGACCACATGTGTTAGAGTTCAAATTAAAATGCTACTGGCTACAGTACATAAATATCTAAAGATACTTAGGGAAAAGACACTAGAATAGAATAGATCAGTTCAGTATTGTATGATTTATGAAATAGAATTAGTTATGTATCGCAAGATATTGATAGAATGACTCAAAATCGCAAATATCTTGTGAAACCGCATGCGTTCAATATGAAGAAAACAATTTAAAAGATGATACAATTATACAATTCTAAGTGTACTACGTATTACTTGTATCTACAGTGTTGTAGTCTACTAAAGCATTGCCTGATTGCATATAAAGGGAAAAATGCAGCTTTTGAGCGTTCCAGCGACGACACCCCATAACTGGGGCACGTGATCTGCTAACACGAGCTTCAAGATGTTAACTCACATTTGCCACAAACCGGTACAGTCCAGGGATCCTTTATAATATTTGATGAACTAATTAAACTAAAACAGAAATTGACACACAGTAACTGGCCGGTTGTTTCGTAATGATCGGGGTTCGCGTTGGGTTTCGCGTAGTACTCATTTGGTTTTCTAGAGCGGTATTAGACGTGTGTCCCGCGCGGGGGTCGTGGCTCGACTGGGCGGGCGACTTACCCCGCGCTCCGCAGCCGCCGAGCCTCCCTGCCACCCCAATTGCATCCTTCAAATGCTCCCTGATAATCGGGAGAAAATACTACACACAGCTGCAATTGGAATGCCGCATCGTACTCTTTTTTTGGCTATGAGTCAGTAATCGCATCGGCCTTCATTCGCCGACTGGTTGACTCCGTGGCTCTGAAGGGTGTCGAATGCAATTTTAGTCGTAAAAAAATCTCAATTTGATTACATTATTAATTAGGTTATTATTAAGCATCTTCAGTAACCCGTTTTGTATTTAAGAAAGAAAGAACATGAATATAGATGAAACATCTTCACATCATATCAAACAGTACTTATTCATGTAAAATTATGACTAGTTGAGACGAGAGGAAAAAAGTGTTATGTTTGTCTGTGGCAGAAACATCTCAGATATCATAAATTTAAGCTACATTACGATATCTAAGTAGGTTTTTGTGTGAAAAAATAAATTTTCTTCCAGAAATGTGATATTTGTTTTCTCTACTTCGCATTTTTGTTGTGTATTCATTGGCTTATTTGCTTTATTATAATTTCATATTATAGCAACGATAGCGATTTTTCTATTTGACATTATGCTGAAGTTATTGAAGAACTAACAATCGTTGGGAAATCTAGGTTCTCCAGTGGTGACCACATAGTGGACGATGGAACGAACAGCGGCCCTAAAATGGAATTCTATGGGAGAGATTCAGTCGTTTATTGAAAAGATGAATGATTGGAAGAAATTTTCCAAAACTCGAATGAAATTAATTTAATAAAATAGATAATTTTTTTCAGAATTATATGAAAGGTTTTTACAAACCGTAGCAGGCTGCTACGGTTTGTAGCAGCCTTGTAGCAGGTATCTACGAGTTTAATAATAAATTAATAAACAGAGTCTATTTTTAGACTCATAGGTTTTTAAGGCTTTAGTGCGAGTAGTAAAACTAACATACATATTATATTTGTACATACATATAGTGCAAAAAGTTCAGTAATTTTATCATATAAAGAAAAATTTTATAGAATAAGTGAACATTTCTAAACGTTGCGCATCTTTTGGTCAAAATTTCGCTACATTTTATACTTATGTCATGGATACATACCAGATTATGGATATAGTACATAATATATTATCTCTTTGGTCATAGTAAGAAGACGCAGTGCAAATATCTGTGTTCGTACATTGATTTGTCTTTTATGCAGTCACAATTGCCGCTGCCGCTGCCGCGCTGGTCCGGTTTGCATAATTCTTTTAGTGTTGGATAGTACTTTATTGAAATAGGCTATAGGTTATATAACATAACGACCAATAAGAGCGAAGCATTAGTAAAAAATGTTGCAAAAAAAACACAGAAAATTATCCATATTCCATACTATGTATCATTTGCTTTCTAAATTCCACGTGTACGAAGTCACACGCAACAGCTAGTTAAACAGAATTGAATGCAGTAATATGCGATAAAACAAAAATAAAATTTAAGTTTTGGAACAATATAAATAATACATGTGCAGTATGATAATCTTGAGTTGCATCAAATTAGGCCGAGAAAGTGTGTTTTCTCTATAGTCTCTGCCTACCATCATGGGTGAAAGGCGTGATTTTATGACGATGATGATAATCTTGAGTTGCATTTTTGTCATAAATTAAAAGCTCAAGCAGTTTAAAAATAGGTTTTATTAAATGCCATTTGGTTCAAGGTCGTTTTTCTGAATTTGTAACATAGAAAAACATAGTGAGGTCGGAAGGAAATACCCATTCAGAGACACTTACTTCAGTATGCAGTAGTTGAAGAGTACGGAAAAGAAGAGATTATAATTGATCTACTTTTATTTATCTGTTTTTTACATTCATATCTTACTTAAATACCTGAGCACTGTCGTAATGTAGGCACAACAACCTACGGTGCGTGTCCCGACTATGCAATTAGAACAATATTGTTGGATAGAATTTCGGCCATTACAATTGTTTTTTATTATAACGTAAACAAAATATACCTATATATAATACGTTCAGTCAAACGTGTAAATCAGAATCAAGTTCATATATATAACAAAGCCAGGTCGTAATAATTCAGAAAATATTTTTTATTATTTTAGTATCCTCCATGTGCATACAGTGTAAAAGCACTGTATGTGAGGGTACTTGCGACAAGTGAAGTTGACTGTTTGTCATTACATTTGTTATGCATTTGATTTACTTTTTTCTTTTAAAAATATTTTTAATCACATTATTAATTACGAAATGCATATTTTATGCGTACATAAAATATTTTTATAAAGATAGAAAACTCAGGATAATGTTTTAAGCACTAACAACAGTTTGCTATGCGACTTTTGTAAGGATTTTTAACCAAAAAAAACTTTTTTTGTACGAAACATAAATTGTTTCAGTGGCGGCTGTTTAAATATACGTAAAATTCATTTGATAAAATAACAAAATCAATGTACTATATCTTTTCTTGCTAAAGTAGTGTTTAAAGGTGGCCAGAAGATGGCTCTCCCCTTTATTCTTATCCTTACTTATTGTAAAACAAAGTCATCATTTTTGTATGTATGTCCCTATGTGAGTTTATATCTTCAAAACTACGTAACGGGTTTTGATGCGGTTTGTTTTAAATGATAGAATGGTTCATTAGGATGGCTTTTTGTCTGGTTTGTTAAAGTTTGGTTTCTGAAGTCCACGCGTATGAAGTTACGAAAAACGACTAGTCTATACTAATATTATTAAGCTGAAGAGTTTGTTTGTTTGTTTGAACGCGCTAATCTCAGGAACCACTGGGCCGATTTGAAAAATTCTTTCAGTGTTAGATAGGGCATTTATCGAGGAAGGCTTTAGGCTAAAATATCACGCTACGATTAGTAGAAGCGCAGCAGTAGTGAAAAATGTTGCAAAAACGGGGAACATTTTCTAAATTCCACGCGGACGGAGTCGCGGGCGACAGCTAATATAGTATAAAGACAACAAGATGCATTGACCATTAATATATGAAGAGTTTTGCGTGACCTTGAGCTATCTACCATCACGACCCTTAACAAGGGATGAAGTATACTTTAACCCTAAATTAAGTGGCGAGATTTCCTTTAACAATCCGCGCCGTCGCGTCGGGTCGCGACCAACGAATTATCAACACAAAACGTCATAACCGACAAGCCCTGGTAACCAAATCTGGATTTTGCCGCAAGGATTTTATATTCAATTTTATTATGATTTAGATTCTGGTCGAAGGGGTGTGTAGTGGGCTTGTTCGAAGCGTCCTCTAAGAAAATGGAGACAATACGATTATAGTACTTACTACAGTTTATGCAAATATTTCAGATAAAATATTTATTTACTTATTTATTTTACAATTTTTGCACACAATAAATGATTGATGTACAATGGTGGACTTAATGCCAACGGCATCTTCTCCCAGTCAATCAGCGAGGAGTGCAGAAGTAAGTTAACGTGAGTGCTATTTATTTTGACATATAGGTATACAATAATAATTATAATGAAATACATAAAGCTCATACATACAAAATACATAAATAATAATATAACACTTGCTATACATACACTACATAAACCATAGTTACTTATATATACCATGATAATATAACATACTACGCTATACATACACTACATAAACCGTACATAAATACATATAATATACTTCCAATAGTGGAGAAAACACTAATAGTATACTCCTACCAATTAACTGCTATAGAGTTCACGTACTTTAGCTTTGAACGTCCGACGAGATTTAGCTGCCCTGATCCCAAAAGGGAGCGAATTCCAAAGAAGAATTGACTGTATATTATAAGACGAGTGTACTAAGTGAGAGGTGTGAGGAGGACAGGTAAGAAGAAGATTATGTGAAGAACGAAGGTTTCTTTCGTGAGTGGAGCAGAGATATTGAAAGCAAGTCTTATAATATACGTGTTATATTTTATTTATTTCAATAATTTATTACCATAGAACAATTTACTGCAGTCTCGTTGCGTTAGTTTTACGTAGATTTTGGTTTTTACAAGGCACAGTGCTTTTTAGTATATATTAGTTCTGAAAAAATTTTTGGAATAAATATTTTTATACCAACGTTTTATTCATCTTATTGTGTACAGCTATTTAATCAATCTAACCCAACTCTAGATTTGAATAAGATTATATAAATAGCTCCAGAAATGTACTTAAAGATACTTCAAAAGTTTTTAAGCCAATAACATAACAAACAAACAACAAACAATATTAACATTCATCAAAGGATACATACAGACTGATTCAAGAAACGATTTGATTGATACGATTCGATTGACCTGAGTAAGTATTATGACTAAGGTTTTAAATAAAAAAAAATAGTCGTGTAATGTGAGATACTATAATTTAATATTAATTTATTTTATAGGGTACTGTACATATTTTGTTTTTTTAAATTAGTTTTTAATTGTTTAATGTTAATTGTTATTCTAATAAATAAATTCAGTTACTTCTAAACATAATTGAATTATAATCAAATAAAACGCATACCGTTCGTGTATTAGATAGTAGCTGTTGCCCGCAACTTCGTATGCGTTTAATTTAGGAACCAAACCCTAATAAATATATATAAAAAAACTATCCACTACCGCAAAACGCATTAAAATACGTGCCGTAGATATGAAGATAATATAAGCGCACATAGAGACATACATACAAAAACAACTACTTTGTTTTATATTATGTAAAGATAATGATATTTTAATAATATATTGTAAAGGCAGTAAAGTAACACATTCATAACATATTTCATACAGTCTGAAAAATATGCATATACATTAAACTGCCCAAATATTATTATGTATAATACAATAATTTAGACTATCCTCTTTTCATCTCTTTCAATCACTTACTAAACCTATCTTCCTTCTCTTTCATAATCCGTCTACAGTCGGATTCCACGACGGTTTTTTTTCGATTTTTCACATTTGCGTTACAGTACTGATTGATAGAAGGGTAGGGGGTTAAATAATGGGAGGGGAACAGTGGTAGGGGTATGTAGTTAAGTGCAACCCTCCAGAGATGTCGCAGGACTACCATTTAGTAGTTTTTTTAGGTTTATTTTGTTGCTTAGTGGGTATAAGAGTTGTAATAAAATACGCATTGCGTATGCGTTTTTAATATGGCACTGTCCGTTCCCCTCGGCCTTATTCCAAGTAGTTACAATTGTCAATTAACTTGGATATAAACTGCTGTGACTTATTTGATTGGATTTTAATTAAATAGATTGCATTAGTGGGCTTCTTGGCGTTTTAGTGATACTGAGTTATGTGCGCGCGGTCGTAGAGTCAATACTCATTTAGAACGATTTAGATATAAAAATAAATAAAAAGGTCCGTGTGGTGACGGACTAAGAATACAAGTGTCACCACCCCATCTCCTCCCCAGGGTGCTGTAAAAGCCGGCTAAGGGATATTTTATACAGATGACGTCCTTTGTGAGAGACGGAAATCTCGAAAATAAACCCTGTGCCAACAGGCCTGGTCAGCGCGGCACAGTAGACCATAATCCCTCCCAAAGTGGAGGAGGCTCGTGCCCAACAGTGGGACCTTGATGGGCTGGAGAGAGATATATAAATTGCTCTTGTTTAGGAACAAAATCTATTTGGTATTTTTATTTTGTACTAGCTGTTGCCCGCGACTCCATCCGCGTGGAATTTGGAAAATTTTTATTTTCATCTCAGGGTCTAAAGATTGTCTGTGCCAAATTTCATCAAAATCGGTTGAGAGGTTTAAGCGGGAAAGGTAACAGACAGACAGACAGAGTTACTTTCGCATTTATAATATTAGTAGGGATTGTTTACTATTTTCAGGTTTTGCATGAATATGATTTTTTTTATTAAAATTACCAGAAAACATAAAAACGTTAGGTATTCAGTAAGCAAATGGTTAGTTTAGTAAGCTTGGTTAGTTTAGTAAGCTTGGTTTGTTTTATACTGAACTAGCTGTTTCCCGTAACTTCTTACGCGTGAAATATGGACACCAAAACTTAACTAATTATACAAAAAAGTCATCCTCCTGAACCATTTCATCATTTAACACGTTCCCAGCGGCACTAACTTATCTGTACTTTCCATTACTGCGTTACGAGTCGCTTGAAACCTCGTCCTGAACCAGACCTTGGAGCGGTACGAGACTTAGTAAACCCCACCTGGAGACAAAAATCCTTTTTTTGGCGCCAAATAAGGCAAATTGTACGGTTTTTGTCGCGATAATTATTATCAATGAGTTGATCAACCTAAATCTGCCTCCACCTGTGGGCAGATTATTTAGTATAGATTCTACACGTAAAATAAAATGTAGGGTCGTATGTACCCCATACCGCACTGAAAAAGGGCAGATTTTTCATTCTGTATATTGATGGGAAAAGTAAATAATTTTATTTAATTATACTTAACGATGCTTTTTATTAAAACAGGATAAACAATACATAATATTTTTTGCAACCGATACATTCTGTGAGAATTTTCTTTGCTTTTTTGTCGGCTTCGCGACTTGATAAGGTGTGGAGTAACTTATTTATTATATTCCTACATCATAATTTCACTTCGACCGTGTAAAATTTGTAAATATTGATTGGAAACTTACCTGTTTTTCAAATATCGGTAATTTTGAATTAGATTCCTCTACATCATCATTAATGTTATCAATTAATATTTTTCGGCAACGTTTCGGTATCTTATTATAGCGTCGCGGGCGCAGCGTCTAACATTTTGCACAACACTAACCGCGTGAAGCTAGCGTAGGGTGCGGTACGAGGTGTGCGAGGGTACGAGGTGTTTGGATCCTCGTTCCGCACTGTATTTAACTTTTATTTATTCAGTGCAGCGCGAGGCCTAAAACATCTGGTATTAAGGTAGGTATACCAAAATACTCAGAATCAATAGCACATCTCAGATATATAGTTATCTCTTTCCTAAACTGAACCAGACGGAAGTTACGCCTCTCGCACGACAGGGAAGTTTAAGTTTTTTCTGACTGCTGTAAAGACAAAACACGAACGAGATTTTATAAGTCTCGTTCCACACTTATCGTGATAAAAAAAACCGCATCAAAATACGTTGCGTAGTTTTGAAGATATGAGTTCACATGGGGACATACATACAGAATTAACGACTTTGTTTTATAATAAGTAAAAGATATGAGTTAGTCTTACTTGCGTGTGTCTTCATTTATGTTTACCTATACACAATTTGTGTTTTTGTTACAAAAACATTTTCCGGACTGCATACTGTATAATTATATAATTATCTCTCTAAAGCTCTCTAAGCTCTACTCTCTAAAGCTGTGTTCTTAGCACCAAATTTAGCTCTCTCTCACTCTCTCTCTTTCTCTCTCTCCAGCCTATTTTGCGTCCCACTATTGGGTACGGGCCTCCTTCACTTTGGAAGGGATTATGTTCTACTGTGCCTCGCTGACCAGGCATATTGGCACATGGTTTATTTTCGAGTTTTCCGTCTCTCACAGAGGGTTAGGGGTTGTGCAAATTTAGCTATTTGGGTATATTTTTTATGTAGGCTATATAATGTTAATTTTGCAGTGTCATGTGATAGCATAAGTCCAGTATAAGCTATTGGAAAGCTTTATTGTAATTTTGAATGGGACATCAATCAATGGAGAGCATAGTATGTCGCACATATACAGATAACATAGTGTAGTATTTGTTAAGGATTATGTTAAGGATTTAAAGTTATCAACTGACCTGATTGATTGGCATAAACTTTTAATCTAGCAAAATGTAACGTAATGGGGGTTTTTCAGTTAAAATTTAAAATACAAATTCTTTCTCAAACCTGAACAAATCTAGTATTGTAAAAATAGGTGTTTTGAAAATATACTAACTATCATAAAATTCAATTTGTAATTGTCTTTTATAAAATTTGTAAGCTTATTTGGGTAAACTATACACAGCTATTACAAAAAAATGTACTACAATATTTTGTTCATCCTAATGATAACTACAGTTTACTACAAGCTGCAAATATTCCCTTAGAATTAAAGGTTTAAAGTACAAAGGGAGTAACTGTTGTAACTTCGATGTAACATTGCCAACTTTTAACAAAATTTATGGTTAAAGCATTTCCAAGTAGAACGAGAGGGTGGCGCTACACTCACCCCACGTTTAGGGTTGAAATGCGCTTTTGACACATATTGGCAGTTTTGGTATAGCCTGGATATATAGGAAATGGAAGTAATTTTGGTTGCACTGACATAATTATAGTACACCAAAAGTCGCTTATTCTGCCTCGGTCAAATCCATCTTAAGGTTGTCTGGGAGAGATCGCAGTTCGCGATAAGACCGCCCTTTGTACCTATGACATATCTGTTATGTAAAAGATTTGTAAATCATTATGGTGTGCAATAAAGAATATTTTACTTTACTTTTGCTTTAATTAGACTAAAATATTATTAGAATTTCGTGGAACTCATTGCTACATTTCTTTTTTGTTTTTATTAATAAAATATTGATGGACATTTTAGACAACATCCTCTGGTCTTAAGCTAAGCTTATATGCTTGTGTTATAGGTATTAGCTATTAGTCATAACAAATAATTTGCTTTTGGATTCACGGAATGTCGTGTAGTCTCAAATTAAGCGATAAGATAATGTGTACACAGCAGGAACCTGACGTTGGCATTTTTTTACCACACCTTTGTTGTTGTAGCATCAACTGAAAACATATGTATAAGTACATAAACTGTGAAGTTTTTTAGCTCTCTAGCTATCACTATTCCGGAGATATAGCCTATGGTATTAGGATATATTACGTAAACTGCTTTTCTTTTGTAAATACATACATAATTATAAAATATAGTAAATACCCTTTTTGATAATATAGTTAGACCAAAGATTATAATTTAAAATAATGTTCTTAAGATACAGCCAGGTGACGGATTGACGGACGGATAGCGAATTCTTATAAACAGGATACCGTTTTACTCTTTGGTATTACAACCGAAAAAATCCCAAGATTTTCAAAATGACCTGGAGATGAATGTGGGATACACTGGAGTGTTTATAACAACTGTTTACCTAAAATTATTTATGGCTCAAAAGATTGAATAGTATGTTACACAATAAGGATCCGTACCTAAACACGATACAAGCGTAATAGATAATTGCGTACTGAAATGTAAAGAAAGTGATAAAATTAAATTTATTTACACAGAGTTCCTACATCCCGGGCGGGCTTCGTGGTGGAGTGGCTTATGTAATGGACTGCCGTTCATGAGGTCGCGGGTTCGATTCCCGCTTGGGACAATCATTTGTGTGATATCCCTAAATGTCATACAAATGTTTGTACTGCGTCTGGGTGTTTCTATGTATTATAAGTATGTATTTACAAAAGAAAAGTATATGTAGTCTGGTACCCATAATACGAGCATAGAAATATAGCTTACTTTGGGACCAGAGGACGTTGTGTCAAATGTGCTGAATATTTATTTATTTATTTATTATCCCAAACAAAGCGCTTAGCTTGTGTCTAGAATATAGTTTTCTGTAATTATAATAATATAGAATATAAATAAACACACTAGAAAAGCATCATTCATAAAAAAATTGTTTGCCTTAGGTGATTATCGAATTCCAAGTTCTTAGTAATATTCTAACGAATGTTTTAATTTATGAAATAATTTAATATTTATATAAATACTCCTTCATAACTATCCTATCTTACCTAGTAGTTCATGTAACTGACTGCCATTCACTAGGTCTCGGGTTCGATTCCCGCTCGGGACAATCAATTGTGTGATGTTTATAAATGTCATACAAATGTTTATACTGCGTCTGGGTGTTTACTATGTATTACAAAAGAAAAGTAGTTTATGTACCTAGTCTATATGTATTCTGGTATCCATAACACAAGCATACATAAGCTAAGCTTGGGACCGGAGGACGTTGTTTGAAATGTAAATGAATATTTATTTATTTATTTACCTGAATTCTTTTCGGTACTTGTAGACTTAGTTAAAATCATAAAGGGTTTTTTCTTACACGGATCCCTAAACTGGGTGTAACACAACAGCCATATAAAAAAATCCTAACATGTTTGGATCATAAAGCAGGGGCATAATAAAAGACGCTTGTAATTCATGTTGACCATCAAATATTAAAATTATTTCTTTGACAATTTACATAGCGGACTGTTACTGCGATTTGTGATGCACTTCTACCACGCTGTCATAATATGATGGCTTTTTGGATGCGGTATAAAGCGTTTTGTCTATGTGACGATGAGTTTAGAACCCCAGAGTTGAAACTCCATTTCCCCCCAAGGTGCTATACAAGAGCCTGCTCTCCTATTTCTCTCTCTCTCTCCCTCTCTCTCACTCTCTAGCACAATAACGTCCCACTGTTGGGCACGGGCCACCCCCATGTTGGGAGAGATTACTGTGCCGCGCTGACCAGCTATTTTGGCACAGGGTTTATTTTCGAGTTTTCTATCTCTCACAGACGATGTCTTCTGTCGAGTTTTCTACCTAATATATCAAATTATGGTGGAAAAAGTGAAATGCCGCAAACGGGACTTGAACCCACGACCTCGGAATACCGTTCCGAAGCTCTTCTAACTGAGCTTATTGCGGTCTACTTGCAACATCTCAAAATAACCACCATACTTGTCACTCGAATGAGTTTATATATTTTTACGTACAGCGCCATCTATCAAGATTGCTTTATTTATTTTTATTGCATTTCACTTTTTCCACCATAATTTGATTTATTAAGTAAAATCATGTCAAATGCAAAATTAATAAATTACTTTAGTAATGAACGTCGCGTCATTATTTCAACCCATTCGTATTCTGGAAAGAATACTCAAGTGTTGGTCGAGATGGTGTGATGCAATCTTGATAGATGGCGCTGTACGTAAAAATATATAAACTCGTTCGAGTGACAAGTATGGTGGTTAATTTGAGATGTTGCAAGTAGACCGCAATAAGCTCAGTTGGAAGAGCTTCGGAACAGTATTCCGAGGTCGTGGGTTCAAGTCCCGCTTGCGGCATTTCACTTTTTCCACCATAATTTGATTTATTAAGTAAAAGCATGTCAAATGCAAAATTAATAAATTACTTGAGTTTTCTACCTCTCACAGAGGATGTCTCCTGTATGTAAAATATTCCCTAGCTGCATTTTACAGCATCCGAGGAAGGAAAAGGTATGGTGACACTTGTGCTCTTAATCAGCACCACATTCATTATTAAAATAACTCGTTCAAGCCTAGGTAAGTTGTAAAATTTTTTTTTACATGTCCTCTGCTCCCAAGCTATGCTTCTGTTATTGGGACTAAAAACTGCAGCATATTATTGTAGTCCCACTTTTTTGAAACATACCTAAAACATCCGTGAAAATGATCGTTGTGTGCTAGAAAGAAACAGGAAACCTCGTCGACGTTGTTTGCTGAGTCGGCTAATTAAATAGTTTAGAATTTTAGGAAACAAACTGTTACGAATTCATGTCCACCATTTTTACAGCTCCTCAACAACTGGATTGCGGCCAATGAATAGTCAAAATGGATGTAGCTTGTTTGTAATTCAGTAAAATACAGTTACATTAAGACATCGGTAACTCTCGTTACAGACAGACTATGTAAATGACATCACCCTATCGCTAAGGGTGTAATATACGTCATCTAGAAGATTTAAGAGCAGAACCTTAAAATTGAACAATTGTTATATTTTTTCTAGCAATTATAACGCGTATTATTTAATTTGTAAGCTTTTGCCTCTGCTTGCTTTTGTGAAAGTTATTGGTGAATAGTATTTTATATTGATATGTTTACCGTAGATAGATAGATAATATCTTACTGATAAACTTGGTTCTCAGAGACTAACAGTCGCTTTTCAATAATCAATCTTTGACTAAAGATAGAATCAAAAATTAATTAAATTAATCAAAGATGAATTATTGAAAAGCGATTGTTAGGCTCTTTTAAGCATTGTGTTATGAAGTGCTTTGTTTCCAGATTTTAAGCCTTGTTTTATTTTAAATATATAATATTAATCGGCCGGATCAGATAAAAGTATCCAAAATTACAGACTATTTTAACTGGAAATCTCCTATAAAAGAAAACCCTTCCCAAATAATTTATGTGACAATTTGAACCTGACAAGAAGTAGATTTATACGTGGTATTGACGTGCAGATAAAATATTATCGAACGATTGAGAAGGAAAACGAGAAACGGATAATAAAGATGGCTACATACAGACATAATTCAGACACAGTTATCAGGTAAATTAGAATAACAACTAACTTAGATATATCTATGCCTAATTGCTGACGTCTAGACAGATTTTTGGAAACGAAAATATGTTACAAATACTGTGTACTTCAATAATGATTTGAGCATGTGTAAGCGGTATTTAGGCTGTATTGTGGTGTATTAAGAATAATAACGTCATAGCCCCATTTCTTCTCACATATAGGATAGTCTTTAATCGCCACTTTAGGTACCTGTATTTTATTTATAAAACTTAAAGCATCTTTATAGCAAACTAGCTGTTGCCCGCGACTTCGTACGCGTGAAATTTAGAAATCAATCCTTAACAAACATAAGTTTAGTCTTCTACGCAATAGATGGCGTTGTACGCTTTTAAAATCGCGCTATCGTTTCGTTCCACACATTAACACTTTTTTAAACTCGTCAAAGTTACTATTGCGTCATCATCCGGATTTCGCATTTATAAATTAGGATAAGGATAAAAAATACTCTACAAAAAAGCTGCAGCCTTCTAAGTGGAGGCTGTAGATTCCTATTTGTGAAAAAGTTTTTGAGATTACTATCTCTCTCTCTCTCTAGCTTTATGATATCCCACTGTTGGGCACAGACCTTCTTCATTATAGAGAAGTATTACGATCAACTTCCGTCTCTTAAAGAGGATATTAACTGTGTAGGTACAATTACTGTTAGCTGGTTTTTACAGCATCCTGGGAAGGAAAAGGGGTAGTGACACTTGTATTTTTAATCCGTCACCATCCGGATAGATAAAACCTTGTTACAATAACGACAAGTTATGGCGAATACTTTTTTAATACGACAACAGCGAGCATAGAGGCTAATTGCCTATGCACTAGAGAACCTCAAACTATCGTATTTATCAATTTCTATAGTATAGTATTCTGTTCCATTACAAAATTTCCTTTTTAGGGTTTCGTACAAACCCTTATAGTATCACTACGGTGTCCGTCTAGTACATACGAATCCCTCAGTGTGCGAGTCCAACTCGTACTTGACCGGTATTTTTGCTATATCGCGTCCTGTCATGCTATATTTTCTGTTGAATATCTAGACATGATAACCTCAATAATGATAGACAGACGCGAAAAAAACCCTTACACTAATGTCTTAGTAACACAGTCTGACGTCGTGTCTGCCTATGTCATTGATCTCTGCATAGACTCTACAAATATACTAAAATTATTACTATTTGACTATACTCTTTCTGCAAATAAAACTACTTTTTACGGATTCAAACGCGTATTAGGTCCGATTCCGAGACGGTGATCACGAGTGGTTAAAATTTAAAACAATTAAACGCGTTTAAATCCGTAAATAGTGGGTTTATATAATTATGATGATAAATGAGTCGATATTAGAAGATATTGGTACCGATTCTATGAGCACAACTAAACTTTACATATTGATTTTAAGCTTACGCGATTTGAACTCATAATTCGTTAATATATAAAAGGCAGAAATTTAACTTAAACTTAACTCTCTCTCTCTCTCTCCAGCCCATTTACGTCCCTCTGTTGGGCACGGGCCTCCTCCACTTTGGGAGGGAGTACGGTCTACTGTGCCGCACTGACAAGGCGTGTTGGCACAGGGTTTAATTTCGAGTTTTCCGTCCTTCACAGAATATGTTGTCTGTGTGAAATACCCCTTAGCTGACTTTTACAGCACCCTTGGGAGGAGATGGGGCGGTGACACTTGTATTCTTACTTCGTCACCACGCGGAGTAAAACCTAAAAAATTTAAATTGATAGTGTAGATAACACAATTCGGCGATGCTAGCACAACTTTTTTTTAGAAATTTGTATAAAATAGACTTACGATTTTAATTAAAAAAAAATATGCATAACTAATTAGCCAATCAATCGAAATGCACTATAGGTTTTTCATTTTTTAGTTATGTTCAGTTTAGTTGTACACGTATTCGTCGGTATCGGTACCATTATTTACTCTTTCTTTTAATGTGGTTTGGAAAATTAAATTAAGTAGGTTCTCGACTTTATTTGTTTAAATTAACATGATTTTATTAGCTTTGTTGATATCTATGATAAGTTAGAAGTAACTTTTGCTCCTTTCCGAATGTCAAACTAATATTTACACTCTTATATACAATCTATGTGTTAGTTAAAAAAACATTGGATTAACATTACCTATATTTATTCGTGTTTTCGAAGTATTTTAAATTATAAATTAGAGAATTTTTTTTAATTCGCCTACAGTCCTACTGGTCCATGGAGGTACTTTAATCCTTACCATGACCCGGCAAGAGTGATTTAGGTTACAAATTATTGATAGTTAAGACGATACCAAAATAGCTTCGTGCATTTTTCTATGTACGAAGTTTTCATTGTTTCTTTAGATTGAATGGCTACAGCTCTAATTTTTAAGTATATGATTTTTCAATATATGATCTAGGATCGCATAAACTCAGAAACGCGATTGAAAAAAGTTTTCTCGATAGAAAATCTTAGCGAAACAACCTCTCTAATTTTTTATTTTTTTCATTTGTCGGTCTATTATCGCGTATTAACTAATGAAATAACTTTAAAAACATAAGTAACTATTATATATAGAAACACGTAAATCAGAATTAAAATATATTTAGTAGATTTTGAGTAAATAGGAAAAGTATCCCTAATTCTTCATTTTCTGTGCCTACTGGCTGTGTTAATATGTACGTGTCGGCGATGATATACGATAATATTGATGTAGGCCCTTAAATAGAAAAGTTAATTATTATGAATGATTATGTTGTACACTATAAAATTTTCATTCCAGCATTTATTTACATTTTGTTTTAGTTAATTTCTTATCTACCTTAATTTTTAAGGAGAATAATAACCCTTATGCTCTTATTCATAGTGACTTATCGGAGGTTTGGACGGAGATTTTATTGGAGAGATAATAAAAAGTATTTGATCGTAAAAAGACTATTATGAATAACAAGTTTTGACAATTTTCGCGAACCGATTTTAGTGAACTTTTAAACCTCCGATAAGTCATTATGAATAAGACCATTAAACTTTACTTAGGTACCTGTTTCAACATGTCCTTACTTATGTGTAGTAAAGTCAACAATAATAATACCGATTTAACTACAAAATTTGTCAATATTTCAATTCTTCTCTTCTTTCGTTTTCTTCTCCAGCCTGTTAACGTTCCACTGTTGGGTACGGGCCTCCTCAACCTTTGAAAGGGGTTTTAGTCTATTTTTGTTAACTTTGGGTTTCATAACAAGTTTTCTATCTCAAAAGACTGTTATCTGCTTCGTTTATCCCTTAGCTTTTACAGCACACTGAAGATGAAATACGGTGGTGACAATTGTCTTCCTAATCCACCACATGAATGATAATATTTAAATTACTCAAAGAAAATCTTTTGTGTTAATTTAGTTTAAGTAAAATGCCTATACCATTGGTTATCTATACTTATAAAAAAACAAAGTCTTTATTTTTGTATGTACCTATGTCTCTATGTCAGCTTATATCTTTAAGATTACGCCACGGACTGTGATGCGACATTTAATATTATTTTTTAAATTTTTAACATAAAGATGGGTTCAAGAAGATTGCTTTTTTGTATATTTTATGGTTTGCTTTTTAAATTACAAATGTATGAAGCTGCGGGCAACAGCTAGTATCATTATAATACAGTAATAGTACTTCAGAGCGGACACTTTAAGTCACAAGGCACAGCTTGTGTTATATATCCTACTTAATGTAGACATAAAAATTATGATTTATTAATGTATGTTGTATGTACTCTGTATTGTGTACGCAATTGTGCTAGTTATTCTTGGCATCGTATTCGATACATATTTGTAATGAGTTAAAACCATCTTAGAAACCTTATTTCTTTATCTTTCTCATGTTATGCTAGCTGTTGCCCGCGACTTCGTACGCGTGGAATTTAGAATATATTTCCACGTTTTTTCAACATTTTTCACCTCTGCTTCACTCCTTTTGGTGATTTTATAATTATATAGCCTTTCTCAATATATGCACGTTACAACACTTATAGAATTATTCTAATCGGACCAGTGGTTTCTAAAATTATCGCGGTGAAACAAACATACTCTTCAGCTTTATAATATTAGTCTAGAAAATCGAAAGTCTGTAGGAAAACCATTAAGGTTTGTAATCGACTAAAATTAAGAGTGTTTTAAAATTTTAAGCAAAGGAGTTTATATTGATATACTTTTATCCTCTACAGTCCGTTGGAGTCCCACTGTTGGGATTAGGCCTCCTACACTTTGGCAGAATTTTTGGTCTACTGTGCCGCGCTGACCAGGCATAGGTTTAATTTCAACTTTTTCGTACTAGTAAAATATCCTTAGCTGGCTTTTACAGCAACCAGGGGTAGAAATAGGATGATTTGTATTCTTAGTCCATTATAGAGAAAAATAAAACCATAAAAAACAAAAACTCTCTTTAAAATATTATTTCTATGTACGAGTAATCTTTACATGTTATAAAACAAAGTCGTTTTGTATCTATGTGAGCTCAAAGGTCATAGCTCATTAGAGCCACTCGGCACCAACTCCGCACCGCCTCATCGCAGGGCGTCCACTAGTTTTCGACAGGTGGTCCACGGGTGGACACCACGTTATCACCAATAATAGTCGCGCGATCCACCAGTGGACCCCGCGTTGGCAACTGGTGGACGCTGCGTGGTCTACGACTGGAGACCGGTTAGTCCAGGAATTTTCGTGTAGTCTGATAACAATTGGCATAATAGTTTTTCTTTATTCATTTTAAAAGCAAAAACGATACGTCCAACTTGTTTAAAAGAAATACTGGGTATGAAAGGAGGGTAGAAACCCGCGCGTTGGCGATGCGCTGTCAGCGCGCGGCAAGCATGCTCACAGCGAGTTGTCACCTCCTGGTCCACTCTTGGTCCGCGCGTGAAGGGCGCCCGACAGAGGCGAGGCGGTGACGCTAAGGAGTTGATGTAGTGAGCGCATACCCATACAAATCCATATCAAGAATACTAACCGCATGAGGCGAGGCAGTGCGGAGTGGGTGCCGGGTGGCTCTAATGAGCCAAGACCTTAAATACTCAACTAATTTTGACATAATATATCTCTGTCTCTTTCCAGCCCATTAATTTTCCACTGTCGGGTACGAGCCTCCTCTACTTTAGGAGAGGTTATGGTCCACCATGCTGCGCGGACCAGGTGTGTTGACATAGGATTTAATTTTTTAGATTTCCATCTCTCACAGTTGTTATTCACTGCTAAATAGCTGGCTTTTTCAGCACCCTGAAGAATAAATGATGTGGTTGCACTTATATTCCTATTTTATCATTACACGGAAATGTAAGAGCCACCTCATTAATAATACACTGGAAAGGGGAAGAAATGAGGGCTCCTACTGTTGGGAAAGAAATGGGGTGGCAACATTTTTGTTATTTCTAGTGTTATTCTATAATAACTTGGCTTAGTAGTGGTTGTAAGGGATTAGGATTTTACTCTTTGAAATAAAACACAAAGATTTACATTAATTAAGTATAATTAATTAATTATATGTGACTTAATTATAGTTTTATTCGTTATTGCTTCATTAGTTATATAATAATTATTGTACTTAGCTCTATAAGGGATTGCATGAATGCCATTAACACACAGAAATCTATATTTTTTAATATCACATACGTAACGATATATCGTAGCGATCATTATGTGCAGAAAAATCGAACTTTTAAGTATCTCTACACTTTTTTGATAATCTGCAACGATTTGTCAAACACACGATTGAAAAATGTGTGTCATTCAATAATATACAGCTCCGATATCTCGTTCGGTATGTATAAGACATATTACAAAATCATTTTAAATCATGACATGAGCCTATACATGACAGTTTAAACGTTGATATAATTATGTTGTTACTTAATTGCCAAGCGTTAAACTGCATTCTGTGTATTAAAAATTTTGAGTTGTTGCACTTTAATTTTAAGGGTGCGCTATGAAAAGTAATAATAGATTTTTTTTGTAAAGTCAATTCAATTACTGTCTGTATGGTACAATTACATAACTTTCTTACAAAATGAAATGTCAGTAAAATTATAAGTCTACGGATCCACTTGCGTTATCTGAAATTAAAATAGTTGTGTCCGAATGCGATAGAATACCTCATTATGAAATTCATAAAGACTTTTTAACCAATCTGAGCAGCAATCTGCGTTTAGCTTTTACTATAGGTACAGCTTATTTGCTCGTTTTGCTGCTAATAGGGCTAATAGAGCATCAGGTAGATGATGCAGATAAATTCCAGCAATTGTGTTGCTGGTATGTAGCCGCTCCATACGTCCTCCTCCTCTCATAAGTCTTGTCTTATTTCGTCAATTAGGAAGACTTATATTCAGCAGTAAATAATTAAAGACTAAAGTATGAAATGCCTTCAATTTGGTTCGGTATTAAATATTTATTGTAATAAAGTGAGTTATAACAAAATAGCTAGTTAAAATGACATTCATATCATCCCTACACAGTGATTTGCAGTTTCAAGTGATATGAGAGCCCCTAAATTACTTTTTATAAAAAAAAATACATTAAATATTCAGAGCAATGATTAGAGCTCATCCATTAGTTACGTAAAAATCCTTTTGTGGAGTTATATTTTTATATCCTTTTTGTGATTACACATGTAAAATTTTAAAACACATTAAGCTGCAATGAATTGTTTATGAATAATAAGCAAACATTGTATTTGCATTCATTATTAAGCAAATAGCAACTTGACATCATCGTCACTCCAATGTATTTCAAATTGTCTATTTTTGACAACCATGGGAAAAGTTATAGGTTATAGGTAGTCTAAAAAATATTAAAACTGTTACTGTAAAAATGTTCTGAAACAAGATTTTAATTTTTATTAAACTACGAAAGAATAACATATTTTTTCGACCATATTATTATAGTGGCTGGCGTGGCAAGATATAGCGTTATTATTTACTGGTCAATAATGGTCAAAAGGGGTCCAAAATTCAAGAATGTTATAGTCACGTAATTGATGGATGACCTCTTCGGGAAGTTTTCGATATTCGCTCATTTCATCTGAGATCTTAAATAAATTTGGATAGTTCGTGATTTTTTGCTTAAATTATAAAAAAATTATAAATATCTTAATATTTAACCAATTAATTGTACTATAATAAATGAATGTTAAGTATATTATTAGTTATGTCTTTTTTCAAATAAAGGTATTAAGTAGTAGTATTAGTTGAAATTGTTTATACCAACGCGGTATTTGGTTACAATAGGGCTGTCATCACGTAAATTAATGAGAACGGATAAACACGCCAATAATATAGATATTTGGGAGTATCGCGAATTTCTACGCACGTCTTTAAAAATATTTTTGCCATCAAATAGCATTGTATTTTTTTTTTCTCTCTTGGCAACAAAAATGCACATCCCCAACGAGTCGGCTTTTCGACGCTTTTCAGAATTCCGCATGACAGCCCTAGGTTACAATAACTTTATGGAGTTTCTACATAAATGTGATGAAAATTGCAACTACATAATATAGTCTTTTATGAACACATAAAGCTGTTTAATAATATTTAATTAATTTTTATTAAGAAGAATACTTTACCAGATTCAAAAATCTATTAAAATTTACTCTTACAACTAATGTCTTATATTTAAGTACACTATTACACACAGAAGTCAACAAGAAGGATAATAGAATTAATTAGCGTTTAAAATATCTATTATTCCAATAACAATATCACATACATAATAACTAGACAATAATTGTATTATAATAATTATAATATAACAATCAACAATTATATTCGATGATACAATGGTGTAATTATCAACTAACATTAATTCGTATGTTATTATTTTTACTTATGTGCGTGAATGATTGATTGATGATCACGGTAGCGTATTCTTATTTAATAATCATTGAAGATAAATCTATTATTAATAATAAATATAGAATTATTAACATTTAAAATTTGTCCACGCTTAATAATTATAGGAAATATACAGACTCACAATCTAACACGTATAGAATTAGAATAGACATTACTTTGCTACAAATAGTATAGAGTTAGCATCTGACATGAAATTTAATAATAGATACTGGTGCCGATTCTGAGCGCACAACTAAACTTAACTTAACTAAAAAATTAAAACTGATAGCGTCATTATCACAATTCGGCAATGTTTACTGAAGTTTCTTATTATTAAAACTGTGTATTATAGACTAACGATTTTAATGAATATAAATGTGTACAACGAAATAGCAAGTAATAGCTATATTGACACTACCAATTTTCATTTTTTAGTTAAGTTAAGTTTAGTTGTGTACTTAGAATTGGTACCACTAAATTATTATGTGCCATACAATCTAAACACTGGTCGATATATAAAAAGCCGTTTCTATAATGCATAGCTTTTAAGAAAGTACCTTAAAAGTAGTTAACAATAAAAATATCGCTATAATAATATTTTTTTCTTTATTCAACAAATAATTATTTTTACTTTTCGCATTATATATGTACTTCTAAAAAGGTAAAAACTATCGTAACAAAAAAACGTTGGACTACAAATTTGTAAAGGTTTTTATCAAAAATGTGTTTGTTTAGACAGTGGCGTTATATTCTTGTCGATAATCTTAACATTACTAAAATATCGACCGATTTGTGTTTATGTCATAATTAAAAAAATCTAATTAAATTAAGTTTTATATTTTATTCCTTTTTTTGAGAATTTTTAATAATTAAATAAATTCATTCATTTTTTATTTATTTAGTTTATTATTTTCTCGAAATATCGACATTTGAAATACTCAGTCTTTTACTTGTTTAACATTTTTAAGGTTAACAACTTTTCCATTTTGTCAAAAATATTTATCTGTTTATGTGATGATGACCAAATGTTATCAGGCTTCTTTCTCTTGCCAGTTATCGCTTGATATTATCGATTACTTTTAATAGAACCATCTGTGGGTTAAGGGTTTTTGCTGAATTAGTTATTATAACAATTTCTCAAAACGCCACCGTATAAACCAAAACGCAATTTATAAATTTCAAAAATTGGACAAAATAACATAAAATACAGGTGCCTTTTGGACATTTTTTACACAAATATTAAGTAGAGATTTAAATATAGTACTTATATTTAACAAGCATTACATTTCAGACATCTTGAGAGATATAGATAAGACAATTTTTTTTTCAATTTCTCATTTTTGTAAACACCGAGAGCTTTCTATAAAAGTATATATTCAATTGTGTAGATTTTGGACACACTTATTCAGCAACAGACTACAACTATCGTCGTCTTGTATACAAACCTCATGAGTTGGTTAAAACAGATTTACTATTAAAGTGACGTAAATCAAAATATTCGCATAAATCGAATGAATGCTGAAAGAGGTGTTATTTTAATAAAGCAGCCAATATCTACACAATCAATTAATTCTATATATAATGTAATCTATACTTAGCTAATGCAAATAATAATTGGACGTATCAATCCGCCTGAGGAGAACCCACTACGGAATAACTACAACCAAAACGTATATTGTCATCGTCCCTGTAAGTTATGATTTAATTGATGTGGACAAAGGTAGATTAACAGTTATAGGACAATCGAAGTTCTTAACAGCATTTTGTTACTAGAAAGTTGTCTAGGTCTTGATTTGGAATATAAGCTTAAAAATAAAAATGCTAAGATACCTATTCAAGTATTTTGGACGACGCAATCTGTTTCTTTATATTTCAGCCCAAAGTATTTGTTCAACAGGAGCACGTTTAACACACCTATTATGTTCTTAGGGCGTTATTATTATTTTTAAATTCTAGAACTTTTCAAGCGTGATTTAATTTTACAAAGCTAAGAGAGAATAATTACAACAAATGATTTTTAACAACTTCAGGAAAAGAATTAAAAATAGCAATTAACGTTATTTTGGAATTATTATATATAATTATTATAGTTCATACAGTTATAACAGATATCTTATAATATGTAGATATTGATAGAAAATCACATATAATTATAACAGTAGTGTTATTATTATATAGAATATATTATTATGATATTGCTACAGATTATGAAGAATAGATATATTTTCTGCTTAAAAAATAATTATATGATTTTTTTCATTAATAACATTCACTATTTAGAGCTATCTTAGAAGTAATATGTATTGAATGGTTTGATAAACCAAATGTTATAAATTTTCTATGATACTACAGATCTCATACTGGTTTCCTGGTAAACCTACATTCAAGTTTAACTGTGACATGATTATAATAACAAGCCAACCTTAATATAACAATCTCAAGAAATACATAATTTTCCTTATCTTAAATTAGCTTAATATTGTCTAAATTACATTCATCAACATAGTTACGACACTTAGCAAGAGATAATGTTTAGTTTATCAAAAAAATAACTCACTTTAGCAATAACGATTCATAATCCGATATGTTAGGCAGTGTATCACTAGGCCATGAGATGCTTTTACCAGATTTTTGTCTAGATATGAAGTTCTATTTTTGATCCGTTTTTGCTACAACAATCTTTTTGATTTGTTAGCATATATATAATAAATTCATCTACGAAATTCATCAAATAAAGTAGGCATTACAGAAAGTGATAATTCATAAACGTTTTAATGTGGTATCGGACTACCTTAAATACAACGATATCATGAAGTTTTTGATTAGTACTAAGAGGATTTCTAATTAAATTTTCAACGTAATCAATGACTAAAAAAATTCCTAGTTTCTATTTGTCTTTTCAATAAATATCAAAAAATATAAACTTATGAGTATGATTGAGACTGGAACTAAATAATTTACGGAAGAACAAACCTTAAGATAAATAATTTGCACCAAAATTTAAGGTAACTGAAGCTACAAGCTCAGGCGAAGATACGAAATAATATATAAGTGAAGCGATGCACTAAATACTCTTCAGTATACTTATTATCTAAAGATATATATATATATATATATTATAAAATCCAAGACGACAAATTGACAGCATTTCCAGTAATACTAATCGTATAATATGATGTAAAATAGTAATTGAGACGAAAGCCTTACATCTAAAGGCAGAAGACTACATCAAATTGCACAGTGAATGAAGTTGCTAAAAGAAGGAATTTTATATCACTAGCGTTATGAAATCGGAAAATTACTATCGAAAGCACTCTTTATGATAAACATAACAAAATAGCTTTTTAGGGTTCCGTACCCAAAGGGTAAAAACGGGACCCTATTACTGAGACTTCGCTGTCCGTCCGTCCGTCCGTCCGTCCGTCCGTCCGTCCGTCCGTCCGTCCGTCCGTCCGTCTGTCACCAGGCTGTATCTCAAGAACGGTGATAGCTAGAGAGTTGAAATTTTCACAGATGATGTATTTCTATTGCCGCTCTAACAACAAATACTAAAAATAAAATAAAATAAATATTTAAGGGGGGCTCCCATACAACAAACATGATTTTTTTACCGTTTCTTGCTCGATACTAATAACGTTGCCTTATGTTGCATAGATAATGGTACGGAACCCTTCGTGCGCGAGTCCGACTCGCACTTGACCAATTTTTAAATACATATAGTAGTTTCTGGTTCTTAATAACTGACCACATAAATAAATTTAATAACACAAATTACAATGTAGCAGTTTCATTCACCGCAAATCACAAACTAGCAGCCACAAAGTGATAGAATACAATAGTTACGTACAAAATGATTAAGATTATAACAACAATTTTACGTATAGAGATTATACTAAAAGATAGAAACGCAATTAATTTATTGCACATTTCTTTGAATTCTAAGAATTACTCTTTGGTCCTTATAATAATCTGATTCATAAAAAGGACCAATTAACAATCAAATCAAAAGGTATAAAGAATAAATATAGAAGATAACACGTCAAGACCAAACTAAAAATTGAAATTCAGAAATTGCTGTAGAATATGTCGTAAAATTTAGAAAGTAGTCATCATCTTGTCCTAAAAAGATTGATGCGTTTAGCAAACCATATAAATGTTACATTTGAAGTAATTTATTGATTATTGTTACTATTTTGCTACGAATAAATAAGAAAAATATTTATATTTTACTTTCTGACTCTCTATCAGAAATTCATGTGACATTGGTATCATTGTAAACAATACAATGCATTTTTATATTTTTTACTATATTATGTAAAGATCCATCTTAACATGCATTCAACAAACTGAGTGGCTTCACATTTCTCAAGACAACAATAACGGGTTAATTGTTTGTGCGAATTTCAAAACTTAATGAAATTCACATTTCCAATATATTGGACCCAGTTCTTTTGTTAACAGCAACATGTAAAACTTAATAATATTGAAAATAGTTTTCTTTTATCTCTGTCCTACATAACTTTGAATAAATAAACCTCTTGAGATGACATCTGCATTTATGCGTATTATTATCATACAGGGTCCCATTAAATCAGCAAATACGACAACAATATTGAATTAGCTATAACATTGCTTATTAAGAATCAACAGACATTTAAACCGGTAACTCTCTATTAGTTGTTTAAGTGTTTATGTGATGAGCATGATTTATGATTTATCCAAGTAAATTTTAACGGTCTTATACAGAACTACTAGAAATAGCATTTATTCGTACAACTACTCTATTATTTTCTTGTAAATTAATCTAAGAATTAAAACGTTTGTTATATATATTTGACTGTCTAAAAAATATTTATATTAAGGACAAAAAAAAAATCCTTTATAAGGATAACAAGCAATAAAATATTTGTCTTTTACAAGATATAACACCCTCTATACTTATCTATCAAGTAATAAGTTTTGTGCTTAGTTACTCATGCATGAATTTATTAATTTATTCGAATGCACATTATTAATAATATTATAATGGAAAGTGCTTACAACATGAAAAGCCAAACATCCAAAAAAGTAGATAACGATTTAAATAAAAAAAATTAACGTCAATAATGATTAAGAGACTGTGTAGGATATCGATTAAACATTCATTCCTACTACAGTTCTTTTTATGTACAAGCTAATATTTTGAATAAATCTTCCATTATAAGACTAACAATAATATCGGTTGCCGATGTACCAATACCGACTTCTCCAGGGCGTTTCATCATATTCAAGTATTCGTTTCAAATCACTTAAAACGATATTTAGGTAAGGTGTTGGCTGTTATTCAACAACTTTAACAGTAACGATTTATTTTATTTGTTAGCAATTAATATGATGATTAACACATTTGCCAAAAGTAATACTTTTCAGTATTTTGCATGGTGTTACTTGGATGATATTTTACTCTAGTTGCTTAAGTTTTAGTTCTCTCTCTTCACATTACAAGTTGATACATCTGAAATGAATATGGTGGCAATAAAGATAATTCTTAAACCGTTGATTTAAAACTACATTTAAAACTAAAACATATTTTAATAAGATTGTCCATTTTAGACATTAATCTAATCACATCCGAAAATAATCCCGAACACACGTTGCTTTCTCACTGTTTAACATCCATTGATTTATTCTGGTTAACAGAACACAATACCTCAAATGTACAGGGTAATGTATTGAAGACAGGTGAGCATGAATTGAGTTGGAAGACTTGAGCAATCAAGGTGGAAATTACGAAGAAGCTTAAGTATTAAAAAAAAATCTTCTTCGCTATCAATTGTTAGTATTAACAAAATATATTAAAGGCATTGAAGCTGAGATTTGATTTTAAATGACTCTTAGCCCCGATACTGTAGATGTGAAATCTCGTATGTCTTAGTGTTTTAGGTATCTGTAGGAATTCTAGTGTTTTTAATAAAGGAAGTTGTACTGCGATAATCCTTCAATGGCTTTAATATATTTGTTTTGCAAATTGTTAGTAAATAAATGCGGGGTGTAATGGTGGCGGTGGTACACGGGGTTGTTTGTCCAATGGTGCACAACAAGAAGGCTCACAGCAAGGAGTTGTGTATGGCGCTGGAACCAGAGCATACTGAGTCGGTGGAGCATAGATGGCAGGAGTAGCTGAAAAATTATAAAATACATTGAGTTAAAGATTTATATAAAAATTGTATCTAAAGGAGTCGGGTAAGTACGTATATGATGTGTATGTTGTATGAACAAATGTATGGATTAAGTTTCATTGTATATGTTGATAGACAAAATAAAGCCTTACTTCATGTTAAGTACTACCCGTTACTCATGGACTCAGCAACACTAAGAATTGGTACTACAAAAGCAACTATAATATTCAGATATATGTAAATGTAAATGACTCTCTATATCTGTGGTCTTTGCTTCAGTCTTTTCACGATCCTTGTGGTGACCAATTAGGAGTACAATTGGCATTGTTCATATTTTTATAAAACTCTTGATTCGGGAACCATTTTGGGGAATAGAGCTTCTGATCATGATCCATTAGCTTTTTTTGGAAAATTTGTTATATTAACGGTTATTTTTCCAATAAAGCAAATGATCTCTATTTGCCCTTGAAATTAAGGACTTAAAATTTAAGGCGTTCTTAGAGATATACTACTCTGTGGTGGAGTTGAAATTGGTCTATTATATCAACTTGGCAACTATGAAAAGATGTATGCCAATCTGTCTGTCTATCAGGAAAAGGCAATACACAGGTTGCGTACAATGACGTCACAACATTTAAAATAATATCTTTAAGTATTTTTTTAAAATTCTATAGTGAATATTTTAATATTGAAATTAGTTCCCTAAAATAGTCTATATTTTCTAAAAAAAAATATATTAAAACAGCAGGTCAAAAATTATGAACAATCCCAATTGTCACTACCACTTTTTCTTCTTAAGTTGCTGTAAAAGTCTGCAAAGGGATATTGTACGCAAATTACATCCTCTGTGATGGATGAAAAAATCGAAAATAAGCTATATGCTAAGACAGCTGCTCAGCCTGACATAGTAAATCCTTGTTCCTCCCAAAGTGTAGGAGGCCTGTGCCCAACAGTGGGACTTCAAAAAAAAAGGCATGTATGTATGTATTTACGTATAATATAAGAAATAATTACATACTGTCAAACGGTAGCTGATATACTGCGTAGGGTGGAGGAGGAAGTTCACAAGGAGCACACGTTGGCAGTGGTGCTAGAGGAGGGGCACATAGCAGCTGGTAACAGAGTGGTGCTTGAAGAGGAGCTGCCTCTGTACCCAGCACTGGTAGTTGACTCATCTGGAAGACAAGATATTATCATCAGCACTGCCCTTGTTTCCTTAGTTAGATTTGGCGCAATAATATCATGTCAATGACCTACTATATAATAATTTATCTTAATAAGTGTTTAATTTTTTTTTAAACTGATTGTAATTCGTAACAGTGTTAGATAAATTGCTTATTTACAATTTTTGAATTACCAACGTCTTGTGTGAATTTTAAGTCACACTTTTACGCATTAAAGAGGAACCCATGATCTTTCTCAGGCTCTAAACTATCAGAAATTTCATTAATATCGGTTCAGTTAACACCTTTGGCGTAAAAGAGCGACTGACAGAGTTATCTACCTTAACTTTTATAATAATTTTAAAGTATTATTCTAACTCAACTAGATAGTTACAATTCGTGTCAACCACATAGTTCTAATCCATAATCTGAATTTATGTTACTTATTCAAAAGGCCTGAACATCTTTACAATACTGTCTAGACCTTTGTCAAAGCAAAATAATATTATTTATTCTATAGTCGAAGTCTAGCTGAATAACTTTCAGCTACACTTCGACGATAGAATAAATAATATTATTTCATATTAATATTGTTCTACAAAATTGATTATTTTTTACAAATGTCTTATTTTATCTATTCAATACAGATATTCACAAGTCGTACCAGTGATGTTAGTGGTGGTAATTAAAGTAAGTTTGCAGTGCAAGCTCTTACGTCAAATTTTTTTTTAAATAAAAGTATTTTTTTGCAATGGCTATTGTTAGTCTTTCATGTCTCATTCATTCATTGTGCTTTCTAGGATATGTCTTGTGAAGTTCATATTAATTAAATGCAGTGGCCCCCAGGTCGGTTGTTCAAAAAGCCTTAATATTATATCGACAAACAGACCACATAAATCTGATCTGTGGACCGGCTCCCGAATGTGGGCACCGGCGCCTATTATAATATGTCGAAAATACTACATTTAAGGATATAGGAATTATATAATATTTAATAGGAGTTTTAGTCCCCAACCCTAAGAAAAATAAAAACGCCAAAAAGTGCGAAAAAAAGCAAAAATATTTCTAGATAAGCAAAACTCAAGATGGTATACATTTCACGATTCCCAAAATAATATCGCATATAATACTTAAGTAGAAACATTAAATATATCACCTGTTTTCTGACAGCCTGCGCGACACGAAGCCTTCCCAGGGGTGAGAACATGACACCGCCACTCTGAAACAGAAGACAAAATTCATGTCTTACATATTAATCGAACCTGCTACCTGTCAGGTGTCTTAAGGGAACGTAAATTATACCGGATTATAAATTCTGCTTACAGATTTAGGTTAATTTCAAGCAAGTAATAGGAAGAAGCCTTTATTCACAGTGAATCTGTTAACCAATGAGTTCGTAGGTTCGAATCGTTCGATTTTTACTGAAGATAAAACTTGTGTATTTAAGAATTGTTATTAAAATCGTATTATTTAATGAATAATAAATAAAGAAGTATTCACAGATATATTCACAGTCTCTCACTCCAGCCCAATTACGTCCCACTTTTGGGCACGGACCTGCTCCACTATGGAGGGATTATGGTCTACTGTGCCACGCTGACCAGGCGTGTTGGTATAGGGTTTATTTTCGAGTTTTCCGTCTCTCACAGAGAGTGCTATCTGTGTGAAATATCCCTTAGCTGACTTTTACACCACCCTTGGGAGGAGATGGGGTGGTGACACTTGTTTTCTTAATCCGTCACCACATGGATATATTCCAATCTTTATTAAATTATGTTAATGCATAGGCATGGTAAATATAGTATAATGATATGTGCTTAAACGTACAAAAATCTATTCTTAGAAAGAAAGAAAGAAAAACCCTCAACTATGAGATCTTTTCGATTTGTAATTGTCAATATTTATTGAAACATGGCAATTATAAAAAGAAAATCCAATATAATCCAAAACACGAAACTCTGTAATACAATGTAAATTCCCTTAAGACTTCTAAACCAAATAACACGTACAATTTAAGGCAATAAGTGAACCGGCAAGTCATAAAAAGAAACATTTCTTTGCCCCAACATCCCTTTTATTGCCATTAAGTACCACCGTTTACTATTAGCCTCAAATGGTACTATTCTGGCAAATACTACGCCACTTCCGGTCAACACCATTCACAAACCGGAATTGTAAATGGCCGGGAGGGTAAAAGGCTTTCAAGGCTTTGTCATGTTACAATGTTGTTGGCAGGTAGAAGACAATAAATAGGGGTTTATTTGATATTTTATATTACGCAAAAAGGAAATGGAAAAGGTTATTTCTGATAAGGTGGTTTGGGATTTTGATTTGCTTCAAGCTTCGTGGTTGGAATAGGTTTCTGGTGTTATTTATTGCTGAAGTGTGTTTTTAGGGTTCTGTACCAAAGACTAAAACGTGACCAAATATCATCGTCATGTCCGTGTGGTGATGGATTAAGAATACAACTGTTACCATCCCTTTTCCTTTCCAGGGTGCTGTAAAAACCAGCTAAGGAATATTATACACAGATATTTATGAGACTGATATTCTTTGTGAGAGACGGAAACTCGAAAATAAATCCTGTGCTAACACGTCTGGTCAGCACGGTACGGTAGACCGTAATCGCTCCTAACGTGGAGGAGGCTCGTGCCCAACAGTGGAACGTTAATGAGCTGGAGAGAGAGAGATAGAGTGAGAAAACCAGAACTCAATAAATATTGAAGGGCTCCCATACAACAAATATTTTCAGTGCTAGTCACTTGGACCACATGACATGTTGCAATCACAGGGTATATCTATTGTCACAGTATGATATTATAATGATAAATATCTCATGATGATAATGGCACGGAATCTTTCGTACTGCTGCTAGCTGGTGACTTCGTTAATAGTATGTAAGGATAACCCAAAAAAAGATGAAAAATAAATAGATATTTATACAATTCATAAAATGGTGGCAAGTTTTAGGACAGCCCCAAAGAGTATAATAATATAGATGACAGCCCTCGGGTCCAATATTTTTCTTTTGTTATTATCTGACATAATATTATAAGTAAGAGAAAAAGGGTAACATCCAAAGAGTTCCAAGTATATTCATTAGGAAACTCTTTCAAAACTTTCTCTTATGTATTCATAAAATTGTGTCTAAAGATGTGTGGTTGTTCTACAAAGTATAGAGTAAAGAAATAAAATATTAGGGTTGTCAAGTGTGTAACATTTTATTTTATGTAGTACTTGCTGTAACCCGCAACTTCGTACACGTGGAATTTAGAAAAAAATCCCCGTTTTCGCAATATTTTGCACTGATGCTTTGCTCTTATTGGTCGCAGCGTGGTGTTATATAGCCTTCCTCGATAAATGTATTATTCAATACTGAAAGAATTTTTCAAATCGGACCAGTGGTTCCTGAGATTAGCGCGTTCAAACTAACAAACAAACAAACAAACTCTTCAATTTCATAATAATTATTAGTATAGATGTATATGGTATATAGGTATAGAGTAGCTGTAACTAGCATCTTAGTACGCGTGGAATTCAAAAAGATGTCTCCGTTTTTGCAACATTTTTCACTGATGCTTCGTTCCTATTGCTGGCAGCGTGATGAAACAAACATTTGTTTGTTTGTTTGAACGCTCTAATCACCCCTTAACTTGAGTAATTTACTACCGATAAATCCTTAATCTAATAACTATATACGCACTACTTAAACATTTCGAAAACCCCTGATTTTATTTAAATGTCTTGACTTTTTATCGGTATTTTGCAAGTGGGCAAAGATTCAGATTAATTCGACTATTGTAATTATATAAAAGTTGTAAAGTGACAGCCCTATCATAAAATATATAATATGTAAGTTGTCATATACTTTTGTGGTACAATATTGTCTCGAAGTGTTCCATCTTAAGAGTTGCTGAATCTGGAGAATTGTTCATAAAGGAATTTATAGAGAAAACGCTAAATCGTGCGATATTGTTCCGTCAATAGAAAAATGACTGCAGTTTTAAATCTTTTATAGATTGTAACTTTGATATCTTTACTTATATTGTATGTACATATTTTTTTTGTATGTTCCTCTCTCTATTTTCAGCTCATTTAAGTCCCACTGCTGAGCATAGGCCTCCTCCACTTTAAGAGGGATTATGGACTATTATGCCGCGTTGAACAGGCGGAAACCTCGAAAATTGTTCCCATAAAATATACCCGGGATATATTTTTGAGGTTTTCGCCTCTCATAGAGGATGATGTCTGTGTACATTATCCCTTATCTGATTTTTAGAGCAACATGGGAAGGCAAAAGTGTGGTGGTCGGTCGGTACAGCTAGAAACAGTGGTAGACCGTCTGTCAGCGCTGACAAGCGGCGTGGCAATAACTAAGTATCATCATCATCATAACATCACGCGTTTTTCCCATGGGGGTAGGCAGAGACTATGACTATACTATGCGGAGACTAAGTAGTTATCTACTTATTATTACGCCGAATGACCTTCAGCGTTGACCATATTTAGTACTGTGTCTAGCCTAAAACTTTGAAAATATAATATGAATCTATCTGATGACACTCATTGGTCACACTCAAAAACTGCTCTATCAATTTTAACGAGTTTTGTTGAGTGTAAACTAAATTTATTTTTTTCACGCGTGTCTTTTATGAATGTATGTAAATAACAAATGGACTCTTTAACCATTATTAACTACCTATCTATAATATAGCTTTTATTAACTATATATTATACATAACTTTAACTATTATTAGCTTCGAAATTCAAATCAGAGTATTATTTTACATTACTATATTGTCATCAGTCCTTCATATGTGTGCAAAATTTCAGATCAATCCGACTATTAAAAGTGGGTGAAAATCACTCTCAAATATTCCGCTACATAGATTTATACATGGATAGATACCATATGCTTTTAACGGTTCTCTAATGATTGACCAAAAATTTTTTCAAGTTATTTTATATGTATCATTATAATCATGAATCATTATTAAAGGCTGAAATGCCCTAAAGTCACTTCTGGTTAAAGTTCTAACCGAACCCAACCTAATCTAATAAAAGAGATATACTCCAAAGTCGAACGGTTAATTATGTAATTATTTTGCAAGTAATGTAAAATATCTTTTTTTTTTTCATTCAATCATTCTATATTTAATAAAATATATCGATTAATACTTATAAGGTTTTCCTTTAGGAAAATCCAGAAAAAATGTGCAAAATGTGGTCAATTTAACAAGAATACCAAATTTTTAGACCAATAGCAAATTTATCTGCTAACTCAGTTGCCAAATGTTAGTTTTGTAAAGTAATCATTTATTAAAAGTCAATTTTGTCATGTGTTGATCATTTGGCAAAACGAAGCATTTGTAAAATGATTTTAAATGATCAGTAGTAAAATGATCATTATGCGAATTCATTGTTTTGCCAAACGTTTTTTGTTAAGTGTAGTTTTCCCAAATGACTTTTGGTCAAACAATCGGACACCGCTTTTAACACATTTTTATTAGCTCAATACGTATCTAAGATACGCATTAATGTGTTAAAAGCCCAGTAGGTAACTATGGCATAATCAGATAATTCAGAATAATATATTCATTGTCATAGCTACGTACTATCGTACTATCTTTAAAAGATAGTTAAATGATGAAATATGTATTTTATTTTGTAATAATATAAATTCAGTCATCAATTTATCTTATCTTATCACAATGTATGTATTATATCATTGCATGGCTTTCACCGCAATAGATAAATGTGTTCATTTGCATTAAATATTTCATCATATGATTATAATATGTTACTTAATACTTTATCAATGAATCAATCTTTAGCCTAATATTATAACATACAACACATATTAAATAACTAGATATTGGTCCCAATTCTACGTGCACAACTAAAATTAACTAAAGAAAATAGACACTGTCAATAACACAATTAGGCATTATTAACTTAACTTTCTTATTATAAAAACTATGTATTATTATTATTATAAAATCTTACAGAGTTAAAGAGTTTAATTAATTTGTGTACAACGAAATAGCCATTAAAGCAAAATACACCACAGTTGTTTTGAATTTAAGTTTTTGACGCAACAGAATTGGTCTTAGTATACGTAGCTTAATCGAAGTAAACATCCAGCCCCTTATTTATAATAACTTATCGGAGGTTTAAAAGTTCGCTAAAATAGGTTCGCGAAAATTGACAAAACTTGTTATTCCGCTCTGCGATAAAATCTCCGTATAAACCTCCGATAAGTCATTATGAATAAGACCGCCAATATTTCTCTTTCTATCGTTATAGAAATGATTAATGTAAGTTTTCTCACTCTCCAGCATATGAACTTCTCACTGCGGGGCACGGGCCCCACCCTCTTTGGGAGGTATTACGCTATACTGTGCTGCACTGACCAGAGGGTCAATTCTGCTATTACAATGTCACAATTATCAGTCACAGACGCCATTATGGCGTCATTTATACTAGAGTAGACTACCAAACTTGATAAAATTCGCCATTATGCAATCAGTGACTGATCATTGAGACAACATGTTAGCGTGTTTGCCGGGTTTATTTTCAAGTTTTCATCTCTCACAGTGGATGTTATCTATGTCTATCCCTTAGCTGGCTTTTATAGCACCTTGGGAAGGAAATGGGGTGTTAACATTATTCTTCTTCCGTCACCACAAGAACAGTGCAAGTATTAGAGAATATAATTCTCTAACTCATAAAACATGGCTAAGAAGACAAGAAACAAAATAGTTTTAATATTACCTCGAACTATGATCCGTTTCAATAATGTACTAGCTTTTTATGAAAAAAATGGAAAAGTATCAAGGCAATCTCTAAATGAAAGTAAAGAGCGCCAGCCATTTTTATTTTTTAATATGAAATCTGTGTACGGTAGGGTTGTCAACTTTAATAAAAATTAAATTGAAACCAAATAAAATATAAAAAAATATTGTGTTCTCTGTATTAGTTATTCAATAAATTTTAAATAATCCAAGCATACAAAGCAACCATTTTGTTTTTTTTTTTTTTTTCTAACACTTGCGCGACTCATCTGTTTAAATAAAACTACTTTTTACGGATTTAGACGCGTATATTTGTTTTAAATTTTGGCCCGACGTTTCGGAGACTTTGCAGTCACCATGGTCACGGGTGAGACTGAGCTGTAATGTGTCTTGTACGATCAGTTATCACAGGGTTTACCCACATTCCGTCAAGTCTCCGAAACGTCGGGCCAAAATTTAAAACAAATATACGCGTCTAAATCCGTAAAAAGTAGTTTTATTCAACCATTTTTTTTTTATTTAGTTGTATAACTATTAAAACTGGAACAAGGGATGCCGAATTGTCGAATTATGCCTTTTAGTAGGACGATTAAGTACTAAAGTAATTTTGTTAAAAAAATGAGACTCATACCCGTTGCTTGACATGAACGTAGCTAGAAGGGATGAAGAGGAAATTAAGTTCAAAAATTTGTCTCTAAATCACTTTGAAGATATAAGCTCACATAGCGACATACATACAAAAATGACGACTTTGTTTAGTAATAAGTAAAGATTTTTAAAAGTGACAACCCTAAGACTAAGTATTTTCTTTGTTCCAGAAAGCTTTTGAGTTCGCGTTAAATGGCAGATGGTTTTGTTCCAGCTCGTTTTGATTGTACTTCTACGGTTTCAATTATACAACGAAAAAAGATATTTGTGTTATATTGTGACATCTTGATGTGCTAAATGTTTACAAGTTATAAAGATTGATATTAATGTAAACCATTTTTGAATAAGATTTGACTTAACAAACTTAATAATAGTTATTGGAATATAAGACTGGATATTTCACATATTTATTTACATGTATGACTGGCCTCGTAGTAGAGTGGTTCATGTAACGGGCTGCCGTTCACGAGGTCGCGGGTTCGATTCTCGTACGGGACAATCATTTGTGTTATATTTATAATTGTCACACAAATGTCTGTTCTGCGTCTAGGTGTTTCTATGTATTTACAAAAAAGAACTAGTATAAACATACGTATTCTATCAGTACGTATTCTGGTACCCATAACACAATCATATAAGCTTAGCTTGGGACCAGAGGACGTCGTGTGAAATGTCCATTTATAATATTAGTATAGATCTTTCATCTGAGTCTGAGTCCATTAAGAGGGCACTGTACTCCTAATTTAGGTATTTGCTTTAGGTATTGCTATCCCTATTTCCAAGCACCGCGCTGAAAGGGACAAATATAGCTGAAGCAGATTTTACCTGCAAATTCTTTGAAAAGAAGTCGTTTCGTAGTCCCCTTTTTTCTTCGCGAAAGTTAAACCGATTTTAATTTTTTTACACTATTCGATGAAGAGTATATCTATGCTTCTATCACTTTCTTTTTTGGTAAAACCTTACCAAATATGTGTGATAAACGCTTCAACTTTATTTAAAGAAAACCGAAAAAAAAAACAGATTTTCGGATGGTTATATTTCTTTTAGTTAATATGTATTGAAAAAAAGAAAGCGATAAAAGCATTGATGTACTCTTCATCTATAATATAGCGATAAAGAAAAATGGGGAGTACGAAACCCATATTTTTGTATGGAGCATAATTTGGTATCGTGCCCTCTTAATGTTCCACTGTTAGGACGTTACTTACTTATGAAGAAGAAGTAGGGTGTTGACACTTGTATTCTTTACCCATCACAACACGTGTAGTCCACTATAATAACCATTATGATTTTATACATTGATAGCATAAATAACAAAAAGTAATCTCTTTTATATAAAGTTCAAATTTAGCTTCAAATATTTCATGTAATAATTCACGCAAAGCCTTGCTGACATATCTAAAAGAACCACATAAGCCTCTTTCAATTCTTTAAAAGTATGGGTCAAGACAAAGGACTGTCAGAGATTTATTGGAAGCCGCTGATAAAAGGCTCACAGAACCACATTCCTATCACTTTATGATTACTTTGTTCGCTCGCTTGCCTAAACAAACTGGGATTTAACTTAACATACTCTGTACATAGTTTACTGTAATATTATTCCTAGAGTACATTAACATACAATATTGGTAACAATTCTACGCGCAAAACTAAACAAAATTTTACTAAAAAATTAATTTTGGATATCTTCTTTTGGTCCACATCGAGCCTGATGACCAGAGGATTATGGATTAGCGTTATCAAACCTGGATTTAAAGGATATACGGGATTAATAACCGTAATAGTGAAGAACGGTTGGAATTTGAACGCGTCGCATTGGAATGTGGATGATTCCGTGGTGTTAAGTCTAGATTGGTTAATAATTTTGTAACCCAGCACCAACAGGTATAATTAATGGTAAAACAACGTATTTAAAAGGTACGTAATAATATTGTTTATGTTAAATTCGAATCTATTGCATTGTGAATTTAGTGTTATCGCCATTCGAGTTGAAATTGTACATTAAAGTGTATAGTTAGCGGTCAGCTGCATTATTTTAATTCGTTTGACTATTTTTGTATACATTCACATTATTTGTTTTTCAAATTGTGCATAGATATTCGTGTTATATGTGTAAAATTGCCGTAGAAGTGCTATTATCTGGACACTCATTTCAAATATTGGTTATACATAGCATAGTAGTTATTTATGATGTATAAGAATTAATTTGTGTAACTACTACTATATACATGTAATTAGTATAACAGTTATAACATTATTTTCTATGTAAAACTAACAAAATTTACATAAGTATTGATGGTTGTAAGCATACCTACTCAGCAGTCATTAACCGCTTGCAGTTAAAATCATTCATAGTAGGTATATTTTTTACGTTACTGTTTCATTCGTTCCGTAAATCTTTAACTGAGTGAGTTAGAGGTATTGATTGTAATAGCTGTGACTAGGCATTTTAACAAAGCTGTATTAGGATAATTAATTTATACTTTGCATTGTTATTTACGTGAACATTGTATCAATTCCAGGGGATTTCATCAACTTCCCAGAATGGCCACAGAACAAATTAAAGATTTAACTAAGAAAAGAAGCAGTTTTAAAGGCCAATTAACAACTTTTATTAATTATTGCATGGAATTGAAACAGCCGTTGTTGTCTGCGACTGCTAAAGAATTGCAGTTGCGTATAGGTAAGATCGAAGCGTTGTATGAGCGTTTTGACGAGGTACCGTTACAGATCGAGTGTTTAGTTGACGATATTAATCCACAGCTTGCCGCTCGTGCGGAATTTGAGACACAGTATTATAAAGCGTTAGCGTGTGCGCAAGATATGTTAGGTACATATACTGAGTCGCCCTTTTGTGATAGTAAAAGTATTGCGAGTAATCGGAAGCTTGTCAAATTGCCAACTATTCAATTACCAAAATTTAATGGTTCGTATGAGAATTGGTTGGAGTTTAGGGACACCTTTTCTAGTCTTATACATTCTAACGAGGATATTGACGACATAAATAAGTATCATTATTTGCGCGCCTGTTTAGAGTCATCTGCTGCTGTGGTAATACAATCTACACAGTTTTCGGCCAACAATTATTCTGTAGCTTGGAAAACGTTATGTGAACGTTATGATAACAAAAGGTTATTAATTCAAAATCACGTCACTACTTTATTTAATATTGAAAATATTACTAAGGAGTCTTCTAATAATTTAAAGCGTTTAATTGATCAATTAAAGAAAAACTTGCAAGCCTTAGAGGCTTTAGGTGAGCCAGTCGGACAGTGGGACACATTATTAATTTATTTAATTACTAGAAAGTTAGATCATAGAACTTATAGGGAGTGGGAAGAGTACAAAGGTCGTTTAAATGAAGATAATTCAAATAAATTCAGTGAGTTTATGACATTCTTACGTAGTCGCGCTGACTTATTGGAAACTTTAGAACTTTCCCATACTAATCCCATAAAATCAAATATGAAGTCTATGGTTTCTATACAACATAATAACAATAAATCTAGTTTATCTACAGTAAGTAAAATATGTCCTAAATGTAGGGGTGATCATTTATTGTCTTGTTGTTCACAATTTCTTGCACTTAGTAATGAAGCCCGACATAAGCTGCTGCCTACTTTTAAAGTTTGTTTTAATTGTTTTAGATCTGGTCACTATGCTGATCATTGTAAGAAGCCAGGTTGTCATATTTGTAAGCGCAAGCACAATAGTTTAGTGCATGTGAGTGATTTAAAACCTTTACCTAACTTGCAGAATGAGAACGTAAATACATCCGTAAATATACCATCGTTACCGTTATCGTCTGTGTCGACAAATGTCAGCCAAAGTCACACTTTGTCGGCAAATATAGCTTCTTCGGAGCAATTCGACGTGTTATTGTCTACCGCATTAGTAAAACTGTATGATAGTAATAATCAAGAACATGTTGTTAGGGCAGTTCTTGACAGCGGTAGCACGTCTTGTGTTATGTCAGAGAGTTTATTTAATAAATTAAATTTAACTCCTCATTATATAGATAAATCAATTCTGGGCATTAACAACGTGACGTCACACGTAGGTAAAACTTGTCGTGTAAGTATGAAGTCTTTAAATGAAAGATTCGTCATCGACTTTTATTGTTTTGTTTTACCATCAATAACTAATAATGTACCCAGTCGTGAGATTGATATTAGTAATCTGAAAATACCATCAGATATTTGTTTAGCGGATCCCACATTTTATAAGCCTGCTGCTGTTGATATATTGCTGGGCGCTGATCTCTTCTGGGATTTGTTGGGATCACATCGAATAGATTTAGGTAATAAAAAGCCTATGCTTTGTGAAACAAAGTTAGGATGGATTATTTCAGGTCCGATTATTAATAGTCATATTTCCTTATTTTCAAGTGATGTACGGTGCCATTTTGTCAATAGTTCGAGCGGCTGCTGTTCTGATATTGACAATGAAACCAATTTAACGCGTTTTTGGCAATTAGAGGAAATACCCTCACTACCGTCATCTCATTATTCATTAGCAGAGAAAGAGTGTGAAGAACATTTTCTCAAAAACATGTCTCGTCTAGAGGATGGTCGATTCTGCGTACGGATTCCGTTGAAGGAACACCCTAGTGTTTTAGGAGAATCATTTACTAGGGCTACGCAGTGTTTACTTTCCATGGAGCGTAGATTAAAAGGTAAACCTCAATTATGTAAAATGTATCATGACTTCATGTCTGAGTATGAGTCTTTGGGCCATATGTCTGAGTGTCATCAACTTGACTCAAGTGAAGTTGGTTATTATATACCACATCATGGTATCCAACGCGACCAAAGTACAACAACTAAGTTAAGAGTGGTGTACAATGCTAGTTGTCCTACTACGTCAGGAGTTTCATTTAATGACATTCAATTAATAGGTCCCACAGTTCAAGATGACTTACTAGCTATACTACTTCGTTTCAGACAGTATAAATACATTTTAGCAGCCGACGTCGAGAAGATGTATAGGCAAATAGTTGTCCATCCGTCTGATAGGTTTCTTCAACGTATTCTCTGGCGTGATAACATTCATGAACCTATTAAAGTCTTTGAATTAAACACTGTTACATATGGCACTGCTAGTGCACCCTATTTAGCAACAAGGTGTTTAAAACAGTTAGGTATTGAGTGTACTAATAGTAAAGTGGCTGAAATAATTCAGCATGATTTTTATGTTGACGATCTGCTCACTGGGGGAGATAATTTGGTTGAGGTTATGGATATTCGTAATGAAGTATCGGCGGTATTGTCGTCAGCTGGTATGCCGTTAAGAAAATGGCAATCTAATGAGCCTCAATTGGTGTCAGATTGTTTCAAAACACCATATGATTTAAATATCGGATCTCATGAAGCCAGCAAGCTTTTAGGTCTTGGTTGGTGTGCAGATTCAGATGAACTCTGCTTTCCGATAGGCTTGACACTACCTGAATGTAACACCAAGCGTGATATCTTATCAGCAATCGCACAAATATTTGATCCACTTGGTCTGCTTGCCCCAGGAGTAGTTCGTATGAAAATATTATTACAACGGTTATGGTTGAAAAAATTATCTTGGGATGAACCTTTAAGTCCTGATATACATAAGCGTTGGTATGAAATTGTTAGAACTTTACCTTTAATTAATGATATTCGAATTCCTCGAATGGTCATTTGTGACTCTTATAAAGTTTTTCAGTTACACATCTTTACAGATGCGTCAGAGCTGGCTTACGGAGCCTGTGCTTATGTTCGTACTGTTAATGATAATGGAGAGGTAGTGGTTCGTTTATTGTCAGCTAAGAGTCGTGTAGCCCCAATTAAATCACTGTCCATTCCCAGGTTGGAGTTGTGTGGCGCTGTAGTAGGCATCCGTCTTTATGAGAAGATTGTAAAATCATTACGGGTTGCTGTGAACAAGGTTTGCATCTGGACTGATTCCACCATCGTGTTGGGATGGTTGCAGATGCACCCTTCTAAGCTTCAGCCTTTTGTGCGAAATCGCGTAGCTGAAGTTTTAGATAAGGCGAGCACTTGTACTTGGCGACACATCCCAACTGAGCTCAATCCTGCAGACCTACTATCCCGTGGTATGGATATTAGTTCCCTGCAGGCATCGAAGCTATGGTGGAACGGTCCAGTCTTTCTTAGCCAAGAACCCATTAAGTTTCCCATTCAACCGAAAGGTGTTGAGTCGTTACCAGAAACCAAGCCAGATATTTCCTTTGCAGCTGTAATTAACAGTAGCGAACAATCAAGTTTTATTGATATGAGTCGTTTTTCTAGTTATTTAAGATTAGTTCGTACAGTAGCTTACGTTCTTAGGTGGATTAGCCGCTGTAGAAGGCGTCCTATACCTTCTTTATTTTTAGATAAATGTGAATTAGAACAAGCACTTAACATATTAATTAGGCAGTGTCAGAGAGATTCATTTCCTGAATACTTAATATTATTAAATAAACAAACGTTACCTAAAAAGAGTTCTCTACTTAAGTTTAATGTGTATTTGGATTCTCATAGTATAATGCGTGTAGGGGGCCGCATTGATAACTCTGAATACAATCATGATAAAAAACACCCTATTTTGTTACAGTCCACTCATGTTTTAACTAAATTAATATTTGAGTTTGAGCATCGTAAGTTGATGCATGCTGGCCCACAAATGCTTCTTGCGTCTGTTAGGGAGACTTATTGGCCAATAGGCGGAAGAAATTTAGCTAGGGCTTGCTATCGTAAATGCGTACGGTGTAGGCGAATGACCGGCAAGACTATTGAGCCAATAATGGGAAACCTGCCGCGTGAGCGTGTTTCTTCCACTGGTTTTCCCTTTAAAAATGTAGGCGTAGATTACGCAGGGCCTATGATGTGTGCGAGTCGTCAAGGCCGAGGATGTAGGCTGGTAAAGGTGTACATCGCGATTTTTGTTTGTTTTAGTACCAAAGCCCTACATTTAGAGTTAGTTGGGGATTTGACAAGCAATCGATTTTTAATGGCATTGTATCGTTTCATTTCGCGAAGAGGAAAGCCTCTTAACCTTTACTCTGATAATGGTGCCTCGTTTGTCGGTGCAAACAATGACTTAGCAAAATTTATTAAGCAAAACTGCAGTTCTTTAGGTGAGCGCGCGGCCAGCGATGGCATTAAATTCCATTTTATTCCGGCTTATAGTCCTCACATGGGAGGCCTCTGGGAAGCTGGTGTTAAATCTACCAAATACCATTTGGAAAGAGTGCTGGGTAATTGTAATTTGTCTTATGAGGAATTTAACACCACGTTGACCCAGATTGAAGCGATATTAAACTCCCGACCGTTAACTCCGTTGTCTTCTGATCCTGCAGACTATACTCCATTGACACCAGGTCATTTTATTATTGGACGACCTCTGATTGGTTTACCACAACCAGAATATACCGATCGTAGCAAGAGTCAACTCACACGCTTCCAGCGCATTCAACAGCTTCGGCTACATTTCTGGACCAGATGGACCAAAGAATATATTGCAGAGTTGCAACTCAGAACCAAGTGGCGTTCTTGCAAGGGCAGTTTACAGCTCAATACATTGGTTGTGGTGAAGGAGGAGAATTTGCCTCCTCTGAAGTGGAGATTGGGAAGGATCGTAGCTCTGTATCCTGGATCTGATGGAGTGGCACGCGTAGCTGATATTCGGACATCAAGCGGAGTAATTCGGCGCTCATTCAGCAAGATTTGTCCCTTACCAGTGGCTTCAGATTCTGGGTGAAAATTACCTTTTCACCGCCCGGGGGGATGTTTACGCGCCTACTAAAATTGTGGAGCAACGTAAGGACAATTATTTAATGTGTTGTCGTCATTAGGTTAGGCATATAGATTTAAGTTCACGAGTCATTGTATCTCGCACTCATTCGTTCACTTTTACATTAAACCGCCATCAGGAAGCATCTACGTTTTTTACTTTCCAAATAATTCCTACGGTCACCATAAAATTACCCCGATACATGTAAAGGGGTAATTTTATGGTGACCGTAGGAATTATTTGGAAAGTAAAAAAACGTAGATGCTTCCTGATGGCGGTTTAATGTAAAAGTGAACGAATGAGTGCGAGATACAATGACTCGTGAACTTAAATCTATATGCCTCACCTAATGACGACAACACATTAAATAATTGTCCTTACGTTGCTCCACAATTTTAGTAGGCGCGTAAACATCCCCCCGGGCGGTGAAAAGGTAATTTTCACCCAGAATCTGAAGCCACTGGTAAGGGACAAATCTTGCTGAATGAGCGCCGAATTACTCCGCTTGATGTCCGAATATCAGCTACGCGTGCCACTCCATCAGATCCAGGATACAGAGCTACGATCCTTCCCAATCTCCACTTCAGAGGAGGCAAATTCTCCTCCTTCACCACAACCAATGTATTGAGCTGTAAACTGCCCTTGCAAGAACGCCACTTGGTTCTGAGTTGCAACTCTGCAATATATTCTTTGGTCCATCTGGTCCAGAAATGTAGCCGAAGCTGTTGAATGCGCTGGAAGCGTGTGAGTTGACTCTTGCTACGATAAGTATAATCTGGTTGTGGTAAACCAATCAGAGGTCGTCCAATAATAAAATGACCTGGTGTCAATGGAGTATAGTCTGCAGGATCAGAAGACAACGGAGTTAACGGTCGGGAGTTTAATATCGCTTCAATCTGGGTCAACGTGGTGTTAAATTCCTCATAAGACAAATTACAATTACCCAGCACTCTTTGCAAATGGTATTTGGTAGATTTAACACCAGCTTCCCAGAGGCCTCCCATGTGAGGACTATAAGCCGGAATAAAATGGAATTTAATGCCATCGCTGGCCGCGCGCTCACCTAAAGAACTGCAGTTTTGCTCAATAAATTTTGCTAAGTCATTGTTTGCACCGACAAACGAGGCACCATTATCAGAGTAAAGGTTAAGAGGCTTTCCTCTTCGCGAAATGAAACGATACAATGCCATTAAAAATCGATTGCTTGTCAAATCCCCAACTAACTCTAAATGTATGGCTTTGGTACTAAAACAAACAAAAATCGCGATGTACACCTTTACCAGCCTACATCCTCGGCCTTGACGACTCGCACACATCATAGGCCCTGCGTAATCTACGCCTACATTTTCAAAGGGAAAACCAGTGGAAGAAACACGCTCACGCGGCAGGCTTCCCATTATTGGCTCAATAGTCTTGCCGGTCATTCGCCTACACCGTACGCATTTACGATAGCAAGCCCTAGCTAAATTTCTTCCGCCTATTGGCCAATAAGTCTCCCTAACAGACGCAAGAAGCATTTGTGGGCCAGCATGCATCAACTTACGATGCTCAAACTCAAATATTAATTTAGTTAAAACATGAGTGGACTGTAACAAAATAGGGTGTTTTTTATCATGATTGTATTCAGAGTTATCAATGCGGCCCCCTACACGCATTATACTATGAGAATCCAAATACACATTAAACTTAAGTAGAGAACTCTTTTTAGGTAACGTTTGTTTATTTAATAATATTAAGTATTCAGGAAATGAATCTCTCTGACACTGCCTAATTAATATGTTAAGTGCTTGTTCTAATTCACATTTATCTAAAAATAAAGAAGGTATAGGACGCCTTCTACAGCGGCTAATCCACCTAAGAACGTAAGCTACTGTACGAACTAATCTTAAATAACTAGAAAAACGACTCATATCAATAAAATTTGATTGTTCGCTACTGTTAATTACAGCTGCAAAGGAAATATCTGGCTTGGTTTCTGGTAATGACTCAACACCTTTCGGTTGAATGGGAAACTTAATGGGTTCTTGGCTAAGAAAGACTGTACCGTTCCACCATAGCTTCGATGCCTGCAGGGAACTAATATCCATACCACGGGATAGTAGGTCTGCAGGATTGAGCTCAGTTGGGATGTGTCGCCAAGTACAAGTGCTCGCCTTATCTAAAACTTCAGCTACGCGATTTCGCACAAAAGGCTGAAGCTTAGAAGGGTGCATCTGCAACCATCCCAACACGATGGTGGAATCAGTCCAGATGCAAACCTCATTCACAGCAACCCGTAATGATTTTACAATCTTCTCATAAAGACGGATGCCTACTACAGCGCCACACAACTCCAATCTGGGAATGGACAGTGATTTAATTGGGGCTACACGACTCTTAGCTGACAATAAACGAACCACTACCTCTCCATTATCATTAACAGTACGAACATAAGCACAGGCTCCGTAAGCCAGCTCTGACGCATCTGTAAAGATGTGTAACTGAAAAACTTTATAAGAGTCACAAATGACCATTCGAGGAATTCGAATATCATTAATTAAAGGTAAAGTTCTAACAATTTCATACCAACGCTTATGAATATCAGGACTTAAAGGTTCATCCCAAGACAATTTTTTCAACCATAACCGTTGTAATAATATTTTCATACGAACTACTCCTGGGGCAAGCAGACCAAGTGGATCAAATATTTGTGCGATTTCTGATAAGATATCACGCTTGGTATTACATTCAGGTAGTGTCAAGCCTATCGGAAAGCAGAGTTCATCTGAATCTGCACACCAACCAAGACCTAAAAGCTTGCTGGCTTCATGAGATCCGATATTTAAATCATATGGTGTTTTGGAACAATCTAACACCAATTGAGGCTCATTAGATTGCCATTTTCTTAACGGCATACCAGCTGACGACAATGCCGCCGATACTTCATTACGAATATCCATAACCTCAACCAAATTATCTCCCCCAGTGAGCAGATCGTCAATATAAAAATCATGCTGAATTATTTCAGCTACTTTACTATTAGTACACTCAATACCTAACTGTTTTAAACACCTTGTTGCTAAATAGGGTGCACTAGCAGTGCCATATGTAACAGTGTTTAATTCAAAGACTTTAATAGGTTCATGAATGTTATCACGCCAGAGAAACTTTCTTTTGTTAACTAAACTTTCTTGTTATAGTAACTGATTATTATTGACTAAAGATTTTAACTAATATAAAATGTTCAGAACAAAATAGCTTGATAATCAAAATACACCAATATTTGTTATCATTTTTATGTACTTACTATTAATTTATTTAAAAAAATATTTAAATTTTTTTTTAAATTAAAATAAGCAAAATAAAAAAAAACAAAATAACAAATAATATAAAATAAAGTTATGGGTCAAAATATTCCTCCGCATCGTCCTTAACTGGTAAAGTGCCTAGAACGTTGGCAGCATTGCCACGTTGGATGGCATATGCTTATACGTTATGCAAAATAAAGATCAGCGTTCTGGTCCGGGTGACCAGAGCGTCGACTAGCCGCTTTGACAACTCTCTGTAAAAAGAGCGAGTCGTCGGACCCCACGGTCCATGCGTTTCGACCCCAAAGGGCTCAAATACGTAATCTCCGACAAGATTACTGCATTTGCGCCGCTTGAGTATCTCCGCTGATGCGGCATAAGCGCCAGCAGAACCCGCTGTACTAGGAACATGTGATGGCGCAAGGGTGTCGACGCAGGTAGCGTCCCACACAAAAGGCCTACCCATCTTCCATGGCAGTAAAGACATACCATCTGGTCTCTTGCCATCGTCGCGTACCAAGCCATTAGTTTCGAGTACAGCTGGCACTCCGGTGGTAACAAGAGCACGACGGATGATGTTGTTGATAACCAATTAATTAAATTAAATTTTTTCATTTTTAAGTTAAGTTTAGTTGTACACGTAGAATTGGCACTACTATCTAAGGCTTCATTAAAATACTAAGATTCTATTATACGCGTAGAATGTTACGGAATTTGTATATTTATTACTTGACTCGTGATAGTTTAAAACATGATCGTAACACAAGATTAGATCAGAGCTATCTAGATAACTCTAGTCTAATTCTTCTAGGTAAGATATAATCACCGTTTAAAAAAATAAAAAATGGGCTTTAATTTATGCTGATTCTGAGAATTTCATAATTTTTCAAACTATTGTATTGTTATCGGTATTGGATTTGATCAGTTTTAACGAATGCACAAACACAATCAAATCTTAATTTGATTGTGGGTCTTAAATCAATATTTTAGTCCTAAAATAGTGTAATTCACCTTTTGAAATGTCAGAGAGCTATCTGACCTACAGTTTTATTTTACCACTTTATTTTAGTACCGCAATAACGCTGCTAATAGTAGCCATTTAGTTTTACAGGCCAGTGTTGTGACTAGATAATAACAAGCTGTGATGAAATTTATTTAGTCTGGTCTCTAAAATCGATTTAGTCTTGATATAATGAAGTCATAGCGTGAAAAGTGGTTACTAAAAACTAAGTTCAGATGATTTTCAGTACTTTATATCGGAGTGAAGGAAGCTCATGCCTAAGAGGCTTAAAGGCTCTTGGCTGGGTATAACAGATGCAGAAATCATAATCTTTAGGGGATGTAAAACCGTAAACTAAACACTATGCCAACACAGCTAATCAGCACAGCAAATTCAGCAAAAGAACGCCTGTGTCCGACAGGGGGACCTTAGTGGATTGAGAAGTTTCAATAAAAATAAAATGCTTATGCCTATATTTTATTTTTAGATAGAATTGTTACTACCCCATAGATAATTGTACTATCAAATTATCGATTGACCTCGTGCCAAATTAGCGCTCTTCGCAATGGGTTATCATATCAACAAATGCGAATACTATTAAAAATAAAACTGATAACAATATGTTTTGTCATTTAAGATAAGATAATGTGTATTTTGTAACAGTTGTAATCTTGACAGAGACGTATGATAGTGATACAAATGCGCACCTTAAGAGGGACTATCAAAATGCGACCGTAACTTGAAATAATATTTGCTTTATGCCTAAAATAGTACTGGTTAATGAATATAACAGCTGAAAATAGTTGTCAAAGAACATAAGTAAACTATATCATTTAATTTTTGCTGTTCGACTAAACGAAATTATTTATTTATTTATTATTATTATTTATTTATTTAAAGCTCATACTTACATCTATCATTACAGGCCATACCTATTGCGATAGTGAAGTTTATACATATTATTACTCATAACTTATTGATAATCAATTTATGTAGATAGGTACATATCATTTAAGTAAACTATTACTAATATATCTAAGAAGGGCTCTGGTAACATCGTTCAATGTACAAGAGTAGATATCAATGCATTCCGTAACCGCATTTAAAGTGCGCATTGCTCGAGTTAGTGGTGCCTGCTGCAGCAAGTTGGTCCGCGCGACTGGTATCTCCAACAAGTGAGGCTGCCGTCGTCGTCCTACGTATTCATCGGGCACATACAAGCGAAGCTCACGAAGAATTTCAGCGTTATGCGTTTTACCCCTTAGCACTTTAAATAAATAGATCGCTAGTCCGACTTCCCTTCTAACCTCCAATTTATAATACCCAACCATACCAAGTAGAAACAATATTAGAAATATTAAGATATGAGCCTTTTTAGAATTCTGTCAATTTCTTGCCTTTAGTTGGGTGCATCCTGGTCTGGTGCGTTTGTAAACGTATCGCATTTTCTACAATTAGTCTTATTACCTCATCATCTTTAATTTCTCGTAGTCTAACTTAAGGAATTTGAACACTTGGATATTTCTACAGCGTCTGGTCCTATCGATTCCTGTCAACAACTTTCTTTAGCAGTCTTGATGACTTTTTTAATGACAGCTACGTATTACCGTGCACTCTCACTCATAATTGTAAATAGATCTGCTGAGATATTGTATTCTATATTCTATCTTTTATATTTTAAATTAGAATTACGAAATTAACTCCCATATTGCTTTTAGCCGGGATGTTTACGAAAAAAGCTTAGCATAATAATTGAAGGATAGTCAGCAAGCAAATACTGGGCAACTTTGTGGTGACGCGGATACCCACACAGAATTCACGAAAAAACAAATATTTTATTTACTGGCAGACATCCCACATATTCGGACTTGTAACAAACAGCCTCTTCAGGGTCGTTGAACTATGATCTATATAGTTCATTAACATTGAAAAGGCGTGGTTAGTCTGAGATTTTGGCTGTTCAGTATTTAAAGCATTCATTGTGTTGATTTTGACAAATGAAGATAGCTTTAAACTTAAATATAGAGAATCAAAGGTAGAGGAAGGCCGTAGAAACTATGGATAGATTGTCTAAAGACGATATCTTGGAGAAATCAAGGAAATCCCTCATCATATTTTATACTGACACTAGGCAGAATACACATTTTTAGATAAGTATTGAATCAAACCCACAACTTCATACTTACACACTATACCATAAAGTCTATCGAAACATTACAACAACTTGTAACAGCAATAATTCATTTCCTTTACCCTCATTTTTCTTTGGGTTTTTCTGATTTTGACGTACTCGTTGTTATACATTTTGTTCTATTGTGGTATATATGCCCTAATTATTTTTCCAATATATGACGGGGCATATTTTTGTGGCTCTGGCTAGCCGAGGTATCGATCAAGCGAGTTTCTCGCATACAAATCTTGTAAAACTCATGCTCAGTCTACTACACCACAAGCTGAGTTATGATGCCAAAATTATTGCTTAGATAGACAAAAACCCGGTTATGAGCTTGTTGGAGTGACGCATGAGGTGTTCCATACCATCATGGTCCTAATATGATAAGCTAGCTATTGCCCGTGACTTCGGATGTATGGAATTAAGAAAATATTCCCCGTTTTTGCAAAATTTTTCATTATTATTCATGATTTTATATTGCCTATATCCTTCTTTGATAAATGTTATATCCAACACTGAAAGAATTTCTCAAATCAGACTAGTAGCTCCTGAGATTAGCACGTTCAAAACAAACAAACAAATTCTTCAGCTTTATATTATTAGTATAAGTTCATCATATTAATATATTAGACCGCCAGAATCTAAATGTACATAGAAAATTTAGAAAAACAATCGTATTCAGATCGTAGCAGATGATATAAGTCTCAGCCTTAACGGAAAACGAAACAGTATCATTATATTCCATGTACATAAAATATTACAAAAGTATTAACAAATGTTAGTAATCAAAAAGCCTGTGTTAGTACAATTTTTATTCTGATATAATAAATCGGAGATTTCATTTAACTAAGCTGGTTTCGACCGACCTTTCTATCTGGGTCTCTAGATAAGGCTCAGGTCCCAGTTCAAGCGAGTCTAAAATTACAACACGAAGTTATAAATAATAATAAATAAATATTTATGGACATTTCACACAACGTCCTCTGGTCCCAAGCTAAGCTTATTATGCTTGTGTTATGGGTACCAGAATACGGATAGAATACATAAACTACTTTTCTTTTGTAAATACATACATAGAATACATAGTAAACACCCAGACGAAGAAAATACATTTGTATGATATTTATAAACATCACACAAATGAATGTCCGAGGTGGGAATCGAACCCGCGACCTCGTGAACGGCAGTCCGTTATATAAACCACTAGACCACGAAGCCCGTCAAGACTGTTGCGGCTTTTGTACGATCTAATCCTAATTTACTGAAATTTAATGCTACACAAATTAACTGTATCAAATTTTATGCTTTTATTACACTGAGATATTAATTTATCTTTGTGTGTTGTGTAATATGGCAAAATTATAAGTATATGTCAGATATTATTGCAATAGTGTTCAATATTTTGTAATTAATATATTAAAATTAAGCTTAGCTAAGGATCAGAGGACTTTTAGTGATATATCAATGAATCTCTTTCTCTCTCTCCAGCCCATCAACGTCCTACTGTTATGAGGGATTATGGTCTACTGTGCCGCGCTGACCAGGTGTTTCAAGTTAGGGTATAATTTCGAGATTTCCGTCTCTCACAGAATTATTTTTTGTGTAATATCCCTTAGCTGGCTTTTACAGCACCCTGGGCAGGAAATATGTAACATATTTCCTGCCCTGCCCTGCCTTCTTGTACGTGTTACTATGTATATAGGTAATCGTAATTACGGTTATATACAGCAATTAAAAATACTTTAAAATAAATTTATTTTTACGGAGGTTTAACTTGGTCTTTATTTATTTAAATTACTTATTCGTATAAACGCTGAACTGTCAGCAAATTACAACGTTTGATATTTTGCTTATCACAATGTGTTTTCTCTATGTATATTATGCTTTGAACACGCCTTTATTAATAAATTCTGCTGCAATTCCAGCTTATTAATCTTTTGCTTAGACAGATGCTCCCCCAAAATTTATTATTTGAAATGTTTTTGGTCCGCTTGCTGTGCGACGAGGCCCTAGCTAGAGCTACCAATATTATTTACCTGCGACACGCAAGCAGTAACAAATGGATTTCATTTTGGCTGATATCAGAGATTCAAATCTACCTTTGTAAGTGGAAAATTATTTTGGATTTATTTTTATTAATGAACTATTTGGATTCGTCACTCAGTTACGTTAGAAATGGTCTAATATTCTGGCAATATTGATTGATGATTTGCGGGTCGTGTTTTGGGAGTTATGATTGATATACGCGTAATTACGTACTAAGAGTTTAAATAGCAATGAAATACGGAAAACTGGAAATTAGACCCTATACCAACACGCCTGATAAGCGCGGCACAACTATGTATTACATAAGTATGTATTTACAAAGGAAAAGTTGTATATGTAGTATATCTGTATTCTGGTACCCATAACACAAACATATAAGCTTAGCTTGGGACCAGAGGAAATTGTGTGAAATTTCCGTGAAAATTTATTAAAAAAAATATTCAAAGGCACATGAGTTGGTAGAACTTTTTTTTAAAATACTCAATTATTGAGTTAAGTTTCGTTGTGCTCGTAAAATAACACAAAATTTTAGGAATAGATACATAATATTACAAACATGCCTAAATAACACAAGTACCTAATAAATGTAGTTTGGGATCAGAAGACGCTATGTGAAATGTTCCTGAAATATCGTGGTTAAAGATGAATACCTCAATGATTAAGAATGTTTGTTGTAAGTGCTCGTTTTTAGGGTTCCGTAAACGAGACTCTATTACAGAGATTTCTTTGTAACCAGGCTGTATAAGTGTATATTATTATAGTGTGGATCATATCACAGTTTGTGTAGATATTATCAGGTGAGACTCTCTAATAAAGATTTGTCACCATTCTCCTGTCTTTATCTCGTTATTTGGGGTCAGGAATACACAAATAAATACATGATAATACGGAACTCATCGTGTGCGAATCCAACTTGTATTTGACCGACTACCAAATATTGGATATTTCAAAAAATTCGTTCACTTATCAAGAACAAATGATAATGACACCAAAGACAGGGTTTTTCAGTAGTTAATAAAAGTTTCACGTGGCATCCTACTAATCCTACTAATATTATAAAGGCGAAAGTTTGTATGTATGGATGTTTGTTACTCTTTCACGTAAAAACTACTGAATGGATTTGAATGAAACTTTACCACAATATAGCTTATACATCAGAATAACACATAGGCTACAAATTGGCTGGACCGATTTTGATGAAATTTTACTTTATACAGAATTGTATGGCAAAACAACGTTTGCCGGGGCAGCTAGTATTGTATATGGGAAAGTTTGTTAGTATGGACACAGATAATATGATTGGGGATTTGTTACTCTTTCACGCAAAAACTACTGAATGGATTATAATGAAACATTACAATAATGTAGCCTGTACATCAGAATAACACATAGGCTACAATTTATAAAGATATTGTGTGAAATGTCAAAAATGTAACGGTCAGTGTTAAGTAAGTAGGAATTCCACGGGTACGGAGTCGCCGGAATAGCTAGATTCAAATAAGATATCTAGGTACCTATACTTACTATCTATATCTATACTTACTGAAGAGTTTGCTTGTTTGTTTGTTTGTTTAAACGCGCTAATCTCTGGAACCTCTGGTCCGATTTGAAAAATTCTTTCAGTATTGGATAGTCCATATAGACAGGAAGGCTATAGGCTATATAACATCTCGCTGCAACTAATAGGAGAGAAGCAGTAGTGAAAAATGTTACAAAAACGGGGAACATTTTCTAAATTCTACGGGTACGAAGTCGCGGGCAACAGTTAGTCTATAATATGCATATTTCTCTTCAAATATTCAGAAAAAAACCTTTATGAAAAAACAATATGAATGATTCTTTGTGACGATAATGCCGCCTTGAACATAGTCAAAGACTGAAATACCATGAGGAGTAGCTCTCGAAGCTTCTCGAGCGCTCTTCAGATCTTCACACAAGAGTGGAATGTCTACAGCGATACAATGCAAGAGGTATTTATGGGTATTATAAGAGATACTTGTATTTTTTCAAGATATATTCAAACTCGATAACAACGAATTTCAGTTATTTTTTTTTTTTCTTTTTATGTACTTTACAAAAGAAGGTTGTTATTTCAACTGTATGTGTATGTTTTTTTTTAGGCTTAGAAAGAATTGATTACCTAAATAATAATAGTAATTAGAAAAAATAATAAATAATAATAAATATCTGGACCTAGCTCACGAGATTGTCGACATGTGGGATGTGGACTCGGCGATCATTGTGCCAATAGTCATCACAGTCAATGGACTGATGGCCAAGAGCCTCGATCAACATCTTGAGACGCTCGCGGTAGGCAGTTGGGTCAAGGGTCTGATGCAGAAGGCAGTAGTTCTAGATACGGCTCGCATAGTGAGGAGGTCTGTCTCTGGAACTATAATAATTATATACTTCCTGGGTTTCATTTACACGCTGTTATTAGATCGGTACGTATCTATCAATGTATTAATCAATGTAACGGAATCTATGAAAGTAATTTTCTAGATCTTCGAAAATAAACCCTATGCTAATACGTCCGGTCCCGGTCAGTACGGCACAGTAGACCATAATCTCTCCCAAAGTGGAGGAGGCTTGTGCCCAACAGTGGGACATCTGCTGGAGAGATAGAGATTAGGAGGGAGAGAGAATATGACTTTTTACAATATAATAAATAAATAAAAAAAACATATTTTTCGTACTTTCAGAAAAGTGCCGTAAAATTAATGTTTTAAGGAAAATGTTTATTGTGTGATGCAAAAAACGTACCTTTGTCCCAAAAATCAGAGGGTTGACAGTGATATAGGTGGTTTGTTACCTGTCCTATGTAGGCCCAGCTTTTTATATAATCATATAAGTATTTGAATTACAGACATTACTTGGTAGATATAGCAACATAATATATATAACTTGATAGCCCTCGTGGTCTAGTGGTTCATGTAACGGACTGTCGTTCACTAGGTAATGGGTTCGATTCCCGTGCTGGACAGTCGGGAATCATTTGTGTGATATTTATAATTGTCATAAATTGTTACAAATGTTTGTGCTGCGTCTGGGTGTTTCTATATTTTATAAAGTATGTATTTACAAAAGAAAAGTAGTAACTATAAATAAATAATAATAATAATAAATATTCACGGACATATCACACAACATCCTCTGGTCCCAAGCTAAGCTTATATGCTTGTGTTATGGGTACCTACCAGAATACGGATAGAATAAATACACTACTTTTTTTTGTAAATACATACTTATAATACATAGAAACACCCAGACGTAGTACAAACATTTGTATGACAATTAGAAAAATCACACAAATGATTGTCCCGAGCGGGAATCGAACCCGCGACCTCTTGATCGGCAGTCCGTTACCAGAACCACTACACCACGAGGCCCGTCGACTATATGTATTCTATTTATACTATATGTATTCTATCCGTGTTCTGGTACCCATAACACAAGCATACATATAAGCTTAGCTTGGGATCAGAGGACGTTGTGTGAAATGTCTATGAATATAAGTAGGAAGGTACGATTAGGTGATTGTCCTTATCATACTAATTTTGAACTTTTAAACCTTTCCTTGACGTATTCTATAACTTTAAGTATAAATGTTTCGTACACAATAATTTGTAGTTAGTTTATTTACATAACAAACGACGGTAATGTTATGCTGTCATCTCCCTCACAGCTTCCGTTTGACTTGGTTCTCATTAGTTATGCGAAATTGTGTTTGCTGTGATTGATAGTTCATACAGATGGATAGTTTTGTAGGTATATTATTATTATTTACAAACTTTTGGAATTAAAAGGCGTCAGACATATTGCCGATAAGCTGCAGAAGACCAGGTTGAGGTGGTATGGACACATAAAAAGAAGACCATCGCACCACACTGCATAGGCAGCAATGGATTTGACCCTGCCACGACCCAGGAACAGAGGAAGACCGAAGTTGCGATGGACAAAGCTCATAGCCCAGGGTATGAAAATTTGCGGTATTTCCAATGACGACACGTCTCATCGGCGAAGGTAAGGAAGAATAAAATAAGGAAAGCAGACCCCACCATCATGTGGGATTAATGCTTGGGAGAGAGAGACTAACTGTAGGAATTAGAGGAATGGAGGTTGAGAAATCCAATCTTAACAATAATACATAAAGCCAACCTCTTGAACTGCTCTCTCAGTTAAAAAACCGCATGAAAATCCGTTGCGTAGTTTTGAAGATATAATCTCACATAGAGATATACATATAAAAATAACGACTTTGTTTTATAATAAGTAAAGATTTTATTTACATAAATTTATAAATTTAAGCAATTGACTTGCTTGCTTTTACTTAATAAATCAAGTTATAGTTATCATGCGCTGGTCCCTTGGTAGCTCAGTTCAGAGAGCAACGGAACGGTATGCCGAGGTCATGGGTTCATATCCCGCTCATGGTGATCATTTTTCCACTATAATTAGATTTATTAAGATTTATATTTATTTTGTATTTGTTTCGAGATATTATAAAAAATATACATAATTATAGACGAATTGATAGCCTTCGTAGAAATCGAGTAATAACTCCTCACCATGTATGTTTGTCTGTTTGTATTTACAAATAAATTAAACTTACAAACTAGGTACTGAACGCTTTCGTAAAAAATAGGACAGGAGTGATTCAAAAGGAAAATTTGGATTAACTCTTCATCATACGCAACAGATTTTAATGTGATTTTTTTAATAGATAAGTAATGTAGTTCAAGAAGGTAGCTTTTTGTGTAATTTGTTAAGGCCTTTGTGTATTGGGGGAGGGATAGCTCAACAACTATAAACGCGCGTAAAACCGCAGGCTAAATTAGCTTATATTCTAAAGCGTTTTTATTTCAAAATCTCTAATAATTGAAACACATAATAATATAATCTGTTACTATGTTGATGGGTTTGTGAGCTTGGGCTCTTCAAACAGGTCAAATTACAAAGTTCACAGCGTTTTTCAATTAAAACCTTCATGCCCTGGCTATGAAAGTGATAACATTTTATACTCTTTATATAAAATGAGGTCAACAAAGGTATTTTATGCATCGTATGTGTTTGGTGTTGCCAGAGTTGATAGGTATTTTAGTATTTTTAGGGGAATTTTTCATTTGATTTCTAATGGAGACATAGAAATTAAGGCGATTCGCATAGGGTTTCGCATTAATTTCTATATATTTTTGGTATTTTAATTTTAAACATTCAATTTCTCTCTCTCCAGCCCATTGACGCCCCACTGTTGGGCACGGGCCTTCTCCACTTAGAAAGGAGTTTGTGGTCAACTTATCAACTATGCCGCGTTGACCAGGCGTCTCCGCACGGGGTTTATTTTAGAGATTTCCGTCGATATCCAATTTAAAAATAATAAAATAAAACATGAACCATTAGTAAGTACCTATGTTAACACGCTTTTTTAGCCTTGTTCGTATCTATCTCTCTGTGTATATCTATTTAAGAATCTATGTACCTAATTAGATAGTCTTTGAATGTGAAAAAATCTATTGTTATCTCTTATCGGCGACTCCGGTTGGCTAGACACAGAGCAGCTGGTAAATCTAACAATTTAAAAGCCGACAGTATAACTTTGCAATTTTTTTTACGATTTATTTTGATGGCTTAATATCTCATAAACAGTCCTAATTAAACATTTAGAAGTCCAACTCATGTTTTTAAAATTTAACTTTTTCTAGTGTCGGCTCTTGCACTATAGTGTGGAGGACTGGGAATAAACGGCACCTTTCCCTCCACACCCTTTTTATTCCCATTCGTCCACACTATTCCCATTCCTCCACACTGTGGACGATGGAGTGTGGAGGACTGGGAATGACCCCCACAGAGCTAACAATCAGTATCGTTTGAGACGTTAGACAGGGCGAATCTCTGCCCGACTAGTTGCTCACTCACAGTAGTGATAGAGTTTATACCGGGCATAACCGCGAGTGTATAATTATAAAGTGTGTATTTGTGAGAAAGTGTAAAGTGACGATAGAAAGGTGATCTTTTGTGTGAACACCATTATCTTGGTGGTAGAGGCGCAGGTTATGGGGATTTGGTTGGAGACCTGCTGTGCTGTGGAACCCTTTATGTGTGAAAGAGAATGTCTGATTGATGTATGAACATCTAAGATGAAAGACAGTGTCCACAATATGTAGACTGATTATAAACCATAGCAATTCCATTCACTATTATGTGACTCCGACATGCATTATAGATTATCGAATTTAATGAATATAAAATTGTACAATGAAAAAGCAAGTAATAGATATATTGCGCAGTCCGTGTGGTGACGGATTAAGAATACAATTGTCACCACCCCATCTCCTCCCAAGGGTGCTGTAAAAGTCAGCTAAGGGAAATTGCACACAGATAACATCCTCTGTGAGCGACGGAAAACTTGCAAATAAACCCTGTGCCAACACGCCTGGTCAGCGCGGCACAGTAGACCATAATCCCTCCAAAGTGGAGGAGGCCCGTGCCCAACAGTGAGACGCATATGGGCTGGAGAGGAGGAGGAGATATATTGACACTATCAATGTTCATTTAAACACGCTTATTTTTTTATTTATATTTGTTTGATAGTCAATGTATTAATCTATGTAACGGATTCTTTCAAATTGATTTTAACACACCGAAATCGGATTGTTCTGAAATTTAATAAATGAAATAATTCAAATTCAAATTCCTTTATTGTGAACATAGGTAAATAGATGTTACAGGATAAAAAGTTTACAAATGTGCAACTATGTTCTGCCGAACTGGCATACAATAATTAAGTTAGTTGATGCGATACAATTAAAGACAACCAAACAACAAGCATATCATACAGAGATGTTACAGTTAGTTAAGTACATCAACCTATTACAAATATGATATTAATTATGTGGTCAAAAATATCATTATCAATTAATTAACAATAATATAATGTAACAATAATACAATCTCAAATAATAGCAATATGTCAAAATTCTATGGTCCAATACTTTTGTCGTCAAAGAACTCAGTAAGCGAGTAGTAACATTTAGTATTAAGGGCCTACATCAATATTATCGTATATCATCGCCGACACGTACATATTAACACAGCCAGTAGGCACAGAAAATGAAGAATTACGGATACTTTTCCTATTTACTCAAAATCTACTAAATATATTTTAATTCTGATTTACGTGTATATTATATATATAATATATGTATATATAATAGTTACTTATGTTTTTAAAGTTATTTCATTAGTTAATACGCGATAATAGACCGACAAATGAAAAAAATAAAAATTTTGAGAGGTTGTTTCGCCAAGATTTTCTGTCGAGAAAACTTTTTTCAATCGTGTTTCTGAGTTGATGCGATCCTAGATCATATATTGAAAAAACATATACTTAAAAATTAGAGCTCTAGCCATTCAATCTAAAGAAACAATGAAAACTTCGTACATAGAAAAATGCACAAAGCTATTTTGGTATCGTCTTAAGAAAATCAATCAATCTTTTATATAATAAAAAATATATAATAAAAAAATATAGGTACTCTAGTATTCCCAAGCGTGTTTTTTTTAGTTTTTGAACAAAGCAAATTTTTAGTTATGTTTAGTCGTGCACGTAGAATTAATTGGTATTGGTAATTATCTATTTAATTTCAAAATGAATGATGTTTTCAGTAAATATAATAAGTATTGTTTAATATTTCAGTAATGGAAGTCCTTTTAACTTTCAATTAGGGGAATAAGAAAACTTTTCCGTTGTTTCAAATTATCATTACTGAAGAGTGACAATAGGAAATCTATGGGGAGGGAAATCGATAGCACCTTCATCAAAATGGTAAAGTTTCAAGACTCTTTATTTATACGAAGAAATAAATTTGATATCATAAGAAATATTTTAATATTATAATTTTTTATACTTCATGCACACAAAGCGGATACATAGGCGGACTTAATGCCGAGAATTTTTACTATACTTATGACGTCACCGACATATATGTCTCTTTCTCGCCTCGCCTTTTTAGAGTTTCGTACAAATAGTACGGGATCCGTAGTACATTTTTTTCACTTGATTACTATCAAGCTGATGTTAGCTAAATATACAGGTTACTTCCCATTGCCCTAGAGACTTGAAATTTGGCATGAACCAAGCCTATATAGTGCTGATATAGAGAGAAATCCAAAAACTTGTAATATGTTATCATATTACATGAAAGAATTGTTTAAACTAATACAAACTTATGAAGTAGCTGAAATGTACGCGACAGAGTACGCACACAGTTTCTTTTTTTCTTTTCTTTCTATATCCCTAAACACGCGTTAATATTATAATATTATAAGTCCTTCATTTCACAGACAAATAGAGTTAGTACTAGGTACTACATATCTGCTACTATAGTATTTTCACTTATTTTTAGTACACCAAAAGTCGCCTATTCTGCCTCGGTCAAATCCATCTTAAGGTTGTTTGGGAGAGATCGCAGTTCGCAATAAGACCGCCCTTTGATTTGTAAATGATTATCGTGTGTAATAAATAATATTTTACTTTACTTTTACTTTTTAAGGTTAAAATCTAATAGTGGGATAATGGCAGGAGAATGTTGAATAATCACTTAACTTATATTTACTTTGAAGGCAGTTAAAATTTAAATAACAATAGGTACCTACCTACGTCCTTTTCTAATAATTAACGAGCGTAATAATTAGAAGTGTTCCGCAAACAATACCGTGAAATAATGCACATTTATATTATCATCAAAATTGTACTTTAGTTAATAGTTTGTAGAGTTTAAATTTCAATTTACGTTCAATTTAACATCGATTATCTTCGTTAACCGTAGTAAAATAGATCAATTAATATTTAATGATAATATACTACTTTTGTCTGTGACTTTGTTTATGTCTTACCTTTTCCATTCCCAAAATTACAATATGCTTATTTTTCTAATTCCATTTGTAGATAATCATACAAAAATTTTACTTTCCATGTTGTGTCGGATTAAGAAAATGTGTTACCACCCCATTTCTTCCCCACACTGCTACAGCCAGCGCGTGGTTCGATTGAAAAAGGGAGAAGAGGGATTAAAGAGAAAAGTGCTTCAGAGCAATCGCCATGGAAAATTTTAGAGAAGACGCCTTAGCGTCTTCTCTAAAATTTCACGATCATTCATCATTTCACGATCATTCATCATCAATTTGGCGATCACTGGTTTCAATAGCAAATATAATATTGCGTCTCTTAAGACGCAATATTATATTTGCTATTGAAACCATTTTTGATTCTTCCGTGTAGCCGTAGCATAATATACTGAGGTTGATTACATCTCTGTGTCAAGCCTCATGTAAGATGAAATATCATTCAGTATTCCACATGTCACTTATACACTTCATAAATCACAGACATTCATTATCATAACAGTGAACGTTACCAGAGATGACGTGTGTACTGAAATGGTTATGATTTTCTTTGTTTAAAGGTCAAAACCACATCTATATATTATTTCGTTGATGCCAATTTTACGTGCACAACTAAACTGAACTAAAAATAAATAAAAGTAGATAAGCAATCCATGTGGGATTAAGAATACATGATGTCACCCCTTTTCCTTTCCAGAGCTGTAAGAGTCAGCTGAAGAATATTATAAACAGTTAATATCTAAGTACTGTTAGTGACGGAAAACTAGATCCTGAATCTTTGGGGTAGAATAGGTATGCCACGGGTAATAGTAACACAGCATATAATTTGTGCAGACACGATTTACAAAAGCCTATGATAGTGAAATAGATAATCAGTAAACAAGTGTAAAAACAAACAGCATTTTCCTTTCGCATGACGGAAAACTTGGGGGCAAATACTTTGTTAATTCAAATAGTCTTGCATTGTGCGAAGCTCTAGCATTTAGTTTCGAGGAGGGGTTCGAATTTTTCGTTATTATAAAACAGACAAACTTTTTTTTAACCGACTTCAAAAAAGGAGGAAGTTCTTAATTCGTCTGTCTTTCTTTTTATGTTTGTTACCTCATTACTTTTAACTTAGCGAAGAGATTTTAATGATTCTTTTATTATTTGAAAGCTGGTGGTTCCCGTGTGGCCCCATTGGAACCATGTCAGGATCTGATGGTTATCTCCTAAGAAATCGAGGAAAACCCTCAAATTTCACACACATTGTCCTCACATATACTTTATTAAATAATCAAAGAGTGGACTACCGAGGTGGTCTACGTGGAGTACCACATATTAAGGTGGAACGAGCGTAATTGTCCTCCAATTTCCCCGAATTGCCGAAAATGGTGGTCACTCTTTCGATAGAGTCGGCTCGCTGCCTAATATTGTGACATTTATGTGGTCGAAAGAATAGCAAGGTATATCAGAGTAACCACGTGTAATACAAAAAACGTAAGTTTGTTTCTACGCTAGTAATTTCGAATCTCGTTATCACAAACGGCAGGTGTCCTTGAGCCACATAGGAACGCATATTGTACCTACATGTAATCTGTCTTTCAAACGTCATTTTACTTTATCTCATTTGGTAGAGCAACAATTGATAATATTTATCACAAAATTAACATAATTATCAAGTTCAATAGCAAATATTTTGTCATTTAATTATCAGCTAAAATGCTGAAAATTAACACATCTTAATCTCTACATCACAAAGTCACGATATCGCGGAATATTAAAACGAGATGAATAGATTTGAGAATGAAGATTTAATTACAATTCTTTTTTTTTATTTTCGTTATAACGAAACCTGAAAGAGAAAATTCATAACAAAGGACAGCGCCCAGTCTCGATCATAATTATTTTTCTTTTGTTAAAATTTCAAAGTTGGAGTCATTTTAAAATTGGAACACATTGAAACCATAGATAAATTAAAAACTTGAATAAAATAATCTTAATAAATGTATAAAAAAAACCTGAAAATAACTCGAATTCATTTCTAACTGTAATCGTTATACCTTTAAAAAATTTACAGTATTAAATATTTATCCGCCATATAACAAACTAGAAGCGATAAATTTAAAATCTCCAACAAATTTACACAAAAATGTATCATCAAATTAAAATTAATTAAAAGTATTTTAATAATAAATCATACCTGCTTGACGATCAATCTCGCAACCCTGGGACTTGCAAATGTGACGAAACCATAGCATTTAGAAACACCAGCTCTGTCGTATATTACCCGAGCGGCAGTCACTGTTGCAAAGCCAGAAAAAAACTTCCACAAATCCTCATCAGTCGTCGTCAAAGAAAAACCACCAACGAAGATTCTATTATGTATAACAGTACCAAATTTAGGAGCATCTGATGGAGGTAATGTATCATCTGTGTCTTCTTCTGGAGAATTCAATAAAGCCTTCAGCTTTTCATGAGGATCTGCTGTCTTTCTATTATTTGCTGTACTTTCTTCAACCATATGAGCGCAACTCGCAGACTCACTCCTTATGTACCTCTTCATTCCACTCTCCATTTTATCGTTCACTGTTTTTAACACTAATTTAACATGTTCCCTTGTTTACTTAAACTAAAATCACTAGCGGTAACTAAAAGGGCACTGGTAGTTCACGCGAAAAAACAACCGATTGTCTGTGCCGTGATATTTTATCGATTACAGTAGCACTTATTTTGTATATGTGTAGGAAGGCAGGTTTTCCGAGTTGCGCGTTAGGAGTCGCGATTTGACAGACACACAGTTGTTACTCGCACGACGTTTAAAATATTCAAGAAAGATAACAGTGTGTGATTTTAGGATTTTTAGATACGTACTATAAATAGTGTTTGAGCTATTGTCGACCGCTATTTTTACTAGGCGAGGGAACTAGGTCATCAGTTGACACCTAGCGGATGAATATTCTTATAGGTTCTTATCTAAGTTAAATTTAGTTTAGTGCAATTAAGTATAGGTGGCGCAATCATTATCTTAGATGAACTAATTATTACCGGGACTGTGATACATAAAAATGTCGAATTCAACAGCGAAGAGAATACAAATTTCTTATGTAATGACTAAATTCTTATGTTGCACTAGTTTATTTGTCTCTAACTGCCCATATAAGTGTTTAACATCAGTAATTTACATAAATAACGACAATTCGAATCGTTAAAGTCATTGTTAAAGCAAAAGAGCAAAAATTAAACGTAGATTATGAAGTTTCCCACTAAAATGTTGCTAGTAATTATAAATTTCCCATATTTTGAGAAAACAAAATTCAGTGTGTTAAAATAAAGGTTGATGTACAGTCTTTAATTCAATTAAGTATGTCCGTTTTAGAACTATTTACTGATGTACTCCATCCAAAAGTATTTAAAGGGTGTTTTAAAACGATATCTTTGTAATGAGAAGCCTTAGGAAATCAAAGCGAAGCTCACATAAAAAATAACAAGTTTACAACAACAACACAAACAACATTAATGACAGGTTTTAATACTTAGATTTTCTCGTATTTTATGAAGACAATACTTTTTTATTCTTATTTTACAAAACAAACTCGAAAGTAATTTTTTTATAAAAACATATTATATTATTATCTACCTTGCTAAGTGAACAGGTAGGTTAGGTACTGGAAAATAATAGTGCGAAAGTTATGTCGTTTACCCTTAGATAAAATTATAGTCCATGTTGTCTAAATGCTGTCAGCATTTACCCGATTTTGAACTAAACTTGTACTAAAAATAAAATAGAATCATGAGTAACAGGTGCATCGCGCAATGACAACACAGGAACATTAATGTCACGCCAAGCAGATTGGTGTTTGCGTGTTTTTGTTGTGTATAAAAATTACATTGTGTGTTTTTATTTTGAGTAATATAAATAATGAGAACATCAAAAGGTTTATTGTGATCAAATATACCTTAAAAGCGAGAGCGGCATAGTGTTGTGTATTTTTATACTATTATAATACAAAATAATGTGGGTGACGTGCGATTCGTAATTCAATTAACAACTTTCCCCAAGTTTTAGTTTATAATACAGGTAAAGTTTTATTTTCTACTATTAGATAGACGTTTAATAAACTTTTTCGTAATGACTTCTGTTTATAATCATTCCTTATAACTGGTATGAAATAAAAAAAATTGTTTTTTTTTCGTTACCTTCGTCTTGTATTATTATTTTTTGTTCCAAACGTTGAAAGACGTAATAAGCTGGTTTAATATTACTCAAATGTATATTTTTAACCGGCCTGCATTCTCAAATAGTTGCAAAACCGGTATTGCGGCTCTTCCAATTGGAATATTGGATGTAAAACATTTTTGTTTTGTGAACTTTAGTAGTTTCAGCTAAAGTTGATTATCGCACGTTCTGTATTTGATACGGTTATTTACTTGACTTCTATCTACATAGCAGCTGTCACAGCTTACATTGTTTACTTTTGTCCAATAATTAAGCACTGAAAATAATGAGGTAGGCAGATAACTTGCAAACAGCATGTAAATTACAAATTATGGACTCCTTATTCACAACTCATAAACATCTAAAAGGTCATGCTCTAGTAGTTCATCTAATGGACTGTCATTCAAGCGGGTTCAATCCCCACACAGTACAAGTTTAGTATTTATATGATATTTCTATTTGTTACATAAATATTTGCACTGTGTCTGTGTGTTTTGTCAAATAGAATGTACAAAAAGTCTCTTTCAAACCTGGACAGTATAGTAGTCCCAGTCCAGAAAGAAAAATAATTTAGAAAGAAACTTTTAACAATAACTTTACAAAAAAAGAAATTGTTTTTCTTAAATATCCACTAAAAAGGCCTTAATTCTAATATTTTCTAACACTTGCGCGACTCATTTGTTTCAATAAAACTACTTTTTAAGGATTCAGACGTGTATGTTTGGCCTTAATTCTGTCAAATAGTTATCTGGAGTTTTTGTGTAATCTTATTTAGCAGTTGAATGCAGTTACAAAAACTTTACAGTTTTACGGTCCCAGTTTTTTTTAGGGGAAAAAACCTACTTTTGGTACCTGTGGTACATATGCAGTGTTGGCTAAATTGCGTACTACAAAAGCCATAAACTAAAAAAAGAAATTATCAGGGATTTTTCCCATCTATCTTAATGTTCTCTATATCTTCAAGAATACTAATAATATAATGCTAAAGAGATTTTTTTGTTTGTTTGAACATGTTAATCTCAAGAACTACTGATACAATTTAAAAAATTCTTTCAGTGTTGGATTGTACATTTTTTGACGAAAGGTATAGGTTATAAAACATCAAGTTGCAACCAATAGAAGTGAAGCATCAGTGAAAAATGTTGCGAAAATGGGGAAAATTCTCTAAAATCCATAAGTACATAGTTGCGGGCAACGGCTAATTTTAACTATCTGATTTTATCCACTACGAATTGATGACAGCCCTAGTTGTACATAATCTGTACTAATACTAGCTGCCCCGGCAAACGTTGTTTTGCCATACAATTCTATCGGTCCAGCCAATTGTGAATCTAAACCGTCCTCAAACCCCCTTGAATACACACAACAAATTTCATCAAAATCGGTCCAGCTGCTTAGGAGGAGTTCAATTACAAACACACGTACAGAAGATTTATATATATAAAGAATATAAAGCTGAAGAGTTTGTTTGTTTGAACACACAAATCTCAAGAACCATTGGTCAGATTTGAAAAGTTCTTTTAGTGTTGCATAGTAAGTACATTTATCGAGGAAGGCTATAGGCTATATAACATCACGCTGCGACTCATAGGAGCGAAGCAGTAGTGAAAAATGTCGCAAAAACGGGAAAGATTTTCTAAATTCCATGCGTAAGGAGTCGCGGGCAGCAGCTAGTATAATCATATGAAAAGGAAACTCAAACAAATTTCTTGTTGAAAGCATTGTATTAAATAAAGTATGAAATAATATTAAAAATAACCTTGATTAAATCCACACATGTGTAAATAATATTATACAATGTAGTTAAATGTGCATAAAAATTTTAAGTATTTTACATTGCTGTATTAACATCATAATTACTATTTAACAGTAGATTTTTAAAACACTAAATAAAAGGTGGCTGACTAGAAACACAAATGTCATCCTCCTTTTCCATCTCAGGGAGCTGTAAGACAAAAGAATAGACCCTCCCGAAGTGGAGACTTGTGCCCAGTAGTGGGACATAAATGACTACGGGGAGAAAACAATCTTCCCGGCCCCATGTCACTAGGCTATATCTCGGAAACGGCAATAGCCAGTTATATGTATATCCGTTTATGGTATAACAATAAATATTTATCATCCCTATTCTCTCACCTTTATCCCGTTATTTCGGTATGACGAATATGTTATCAGAATAACGGTACAGAATGCTTCGTGTGCGAGTCCAACTCGTACTTGACATCAGCCCTTCTTTGTCCATTGCTGGACATAGGCCTCCCCTATAGAACGACACAACGCGTGGTCCTACGCTAACTCCATCCAGCGGTCTCTGGTGCATTTGACGATGTCGTCAGCTCACCTTATTGGAGGCCGACCCACGTTGCGTCGTCCGGTACGAGGTCGCCACTCGAGGACCTTACATCCCCAACGGTCGTCAGGTCGCCGAGCGATGTGACCGTGCCGTACTAGACGTTTTCTTAGAATATTCTGAATAACTGTTAATTTACATTGTGCAATTGTAGCGTATATTATTCTGTTATTGTATTCGCATTATGTACGTTAGCCATTGTGTAATTGTTGCATCGGTTGACTGCTTGAGGCCATTTTAACACAATATACAAGGCAATATTTAATGTCTAGAACATTATTAGAATTGATGCGAAAATTTGTTATTAGTTGTCATAGTTTAAAACTTATGATCACTGAGAGATTCCGTAAGGCTTTGTTTGCCTAAATATTTACTGAAAAATAGCAAAAAGAGTTGGATGTAAATTTTTTATTATGATGATAACAAATTATCATCCACGAAGAACGGAAATCCTTCCTCTCCAGCTCATTAATGTCCCACTGCTGGGCACAGGCCTCCTCCACTTTACTTAAGAACACCTACTTAATTATCTATGATATTAATTGCGCCTCGTGGCTTTGATCCTAATATATATATATTTTTGGGTCTGTCTGTCAGTAACAATTATTATTAATAAAAATTTCCATATCTAGATTCTTGTTACGACGTAACAAGGGATTACAGCCTACTATACCGCACTGACCAAGTGTGTTGGCATAGGGTTTATTTTCGAGATGACTGTCTGACGGATGTCTCACAGAGGATGTTATCTGTGTACAATATTCCTTAGCTGGTTTTCACAGCACCCTGGGAAGGAAAAAGCGTGGTGACACATGGATTCTTAATCCGTCAACACACGGTCTACTACTGCCTTACTTTAATAACTTACTTTACTATATTTACGAACAAACTAGCCAGTTCTAATATAAATAAAGGCGTAAATATCTGTTCTTGATTACCTAATTACTAAAATTTTGCACCATTGCACCAATATGTTATTCAAAATTGAACTTATTGCTGTAGTAGTAAGATTCATTTATTGCCTGAAAAAGGGGGAATCCCTGGCAGAAATATGATCTCATGTCATGTCATAACAAATAGTTTGCTTTTAGATTCACGAAATGTCGTGTAGTCTCAAATCAAGCGATGAGATAGTGTGTACAGCAGGAACATGACGTTGGCATTTTTTTACCACATCTTTGTTGTTGTAGCATCAACTGAATACATATGACGGCGCATTGGCATGTTATGAGTGAGACAGCGCCTAACCAGCGCAGTGGAACATATACCGGACCAACACAAGTTTGACGCACAAGGCTAATAGATGGCGCTGTACGTTTAGAAAACAAGCTATTGAAATTATCGTGTAGTTTAATTATTAACTCGATGTAACAAAGCTTCGGCACGCTTCTCTAATGGCGCATCCACACATGCCGCCGGCTTATGCCGCCGGGTTTCAGACCGCGTTGCCGCTGAATGCAGGCCGCCGGCTTTACCGGCGGCTGACGGCGAACACTACAGGTCATAGCCCACTTACACGACTCTGCTCCAACACTGCTCCCACCCAACACCGCCCTAAAAGAAGGCGACTGTTCGCAGTCCGCGCGGCGACAGCTAGCTGGTGCCCAGCAGTCCACTCGTTGACAGCTAGCAGACGCCCAGCTGTCCACGCGCCGACCGGTCGCGCTTTTCGCCACAGACACAGTTCGCGATCGGTTTCCATTGAAGCAACTAGTATTTTTTACTATGTCCCGATTCACAACGCGCGAATTAGCAATTATTGCTATTGCAATTGAGGATGAGGAGAGAAGTTCAAGAAATAATAGCCGAAGATTTTGGGTGCATAAAATGCTCAAAGCAAGACATGCGGAAGGAGAATTCTGGCAGATCCAAAGACACCTATCAGATGATGAAGAAAAATTCTTTATTTACTTTCGTATGGATCGGTACCTATTTAATTACATATTGTCATTTATTGGAAAAGACATAACAAAGAAGAATACGAAATTTCGACAAGCAATAACACCAATAGAAAAAATTGCCGTCACATTGAGGTAAGTGAAACAGAAACTTTTTTGTAAATTTGTACATATTTATTAAAAAAAAAATAACAATCAGTCTCTAATTCCCATCACTTATCACTTATAACTCAAAATCAATATAAAAAATTTGGATTCGCTTACAATGTTAACTCAAAATCAAAAAATTAATAACAATCAGTCTCTAATTTCCAATATCGCTTACAATGCAATGTTAGCACAAAATCAATAAAAAAAAAAGTTAGGAATCTTTTGTTTGTGAAGCATTAGGCAAATCATTGTTCAATTTCGGTGTTTTTAAAACTGGAGAATTATTGCCTGTAAGCTCTGCATTACGGGTATTATAGCCGGAAGGGCCTGCATTGTGGATGTTATAATCCGAAGATCCTGTATTGTGGGTGGTATAACCGGAAGGTCCTAGATTGTGGATGTTATAACCCGAAGGACTCTCAATATCAGTATTGTGTCGTGAAGAACCAGCATAGAAATTAGTTTGTTCCTGGATTTCTTGTAATTCAACTTCAGACACCATATTGAATATTCTAGACTTGAGGACAGATTGGTTGTAACAATTTAATTTTTTTACCGTTGTTGCAATGCTCGAAAAAAACTTGTCAATCTCGTCATCTTTATTTGTCTCTTTTTCTTTAAGTAAATATTTTAAAAGTTCAGCTGATGCTGAGGTACTTTCGTGGGTCCCTTTAAATCGCTTCCTTTTAGGTATGTTCGGAAACAAAGGAGAGTTTGCTGACGTATTTGTTGAACAAGAACTTTCTGGTCGGTTGGTGATATCAAGTGCTGGGTTATTCGATGAGATGGGAGAATCATCGTGATTTGACAGCAATTCGTTAATTTCACTCACATCAAAATTTTCTATATCTTCACTATCATCATCCGTTAATGATGAAATTGTTTTTCTTTGTTTCATATGCGGTAACAAAAACGACATTTCCTCTTCAAATTGCCATTTTTTTGATGAGGTAGCAGCCTGACCACTTTTTGTGCGTTTCTTAACAACTGCCCTTCTGTAGCTTTCTCTTAAGTTTGCCCATGTTTTCTTGCACTCTGATTCTGAAATAGAAAGAAATCGAAGTGAAGACGTGAAATATTAATAAAAAAAGTTTTGTTTCAGATACATGATTACGGGAAATTCAGCAAGGGCGTTGAGTTCAAGCTTTAGGTTTGGCGAATCAACAATCCGATCAATTATACAAGAAGTATGTAACGCAATCATAAACAAACTAATGAGAGTTTTCATTCCAACGCCAATTGAAGAGCGTTGGATAAATATAGCTCGAGGATTTCAAGACAGATGGAATTTTCCAAATTGCATCGGCGCTATAGATGGAAAGCATGTCAACATCATAGCACCTGCTAATAGTGGTTCGCTATATTTTAATTATAAAAAACACTTTTCTGTTGTCCTAATGGCTGTGGTTGATGATAAATATAGATTTATAATAGTTGATATAGGCGCTTTTGGTAGAAATAGTGACGGTGGAATATTTGCATCTTCGAAATTAGCGAGACGTCTTGAAAGTAATTCATTACATATTCCAAACGATAAACCGCTACCTGGAAGTAACAGAGATATACCTCATGTTTTCATAGGAGATGAGGCGTTTCCTCTAATGAGAAATTTATTGAGGCCATACCCTCGTTGTCGTGGTTTATCTGAAGCACAAACTATATTCAATGAACGTTTATCACGAGCACGCAAAGTTGTGGAAGATGCATTTGGAATATTGTACCAAAAATTTGGCATTTATAACAAAAGTATTAATGTGAACCCGAAACACGTTGACAAATTGATACTAGCGACATGTATTTTACATAATATTATGCGAAGTTATGAAATAGAGCATCTAAATCAACATGAGATACAGCAACCAATACATCACAACGAGAATGATTTCCTGCAACCATTACCAGAAAACGGAACGGACAGTGCAGAAAATGCTTTTAATATTCGAGACTTCTTTTCATCTTACTTTCAATCTCCAGAAGGTCAAGTTTCATGGCAGTATCAACATATTTAATAACGCGGTAAAAAAAGGTAGTGCAATATTTTTCCTTCATTATAAGATCGACATTAAACCACACTGAAAAATATTGCACGTACTTTTTTTACAACCCATATTTTATTGTTATATCAAAAATAAATATCTTATAGACAACAAAGATAGTTATTATTTTAACATGCACTTTTGTTTTAGCCATTCTTCTCGAGCAATAAGCGGATATCCCTCTGGGATACAGAGAAACACACAGTTATACATATATTTCGGAATCATAATTTTGAAAATGACTAACAAAATAATAAAATACAATTTTACCTCCACCGCGTATTTAATATAGTAGGTATAGGATAGTACGTAGATAGGTACATACCTGTTGCAGACATCGTCCTGGCAATACATTTCCATGCTTGATCCCTTTTAACACAATCGGCGTATTTTGCGTCACTGGCATCATACAGATAGGGATATATTCGCACTTGTTCAATAAGTTTTTCTTTATTCATAATGGATACGTTCAATACCTGCGAAAGCACTCGGAAAAATATCGAGCGTGCGGATTGCTTGGTAGATAATTCGAAAATGACCGACCGCATGTCGGGCGCGCGGCGGGAGAGGCTCGCTCGAGGGGCGGCGCGGGCGCGCGGTATGTGATAGCAGTCGCCCGTCGCCGCGGCGACTACTAGCAGTTAGCGCGCGGACACCGCGCCGACCGCTCGTCTACACCGCGTGATCAGCGAGGCGTCACTACCGAGCAGTCTGATAGCGGAAAGCTTGCTGACACCGAGCTGTCTGCTAATTTATGTTGTCAATATAAACTATACCGCAAGGCCACAACTTAAAACCCATATTTGAATGAAATTTTATTAGTCGGGTGGTAGCAGAGTCGTGTAAGTGGGCTATGACCTTACCACTCCGTATCGAAGCCGCAAGCAAACTGCCGCCGGCAACCAAAAGCCGCGCGTGCCGCAGGTAAAAGATGCAAATGCCGGCGGCACGGTCGCCGGCCATGCCGCCGGCCGTGCCGCCGGGCATGTGTGGATGCGCCATAATGGTTGCGTCTGGTATATGGATCACTGTCTCGTATAGTAATCCTTACCGCTATCTCTGTCCCTGTCATGGTACAAACAGAAACCAATCTCTCCCTGATGCAAATCATAGAGATTCGACGATTGACCTCGGTCACTGTCATGGACAAACCGAAACCCCCTCCTTGACGCAAGTCAAGGAAAATCGTCGCCTTCTCCTAGTCGTTAGACTCTGAGACCTTCGCGAAGCCTCCCTGTCGCAAGACTTGGGGAGACCTTTGGTCGGTCTCCATGTCCGATGATGAAGAGATTAGTGGTGGTTAATAATTGTAACCACGTCGTTACGCTGCCCGTTGACCCGTTGCCCGTTACTTAGGGCTACGTAATTGTCGGTTCGGTCGTACTATGTAAATGTAGTCAATTACTATAGGATTATTGTAAAATCTAGTTTTGTATAACGTGTCTGTAGTTAAGCCATCATTTTGTAATAAATGTTGTAATATAAATTCCCTGTTGTTTCACTTCTGATGCCCAACCCGACATCAGAAGTGGGATAAGACGTTACGCCCACCGTTGGGATTAGTAATTAATTCCAAAACGTAGAAGTTTTGATATCCGGTATTTGAATTCGTCGTCCAGTCTAAGATACCGCAGTTAGTGCGCTCGTTTAGTAAGAACTATTTGATCCAGATGATCAATCAGATAAAGCCGGGTATTCTCAAATATTTCAAGTAAAGAAAGAGAATAATACCCGCGAAATATATAGCTAAAAGTTCTGTACACCGTGCGTGATAAATAGTTAGTGAAACAAAGATTCCAAACGTTTTGAGAATAGAATAGCTACGTTACGTTAAGACGTTCTTGAACAGAATATTTACTTTAAAATAAAATTGGCAAAGATGGGTTAATGTAAAAACGTTATAGGATCAAAGGGATAACTTTTTACAGATTAACGGTCTTTCTGTATTCGTTACTACGGATGAAGGACAATAGCAGATTTCTCTTTTAATTTAATTAAATCATGAAAAAAAAATACTGTTTTTTTTTAATTAGAAAGTATTCGGACATGTTGTCTTAGGTGCAGAAATTTGACCAAGTTCTCAAAAGATTTGTTAATGGTTGTAATTGCATTAGTTAATATTAGTTGCTCCAAGAACTGTACGAAATGTAATAAAATTAGTAACCTATTTCCGACAGTTTAGTCCAAATTCTCAAAGCATTCCCGATCTTTTTACTAAAGGCAAAAATCAAATTCTGCTTACAAAAGAACATGACGACGTACGTAAGGAAAATAATTACCACGTTAACTTCAGAACGAGCTCTTGAGTTATCTGATCCTTTATTACCAGTCGAACTTCGCACTAATGTTAGCGTTGATTTCTATATGGCAAATCTCGATAAAAGAAAAGCGAAATGACTTACCCTATGCAATGTCACACATTTTTGTCGTGTAAACAGTACTACCAATAATTTTCAAAGTCTGTATCATTAATATGATTTGGAAACTTAGCAGTCAGTAGAGCATTTCTGTTATTCTTACACGGCTAAAAATTCACAGCGTATTATTAACGCGATTTAACGCCAAGGGCTCATACATTTTGTTAAAGGGCTAAAAATGCCTGATTTCTTAGTTTTTTTAATTCATTCAAGCCACGAAAAGTATTTTTCCTATATTCAATGAAGGTAGACTAACAGTTAAATGAGAGAAGGATTCTGAGCTTTTTGAAATGATACCAAAAATAAGTAACTAACCTGACGTAATATCATGACTTTAGACAAGATATTCTATATCGAAAAATTAATCGTAGAGAATTTTGTACTCGTCTGCCCATTGTAGCTTGGACACACTTAATAGTTTTGTTCATTGTAATATTCGTAATGCGATAGAACTTTAAGCAAACTAAGAGTTTTAGTGTTTTTGAGACGTGACTAAATTTAGAAAAAATATCGTGCATTGTTGCGGTGTTTGTAAGACTTCTGGCGCACAAGTGCAGCTTAATTCAAATATGTAAAGACACGGAATCTTGACAAAATCTTCACTTGGTAAAACTATCCGGAAAAAGTGACAATACAGTCTAGCAAAAGAAATACAGCTCTATAATTGATTAAGTGTGATTGACTTAGAATATAATTTTAAGCTCTTTTACTGTCTTTAAAATTGTAACGAATTTAGTCACTTTCTTTGGCGCACCTAAACGAATAACTGCTGACCGTGGTTATTGTTATGACTTGATTGATTTTAAAAGGTTTTGTAGAAAAAGAAATCAAACAACAGACCTTTACCTAATTGCAAGTGGCTCTAGTAGAACCACCGGACGAATTTCAGAGGACCATGCGTACTTCAAATAAAAGTATTCTTACTGTAATCATTGCCAGCTCTATTCAAAAGAATAATGCATGATAACATTCATCATTTTGTAATAAATGTTGTAATATAAATTCCCTGTTGTTTCACTTCTGATGCCCAACCCGACACATAAATTACTAGCTCACCCGGCAAACATTGTTATGCCAAACTAAAAAAAAAAAATTTGAAAAATTGATGTTGGCCGATTCTCAGACCTACTGAATACGCATGTAAAATTTCATAAAAATCGGTCAAGCCGTTTCGGAGGAGTACGGTAACTAACACTGTGACACGGGAATTTTATATATTAGAAGATTATGTAATAAACTGAGAAGTTTTTTAGCTCTCTAGCTATCACTATTCCGGAGATATAGCCTGGTAACAGGCGGACGGTCGGATGAATGAACGCATGTACAGCGAAGTCTGAGTCCGTCAGTTTCGTTTTACCTTTTGGTACGGAACCCTAGAAATATCCTTGTTTTTCCTGTTAATTAAAATATAGATTGTCAAGTCCAAGAGTGTTGTTTGTTTGTCTCCAGAAAGGTAATTGTCCTGTGGGTTATCTGCAATGGCCTCTCGCGACCTTGGTGCTCTTACAACCAATAAACTACGTATGCATTGTGTTCTGAAATTCATTGATCATTGATGATACTAAAACCGTTGAAAATGTTGTATATTTGAGTAAAAACACTGAAACCTTCAGTATTTTTTTTTAATCTAGATATTTAAGATGTAATAGTTAGGCAGTGGTGCCGGTTCTACGTGCACTAACACACAAACTTAATTAAAAAATGAAATGGATAGTCAATAACACAACTCGGCAAAGTTAACACAACTTTTTATTAGAAAATCTGTATATTATAGACTAACGATTTTAATTATTGAAATTAGTTCCTGAATTTCTGGATCAATTACTATGTATTTGGTTTATTAGGGGTCATCACTGCTTTTCCTTTCTAGGGAGCTGTAAGGGCCGGCGAAGGGCGATATTACCCATAAGCAGAAAACGAAAAAGGAAAACACCAAACTAATCGCTTTGCCAATTAACAACACGTTTTCTGGTCAGCGCGCCATGAATTGAAAAAATACTCTTCCGAAATGAGAGACATGGGCACGGCCGATTAATGTCTCTCAATTAAAAAAATCAAAAAAAAAATTTTTGAGTACTTACAAATTTCAATTCTTATTATTTTAAATGTTGTATTTATAGTGCGTTTTTTGCTCAGGGACTTTCGAAACGCAGTGTTTCACCTACATGGCCGAGTGCTTGTGTACTGAATGACGAAAGTTCCTTACGATTACATTTGATTGTATTATAATGTATTTGTTTACTAAATCTTAGTTAAATGTAATGCCTCCTTCTTTTTTAAAGAAATAGTGTTTTATATTTACGCCTTGCCCGCGCACACCATGCCAAGAAAGTGCAATCGATAGAAAAAAACCGTGACCAAAAATAAACGGTGACGGACTAAAAATACACGTGTCACCACCCCTTTTCCTTCCCAGGGTGCTGTAAAAGGCAGCTAAGGGATATTGTGCACAGATAACATCCTCAGTGAGAGACGGAAAACTCGAAAATAAACCCTGTGCCAACAAGTCTGGTCAGTGCGGCACAGTAGTCCGTAATCCCTCCCAAAGTGGAGGAGGCCAGTGCCCAACAGTGGGACGTTAAAAGAGGTGGAGAGAGAAGTAGATGACGGCCATTAAGCATGGTAGACCAAATACCCTACCGAAGGAGACCCATGCTTACTGGCGAGACGTTAATGTAATGAGAGAAAGGAAGAAAGTACCATGAGTCTGTTTTGTTTCAGTCGTGTCCGAATTGGTCGCAGGGCGGTGATGGCGGGCGGCTATGCGTGGTCGCGGCGTGTATCCGCACGCACACGCACGCTACGCACGCTCGTCAAGGACACGCAGAGGGCTCTTGATGATGTCTGCGATATACTACATTTTGGTACTTACATTATTTCGTTTTTAAAGACCCCCTAAAGGTGCTAAAATAGAACTGCCAAGCCCGCAAAGGTGTCTCAATTCTATGTTCACGATGAAATCATACTATAGAGAAACGCGGCAAGGATCATTGGGGCCTATTAGAAGAGAAGCAAACGACAAAACTACAAATTTTAATAATTTTTCTTTTTCAATTTTTCTTTACAACAGTAGCACTTAGATTTGTGATGACCAATTTTTTACCTTTTGTACCCAATTTCACACAAATAAAGATTATGATTATGACCGACAATTTAATTGGTACCGATTCTACGTGCATAACTGAACTTCAACTTAGCTAAAAAATTAAAATTAATAGTGTCAATTATAATAACTCGGCAATGTTAGCTAAACTTTTTTATGAAAAAATCTGTGTGATATAGACTAACGATTTAAATTAATAAAAAATGCTATTGCAAATGCAACCATTCAATCAAAATACGACATAGTTGTTTTCATTTTTACACGCTTTATATTAGCTTCACTTGTATGTTTGTTTGTATGTTTGTTTGTATGTTTGTTTGTATGTTTGTTTGTATGTTTGTTTGTATGTTTGTAACCGACTCCTTTGGACGCTATTTTGACCCACTTTAAACGGTCAGATTCTATTCAAATTTTGCACAGCTGTCAAAGACCAATGACAATACAATAATTCGATTAATACGTTCAGTGCGGCTAACGCTTATGCGCGTTTTTCTGATCTTCACCAAGTGCGGGCCGACGCGTATACGCGTCCATACAAAAAAAAAATCTGTAGGCAAGCGGGGTGCGCCGCACCTGTGCGTTTATAGCGTGTATTCTGAGTGTCTATTGTTTCGAAGCGTTCGTAAAATCTGGAACTGTAAAGGAGACTACACACTAGTCAGGTTTCTGCTACGAATCTAGCAGAGGGATGGGGGGGAGGGGACGGCGGCGGCGACGACAACAATAACCTAATTTAGTAGAATAGATTATTGAAATAATTTTATTATGACTCGCTCTTTTAACTAAAGTAATAGGTAGTTTTAAGCTATTTATAAATGGTGTCTATTACGAGGCGGGCGAAAAGTCGTAAATTAAAAAAAATTAAGAATCAAAGGGCTTTCGGGAGAAGGTACCTTTACTATTACTGTTTTATTAAGGTATAACTTACTATTTTAACAAAACCGAACGAAGATATATTATGGCGTAAACTTCACAAAATCTCTTACAAATAAACACTAGTGTGGAAGCACCTTTATCCACCCAACACCTTTATATGACCCGTAATTGTTATATGACAGTCATAAAACCCGAAAGTTACCGAACGCACATAAGCGTCGGCCGCACTGCGGGAAGGTAAAAGACAACGCGCTATAGCGTCCGGCCGCACTACGCGAGTTTTCTATGAACGCATATAAGCGTTCTTAGCACTACGCGAAAAATTTTTTGAACGCACATACGCGTTTTCAGCACTGGGCGAATGACTCTTTTATTAGCATTGGCTATAAATTCGCAAATTTTTCAGCATTGAACGCGTTAAATAAAGCGTGTTTTTTAGTTTTTTTAAACTATTTTTAATTTAGTTAAGTTTAGTTTAGTTATGCATGTACAATTGGCACCATTATAAATGCATATAAAGGCCATCGTATAGTTATATCTAGAATTCAGATTCCCTGTTCTAATACAATAATAGACATCAACGCTTGTAACTATAGAAGTAAGTGACATTAGAATGATCTCATCTTAATGTCGTCGTTATATATAGATCGTTTATTTGTCAGCGTATTGTAACAGGTAGCTATAATAGTTAGTTACGTTGACCATGAACTCGTTTAATATCGAAATATTAAAGATTTGCTTCATGTAAAACCATTATAACTCCTTTATTTCTTACTTTTTTACATGGAATAGGACATCTTTTAACCCTGCACGGTCTTGCTTGAAAAGTCTTCAAAATGTCGCATTCTTTGTCGCAAGTGCTCGAATACTATGAGATTACTCATAACAAATATTAAATTAGTCTCAAATTTAAATAAAACTACTTTTTACGGATTTAGACGCGTATATTTGTTTTAAATTTTGTCAAAAATTTTAATTTATTTAAACAGATGAGTCGCGCAAGTGTTAGAAAATATTAGTCTCAAATTGTCAGATTTCGTAATTCTAGCCAACTTTAAGACTATTGTTTGAGCGGAATTCTAAGGCTTGCCTTGTTCAAATAGAATAAATATGTCAGAGCTGCCCATGCTAATTAGGTCCTGTATTTCACTATTTAAGAGCCCGAAGTAGCGCAGTCAGTCCAAGAGATAGGAAACCATGCTACTCGTTCAACTGCATTGGTGATCTTGGCCACTTCTGGTGCAGTCAGGGCCCGGCTACTACATTGTCTGCTAGGACGACAGTTTCTGCCAGATGTACCTCCAAGAGGCTGTAGATGGGTAAGAATACTGTCTTTTAAAGAATTTCTATTGGATAGTATACCGCCTTGCCTGCAAATACATCAAGACGCACTCCGACGAATGACGTTAACAAAAAATAAATAAATAAATAAATATTCATGGACATTTCACACAACGTCCTCTGGTCCCAAGCTAAGCTTATATGCTTGTGTTATGGGTAAGTACCAGAATACGGATAGAATACATATACTAATTTTCTTTTGTAAATACATACTTATAATACATAGAAACACCCAGACGTAGTACAAACATTTGTATGACAATTAGAAAAATCACACAAATGATTGTCCCGAGCGGGAATCGAACCCGAGACCTCGTGATTGGCATGTAGTGTAGTGTGTATCTAGTATCTATGTGTGCATATGTAACCAAACTATATAATCGTGTACATCTTAAAATAAAGGAGAGTACCTATTATCTGGACAGTCGTGACTATCATTTGACTCCTCAAATACCTTTGTCCTTACAGGCAGTCCGTTACATAAACCACTAGACCACGAAGCCCGTCGAAAAGAAACGATAGCATTTATTGTGAATTGGAGATATTACTGTTTCGTCTTATTTTCAGTTGATATTGGTACCGATTCTAAGTGCACAACTAAACATAACTAAAAAATGAAAATTGATAGTGTCATTATACAAATGTAGTGATACAAAATACCATATTTAAATAAACTAAATTTATGTTTTTAATATAATGTTTAACATAAAAAATAAAATTATTTTCTTTCTTTTATTAACACAATTCGGCAATGTTAACAGAACTTTTTGATTAGAAAATCTGTATATTATAGTCTTTCATAATGAATTATCGGAGGTTTAAACAACAAAAAAGACTATTATGAATAAAATTTTTTGACAATTTTAGCGAACCGATTTTAGCGAACTTATAAACCTCCGATAAGTCATTACCATTACATTATGAATAAGACCATAACGGTTTTACGTAATAAAATGTGTACAAACTAAACTACTTAATTAATCAAAATATGCTATAATTGTTTTCATGTTCTAGTTAAGTTTGGTTGTGTACGGAGAATTGGTACCAATGTCAGTGTTTGATCACGGGCTTCTAAAACAGTAGTTTATTTGGTCTCTTATGTACCATGAAGTGCATCTTGGTCTAGAGTTTATTTTAGAATTTTACGACTCTAGCGAAACTGGTCTGGCTTAATTGGTATCTTTATTTCACATTTTTTCATGAGTTTGATCCATACAAATAGCCATTATTTATTGCGGCAGAGTATTTACTACCCAGAAGACGTTGTGCGTAATGTACGAAAGTGGCAATTTGGCAATTTTGAAATAGTAATGCTCTGAGACATAAGAGTAACTCACTTGATCTATCTGGTGTTCCAGGTTCGAATCCAATATGGCAGCAGTACGCAAGTGCACTTATCTCTCGGCAACTCTGAGTTTGAGTTGGTGGAAGAGTTAGAGTGTAACAAGAGACCCTGGGAAACACTGCCTGAAGAAGTTAGTCTATATTCAATTGGTGTTTTAACTTGGGAAATAATTACTTTCATGCCCTTGTGCTGTTACATCGAGCCATTACTTTTGTTTTTAGGGTTCCGTACTAAAGGGTAAAATGGAACTTTTCGTATTACGCTGTCCGTCCGTCCTTCCGTCCGTTTGTTACGAGTCTTTATCTTTGGAACGGCGATAGCTAAAGAGCTAAAAATTATAGTTTACTAACTGACCCGGCAAACGTTGCTTTGCCATACAAATGTCAGGGATTGACAACCCTTTTCACTTAGGGGTATGAAAATTCTCAGACCTACTGAATATGCATATAAAATGTCATAAGAATCGGTTAAGCCGTTTCGGAGGAGTATGGGTACGAACATTGACACGGGGATTTTATAATATGTATATTAGATGTATGTATATCAGTTGATGCTATTACATTATTATCATCATCATTCTCATACCCTCTTCCCATTATTTGGGGTCAAGAATATCAACGAATATCATAACAGAACCCTTCGTAAGCGGTTCCAACTCGTAATTGTTTTTTTTTTTTCAAATCCTGCAGTCCAAGGAGTTCTTTATAACACTTAATCGACTTGAAACTCGATTATTCTCTTAACTGACTAAGAAATCGATTAATTTTTTAAGTTTTTTGTTGCTTTCCTAAAAACAACCTTTGATTTTTTACAGGACCTAATAAGACATAATAAGACTGATCTCACAACAATATTAGAAGTTGAAATAAACAACCAATTTTTAAAAGATGGCTTAAAAATTATTATACCACCAGATTTAGACTCGGATCCTGGTGTTGCCAGCCATTTAACACTCAAGGAACTCCATTCCGAACTTTATTCCAAAAGAAATAGCATTTTAAAGAACGTTAATCCAGTTTATATTTATGGAATTGATAAATTTGGAAAAAATATTTTCTCTGATAATATTTCTGGAGATGTAGTTACTTCTAGAAGTGAAGAGGATTTTTGGAAGACTTTTAATTTATACTCTATGGCTAGAGTAGGGAAAGAAGGAGAATCTGAAATTACAGAAAGTGGCGAAAGTGATAAAAAAGATGTTAGGAGGAAATTAAGTGGGGAGAGTAGAGAACCGGCTGTATTTTCTGGAGAGGTAAGATTTTTGTGGTTCCCCACTCTTAAGGGCCTACATCAATATTATCGCCGACACGTACATATTAACACAGCCAGTAGGCACAGAAAATGAAGAATTAGGGATACTTTTCCTATTTACTCAAAATCTAATAAATATATTTTAATTCTGATCCACGTGTTTCTATACATAATAGTTACCTATGTTTTTAAAGTTATTTCATTAGTTAATACGCGATAATAGACCGACAAATAAAAAAAATAAAAAATTTGAGAGGTTGTTTCGCCAAGATTTTCTATCGAGAAAACTTATTTCAAGCGCGTTTCTGAGTTCATGCGATCCTAGATCATATATTGAAAAAACATATACTTAAAAATTAGAGCTCTAGCCATTCAATCTAAAGAAACAATGAAAACTTCGTACATAAAAAAATGCACGAAGCTATTTTGGTATCCTCTTAAATGTATGTAAATAAGACATCGAGTTAAGTAACTGAGTTTAATGATCAGTGTTAGGTAGCAACTAACTAAAAGTTTGATTCTCCATAAACAAGACATCATGTCTATCTGCAACTGTAATTCTTATTTCGGTACAATAATGTCCCACTGTTGGGCCTGGGCTTCATCCACTTTGGGAGGGATTACGGTCTACTCTGCCACGCTGACCAAGCATGTTAACACTGGGTTTGTTTTGGAGTTTACAGTCTCTTACAGAGATTGTTTTATCTGTGTACAATGCCCCTTAGCTGGTTTCACAGCACCCTGGGAAGGTAATGGGGTGGTGACACTTGTATTCTTAATCCGTCACCATACGGTAAGCAAGCGATAGCAACTGTAATTAATTCCTTCTTCTCCAGGCCATTTACGTCCCACTGTTGGGCACGGGCCTCCTCCACTTTGGGAGTGATTATGGTCTACTGTGCCGCGCTGACCAGGCGTGTTGGCACAGGGTTTATTTTCGAGTTTTCCGTCTCTCACAGAAGATGTTATCTGTGTGCGATATCCCTTAGCTGACTTCTACAGCACCCTTGGTAGGAGATGGGGTGGTGACACTTGTATTCTTAATCCGTCACCACGCGGAGAATTAATTATTAATTCCTTAAAATTAATTAAATTCTTGTTTTCCAGAACTGCTTAGATCTTCATCAAATTAAAGAAATCAATGCTAATAGTCAAATTCTGTTTGTATTATTCTCTGACAGTGAAAATATGATAAAATCAGAAGAAATAAGACCACAAGAAGACAAGAAAGAAAGAAGAATTAATATGGATACGCTTAAAAGGATATTTGGGTATGATTCATGTTTTTATTAGTATGTATGTACTTAAGTAAAGAAATGTCCGTGTGGTTATGGATTAAGAATACAATAGCTACCACCCTCAGAAGAAATGGAGTGGAATTGTGACTCAGTGGTATCCTAGAGACGGAAAAAGAAACAGAGGCCGACAATATAAAAGATAGGAGGACGAAATTAGGTTAACGGTGGGAAGCACCTGGAGAAGGGTTGCTCGAGACAGAAGTTCAATGGAAGTCGTTGAAAGAGGCCTATGCCAGGTGCCATATGACACACCAAATAACGGAACACCTAATGAAATGAAATGAAAAATCATTTAATCAAGTAGACATATTGTAGGTAGACATAAAATTATGTGCTTATGACAGGTCCAATTTTTTTTCCCTACTAGATGATGATTCCCTAAGATGTACCTCAGCATAAAAAGACTAGAGAGAGAGAGAGAGAGTCATAAAGAAAATTATGTATTATATCCATAATCTGGTACCCATTATACAAAGTATGCTTAGCTTGGGACCGTTGTATGAAATCCATCCATCCATCAACCTTTCTCAGTCCACTGCTGGACATAGGCCTCCCCCATAGAACGCCACAACGTGCGGTCTTGCGCTAACTGCATCCAGCGGCCCCCGGCGTATTTGACGATATCGTCGGTCCACCTTGTTGGGGGCCGCCCCACGCTGCGTCGTCCGGTTCGTGGTCGCCACTCGAGGACCTTCCGTCCCCAACGGTCATCAGATCGTCGAGCGATGTGGCCTGCCCATTGCCACTTCAGCGTGCTAACTCTTCGGGCTATGTCGTACACACCAGTCCTTCTACGGATCTCCGCATTCCGGATCTTATCACGTAGGGAAACACCTCACATAGCCCTCTCCATAGCACGCTGCGTTGTATGAAATGTAGAGCAATAATTTACAAAATAGGTTGTAAAGTCAGTAAATGCCAGTGTCCGACCGAAATTTCGGTATCGGTTGGCCGAAAATCAAGTTTCGGCGGCAGTTTCGGCTTTGCCGAAACGGAAACTTGTGTCGCAGTTCACGCACACCCATGCTCGCCTAACTTCGTTTCCCGCAGCAACGCTTTGACGGCCCTGTTCGGAAATTATGAGAACATAATTTAAAAGAATAATAAATATGTTATTAATATTATTTTTTTAAATTATATTAAATAAATGATTCCAACGAACTTAATATACTGTGTCTCCGTTTCATGCCATAATTAATTCAAAATAATAGGTAAATGAACCAAATTTCAGTATTTTAAGTAATTTATACCTGACCACTTGAGTTTCGGTTTCGGCCGAAACTGAAGCCACGGCCGAACATTCGGTTTCAGTTTCGGCCGGAAAACCAGTTTCGGTCGGACACTAGTAAATGTGTATGTTTTTATTGCAGACATGGTCATGATATTCGTCAGAAAACTCTAGAAGATAATAAATTATTGCATCAAGAACAAATTACTTTTATGAACGAGTTAATAGAACAATGGGAATTGATGAGTGAGTATTTCTGGTCGTAGGTTCGATAACAATTAAAGAAAAATATTTGTATGATGATTATTATTAGTTGCTACAATGTCTGGGTAATTTGTCTATTTCTAAAAAATATTACACTATTTAAATTATGGTTTCAAAACACAAGAATCAAGCTTATTTTGGGACCACAAGATGATATACCAATACATGACATATTGTGGTCCCAAAATAAGCATTTTAATTATGCTGTAATAATTCTGCTGTTTTTCAGCCAGTCCGCATCAAAAACATTACGTTAAAAGCCAATGGTTGATTCTAAACGATTCTGAATTACGTACAGCCGATCAGAAAGGACAGATATATATACAGAATGCAAAAGAAGCTTGTATCAATGGGAAGAACGACGAAAAGACCGTAAAGACTAGAACTGGTCTACTAAGTAGTATTGTGAAGTTTGCTACAGATTGCCTTCAGACTTACTTATTGGAATATTGTACGAGATTAAGTGAGGTAGGTGTTTTAGGGGTTAGGTTAGGTACCTTATTGCTGTCTGTCCGTCTGTCATACAGGCTGTATGTCAGACTACCTATTGCACGCGACTCCATACGCGTGGCGTTTAGAAAGTTTTTCCCGTTTTTGCAACGTTTTTCACTAATGCGTCCCTTCTTTTGGTCTCAGCGTGATATTTTATAGCCTATATTCTTCCTTGATAAATGGACTATCCAACAATGAAAGAATTTTTCAAATCGGACATGGTTTCCTGAGATTAGCCCGTTCATACAAACAAACTCTTCAGCTTTATTATATTAATATAAGCTACGGATTGAAATATTTACAGATGATATGTATTTCTGTTGATGCTAACACAACAAACATTAAAAAACTAGTATACGATAAACATTTCAGATGTAATTTATATAATAAACCATTGGCCTAGAAGAGTTATTTAGGAAAACTTAAAAAAACACACAATTGCTTTTTATATTCTATCAAAACATAGAGCGTCAAGTGCGTAGCACTTACAACCGTCGGTCATGTATAACCAGATGTATGAGAGTGGATGAAGCCAAGGAAGTATGTTTGGATCGTAGCAGATGTCGCTCTATAGTCTCTGCCAACCCTCATGGGCAAAAAGCGTGATGCTATGATGACATAGAATTTTTTGCTACCGCGTAATAGCTACATTTATTTTAATGTCATTTTCACTGACCCATAGCTGACTTTTTTGCAAATAAAATTTACAAAGGCATATATTTAATTTACTTACGTTTGTGATCAGATCCATGTGAAACTTCTTCAACAATTCATATTGGCATCATTCGATATGGCGAGGGAACTACAAGTGGTGCCTAAGAAAATACAATATGTAGCTAAACAGGAACAACAACTTTATGAGGTATATTAATTGTATTTTACCTGTTAATAAAATATATCATATCATAATCACATCATATCACATCATAACGTAACTATGACTCCCCATTATAGCCATGTCCAATCATTATCACATTAAGTCAGACTATATTGTCTCATATTATGATACATTAATGTGACCTTCCCCATGGCATGTATCATCAGTGATAATAACGTCATATCATCATCACATAATTATCACTTAATTATCACATCTCATCTAGTTACATCACTTATCTAGTTACTGTTGTCTGAGGACATTAAAATATATTTTATTTATGCATTACCAAAAATATTTGCAATAAAAATTTAGACTCATTTTCGTATGTTACTATTTTAAAAAAATTTCTTCATTGAGCAACATTTTTTACTGATGCCTCACTTTTATTGGTCCCAGCGTGATGTTAAGTCTTCCTCAATAAATGTACTATTCAACACTAAAAGAATTTTTCCAATGGTGGTTCGCATTCAAACAAACAAACTTACAACCTCAGCTTTATCTTAGTATAGATTTTGACCATTTTCTTTTACAGACAATAAACGAGAAATTCTCTGAAGGTGATAAGAAACAAGAATTACTTCAAATAATGCAAGAAGTATTACAAGAGATGAGATCTGAAGTTAACAATATGGACTGGAGTGTTGATGGTTTGTATGTTATTTTTTATTTTAGGGTTCCGAACCAAATGAGACCATATTAGTGAGATTTCACTATCGTCCGTTCGCCCAGATGTCACAAAGCTGTATCTCCGGAACGGTGATAGCTATTTGAAATTTTCCTCCTTATAACAACAACCTTTTTTTATGATAAATATGCTCTTATGACGTTTCGATTATCACGTCATAATTTTATAATCGGGAATTGAACTCGCGATCTTGTGAACGGTATTCCGTTACATAAACCACTCAATCACGAGACCCGTAAAGTATTATGTTAAAAGTTATTATATATTTTGTTAGTGCTAATCATCCCATGGTTTTAGAGTATCTAACCAACGAGAGTAGTCACTATTTTCTTTGTTTACAATATTGTCCGATCAGGTCGGTCGTGCCGAGGTAACACACACAAACATTAACGTAATAAGAATTACATTAGTCGTAAGAAAAAAATTTTGGACTTATCCTAGGTACATAATGTTGTTAAAAATTGTGGCTACATAATGAAATGAGTTTCATTTCATTAACGATACTCACACACGTCTTTGAAACAACACTATCAAATCTGTATACATTATAAGGACGATCATTGCAGCCTTTTTCATCTATGGTCGCCTATGACAACTCGTATTGTAATAATGCTCTAAGGTTTTACCTATTACCGTTTTTTAATGAAATATCGCCTTTCCTCAGACCTCCCATGGCATCGTGACACCAGTTTCCTGATCTCCAATTCGATCTTCTATGCATCATCTCGCAGCACACCTTCCTGTGTCTCGCTACGAACTAACCCTCAAGACCAACCCTCAGACAGTGAGGAAGCTCTGTCATTAGATACATATAACTTCGAAGAATACGATATTGTACCACAAGAAGAAGTTATGGAGGACTCTTATGGGAGAATGAAGGTGGTATGATATTTTATTTTGACGTGCTTCGTGGTTGAGTGGTTCATGTAACGGACTGCCGATCAAGAGGTCGCGGGTTGGATTCCCGCTCGGGACAATCATTTGTGTGATTTTTCTAATTGTCATCCAAATGTCTGTACTGCGTCTGGGTGTTGACAGACTTGAAACCACGACCTCGGGTTCGGACGAAGATTTGGTAAACATGTGCAGGAACCATGATAGCTTAGTTGGGAGAGCGACGGAACGGTACTTCGAACTTGCAATTTATCATCATGTCATCAAAAAAGAATTTTTTTGTGATTTAAAGTTTTTATTACGGAGACTTAGCTGTCATTCTGTAACCAGGCTGTATCTCTGGAACGGTGATAGCCAAAGAGCTGAAAATTTTTTCTGTTTATGTGTGTCAGTCAATGCTATAGCAACAAATACTCACAATCATCCTGCCTTTCTCCCATTGTTTCGAGTCCCACATCATTTGGTATTTAATACTAACTGTGGTTCGCGGATTCGTACGCGTGAAATTTTAAAGAAATTCACAATTTTTGCACTGTTGACTCGCCCCTATTAGTCATAGCGTGATGGTATAGCCTTCCGCGATAAATGTACTATCCAACACTAAAATATTTTTTTTAATCGACCACTATTTCCTGAGATTAGCGCGTTCAAACAAACAAACAAATTCTTCATCATCATCATAACATCACGCCTTACTCCCTTGGGGGTAGGCAGAGACTAGAGCGCCATCTGCTACGATCTAAACATACTTTATAATATAATATTAGAATAGATATCCGTATGCTGGTACCCTCTACAGCATAGAAATATAGTTTACTTTGGGACCAGAGGACGTTGTGTGTCATATCCATAAATATTAAATTATTTTTCTATCACAAAAAATCGACTAACTAACGTTATATTTTTTTGTTTTATTTCAGTCACAAGATTCGGAATCTCCATACAACATTCGCGTTGAAAACGAATCGGAGATGTTCTCCTTGTCTAGTGGAGGGTGGAGTGGGGGGACGACCTGTACTAGTACACGCAATATATCTGTTAAACAAGCTTCACTAGATGTACAGCAGACTGGTGAGATATTATTTATTAGATGTACGACAGACTGGTGAGATATTATTTATTAGATGTGCAGCAGACTGGTGAGATATTATTTATTAGATGTACGACAGACTGGTGAGATATTATTTATTAGATGTGCAGCAGACTGGTGAGATATTATTTATTAGATGTACGACAGACTGGTGAGATATTATTTATTAGATGTGCAGCAGACTGGTGAGATATTATTTATTAGATGTGCAGCAGACTGGTGAGATATTATTTATTAGATGTACAGCAGACTGGTGAGATATTATTTATTAGATGTACGACAGACTGGTGAGATATTATTTATTAGATGTGCAGCAGACTGGTGAGATATTATTTATTAGATGTACGACAGACTGGTGAGATATTATTTATTAGATGTGCAGCAGACTGGTGAGATATTATTTATTAGATGTACGACAGACTGGTGAGATATTATTTATTAGATGTGCAGCAGACTGGTGAGATATTATTTATTAGATGTACGACAGACTGGTGAGATATTATTTATTAGATGTGCAGCAGACTGGTGAGATATTATTTATTAGATGTGCAGCAGACTGGTGAGATATTATTTATTAGATGTACAGCAGACTGGTGAGATATTATTTATTAGATGTACGACAGACTGGTGAGATATTATTTATTAGATGTGCAGCAGACTGGTGAGATATTATTTATTAGATGTACAGCAGACTGGTGAGATATTATTTATTAGATGTACAGCAGACTGGTGAGATATTATTTATTAGATGTGCAGCAGACTGGTGAGATATTATTTATTAGATGTACAGCAGACTGGTGAGATATTATTTATTAGATGTACGACAGACTGGTGAGATATTATTTATTAGATGTGCAGCAGACTGGTGAGATATTATTTATTAGATGTACAGCAGACTGGTGAGATATTATTTATTAGATGTACAGCAGACTGGTGAGATATTATTTATTAGATGTACAGCAGACTGGTGAGATATTATTTATTAGATGTGCAGCAGACTGGTGAGATATTATTTATTAGATGTACAGCAGACTGGTGAGATATTATTTATTAGATGTACAGCAGACTGGTGAGATATTATTTATTAGATGTGCAGCAGACTGGTGAGATATTATTTATTAGATGTACAGCAGACTGGTGAGATATTATTTATTAGATGTACAGCAGACTGGTGAGATATTATTTATTAGATGTACGACAGACTGGTGAGATATTATTTATTAGATGTGCAGCAGACTGGTGAGATATTATTTATTAGATGTACAGCAGACTGGTGAGATATTATTTATTAGATGTACGACAGACTGGTGAGATATTATTTATTAGATGTGCAGCAGACTGGTGAGATATTATTTATTAGATGTACAGCAGACTGGTGAGATATTATTTATTAGATGTACAGCAGACTGGTGAGATATTATTTATTAGATGTGCAGCAGACTGGTGAGATATTATTTATTAGATGTACAGCAGACTGGTGAGATATTATTTATTAGATGTACAGCAGACTGGTGAGATATTATTTATTAGATGTACGACAGACTGGTGAGATATTATTTATTAGATGTGCAGCAGACTGGTGAGATATTATTTATTAGATGTACAGCAGACTGGTGAGATATTATTTATTAGATGTGCAGCAGACTGGTGAGATATTATTTATTAGATGTGCAGCAGACTGGTGAGATATTATTTATTAGATGTACGACAGACTGGTGAGATATTATTTATTAGATGTGCAGCAGACTGGTGAGATATTATTTATTAGATGTACAGCAGACTGGTGAGATATTATTTATTAGATGTACAGCAGACTGGTGAGATATTATTTATTAGATGTACGACAGACTGGTGAGATATTATTTATTAGATGTACGACAGACTGGTGAGATATTATTTATTAGATGTACAGCAGACTGGTGAGATATTATTTATTAGATGTACAGCAGACTGGTGAGATATTATTTATTAGATGTACGACAGACTGGTGAGATATTATTTATTAGATGTACAGCAGACTGGTGAGATATTATTTATTAGATGTGCAGCAGACTGGTGAGATATTATTTATTAGATGTACAGCAGACTGGTGAGATATTATTTATTAGATGTACAGCAGACTGGTGAGATATTATTTATTAGATGTACAACAGACTGGTGAGATATTATTTATTAGATGTGCAGCAGACTGGTGAGATATTATTTATTAGATGTGCAGCAGACTGGTGAGATATTATTTATTAGATGTACGACAGACTGGTGAGATATTATTTATTAGATGTGCAGCAGACTGGTGAGATATTATTTATTAGATGTACGACAGACTGGTGAGATATTATTTATTAGATGTACAGCAGACTGGTGAGATATTATTTATTAGATGTACGACAGACTGGTGAGATATTATTTATTAGATGTGCAGCAGACTGGTGAGATATTATTTATTAGATGTACAGCAGACTGGTGAGATATTATTTATTAGATGTACGACAGACTGGTGAGATATTATTTATTAGATGTGCAGCAGACTGGTGAGATATTATTTATTAGATGTACAGCAGACTGGTGAGATATTATTTATTAGATGTACAGCAGACTGGTGAGATATTATTTATTAGATGTACGACAGACTGGTGAGATATTATTTATTAGATGTACAGCAGACTGGTGAGATATTATTTATTAGATGTGCAGCAGACTGGTGAGATATTATTTATTAGATGTACAGCAGACTGGTGAGATATTATTTATTAGATGTGCAGCAGACTGGTGAGATATTATTTATTAGATGTGCAGCAGACTGGTGAGATATTATTTATTAGATGTGCAGCAGACTGGTGAGATATTATTTATTAGATGTACAGCAGACTGGTGAGATATTATTTATTAGATGTGCAGCAGACTGGTGAGATATTATTTATTAGATGTACAGCAGACTGGTGAGATATTATTTATTAGATGTGCAGCAGACTGGTGAGATATTATTTATTAGATGTACGACAGACTGGTGAGATATTATTTATTAGATGTACAGCAGACTGGTGAGATATTATTTATTAGATGTACGACAGACTGGTGAGATATTATTTATTAGATGTGCAGCAGACTGGTGAGATATTATTTATTAGATGTACAGCAGACTGGTGAGATATTATTTATTAGATGTGCAGCAGACTGGTGAGATATTATTTATTAGATGTACAGCAGACTGGTGAGATATTATTTATTAGATGTACAGCAGACTGGTGAGATATTATTTATTAGATGTACAGCAGACTGGTGAGATATTATTTATTAGATGTGCAGCAGACTGGTGAGATATTATTTATTAGATGTACGACAGACTGGTGAGATATTATTTATTAGATGTACAGCAGACTGGTGAGATATTATTTATTAGATGTGCAGCAGACTGGTGAGATATTATTTATTAGATGTACGACAGACTGGTGAGATATTATTTATTAGATGTGCAGCAGACTGGTGAGATATTATTTATTAGATGTGCAGCAGACTGGTGAGATATTATTTATTAGATGTGCAGCAGACTGGTGAGATATTATTTATTAGATGTACAGCAGACTGGTGAGATATTATTTATTAGATGTGCAGCAGACTGGTGAGATATTATTTATTAGATGTGCAGCAGACTGGTGAGATATTATTTATTAGATGTGCAGCAGACTGGTGAGATATTATTTATTAGATGTGCAGCAGACTGGTGAGATATTATTTATTAGATGTACAGCAGACTGGTGAGATATTATTTATTAGATGTACAGCAGACTGGTGAGATATTATTTATTAGATGTGCAGCAGACTGGTGAGATATTATTTATTAGATGTACGACAGACTGGTGAGATATTATTTATTAGATGTACAGCAGACTGGTGAGATATTATTTATTAGATGTACGACAGACTGGTGAGATATTATTTATTAGATGTGCAGCAGACTGGTGAGATATTATTTATTTTTATAGTTCTTTATCATTAATTATATGTATATATTATTATTTTACAATATACTCTGGTCACAAATTAAGCTTATTTCTTGTGTTAAGTACACTAGGATACGGATATATATACCTACATTTTGTTTTTGTAATTAAATATCAAAATTGAGAAACTGCGGCACACAGCTTGTTATTCTTTATTTACTATTGTTATTTTTCATTTTCAGTTCTCTCAAAACTAAGTCAAAAAATAAGTCTGAAACTAGTCAAGTTCGTGGACTGTCTCAAGGTTACCTACTTCGGTACTTTACAGAGGTAAGTTAATGTAGAAAAGAAAGAAAGAAAGAAAAGTAAGAACTTAATGAGACTCACTCTGCTGTCCATCCGTACGTTTGTCATCAGACTGTATCTGAGGAACAGAAAGAAAATTAAATTTACAGATTATGTATATTTATTTATTGATAGATTTTGCTCGCTACTCCGTACCCGTTATTGCAACATTTTTCACTGATGCTTTGCTCCTATTAGTCGCAGCGTGATGTTATATAACCTATAGTCATCCTCGATAAATGTGCTATCCAACAATGTAAGAATTTTAAATCGGACCAGTGGTTCCTGAGATTAGCGCGTTTAAACAAACAATCAAATTCTTCAGTTTTATAATATTAACACGCTTTTTAGAATAGATAAGAATAGTACAGAAGCCTACGTGTGCGAACCTAATTCGTACTTAGTTGTAATTATTCAATTCAAAAACTAGAAACATGTTATAGGCGCTCTATAATATCTTATATAAAATGACGTGTTAATAATGTAATAATGATGTGTATAGATGTCTGGAATCCCTGGAGTCTTCATGTCGCCAGGAGTTAGGTGGAAGACCAGCTAGTGAGGCTATGAGACAGTTGTTGTCTGTAGCCCGCCAGGTGGATCTGTCGCCTTGTGCCGCCTTCCCATTGTTGAGGAGTGTCCTCGAAGTGCTGAGGAGGATATTGTACAAGTTAGTATTTACTTCTACAAATATCATTTTATTTATTTATTTATATTTGATATAGGTACACTAAAAATCGTTCACGTGGTGACGGATTTAAGATACAGATGTCACCGCCCCGTTTTCTTCCCGGGGTGCCTAAAAAAAACCCAGCTTAACGTTAACACGCAATCTTAAAAAATAAAACGTGTGCCAACACTCCTTATCAGCGTACTGTGGACTATAATACCTCCCATAATGGAGGGGGTCTGTGCCCAATTAACCTTTCTTCTATAGTCTTCTTGGCCGTCGTATCTGTGTTAACTCCTCTTTCTTTCATATCCTCATTGACACAGTCCATCCATCCCTTTTTAGATAGATAGATAGATTAACTCTTTATTGTACACATTTACAAGAAACAGAAAACAGAAATTAAGCTTAAAACTAAGTACAAATGGCGGCCTTATCACATAAAGTGATCTCTTCCAGGCAACCATGGGATTTTTAGGTGTTTCTCTAGACCTTTTTCCGTCCACATTCTCCCTAGTATTATTCATCTGGTATTATTCTTGTTAAGTAAGTCCCCTGGTATGAATGTGAGGACCCCCTGGTATTAGTCTATTAGTTCTCATTCTGGTATTTTTCCATAAGTAACATAACCAGTTGTTTGTTCAGGTTACGTCTGGTTGGTGGTGAGACTGAAGAAGCTTGTTGTGTTCTATCACCTCTGTGGCGACGACGCGTCGCCGCATCCGCCTTGCAACAACTATCACCGAATAGATTGGCTAGAGTTATCTCAGCACAGGTTAGAGCATATTAAATAAATAAAAACAAATAAATATTCATGGACATTTCACAACGTCCTCTGGACCCAAACTAAGCTTATTTGCTTGTGTTATGTATACCAGAATACGGATATACTACATAAACTATTTTTCTTTTGTAAATACATACTTATAATACATAGAAAAAAACCCAGACGTAGTACAAACATTTGTGACATTTATAAAATGTCACACAAATAATTGGGCGGGCAAAGAATCCGCGACATCGTGAACGGCAGTCCGTTACATGAACCACTCAACCATGAGGTCCGTCAATATTATAAATATAGCATTGTTTTTTTGAAGTTCCGTGTAGTGACAGATTAAGAATACAAGTGTCACCACCCCTTTTCCTCCCCAGGGTGCTGTAAAAGCAGGGACATTGTACACAGATAACATCCATTGTGAGAGATGGAAAATTTGAGAATAATCCTGTACCAGTATTTGAGAAATACTCTCAGTGTTGGATAGTTCATTCATCGAGGAATGCTATAGGCTACATAACATCACACTGTGACCGTCACGGAGCGAAGAATTAGTGGATAAATGTTGTAAAACTGGGGAAATTTTTCTAAATTCCACGTGTTTGAAAATATGTCTTAATACTATTACATAAGCATATAAGCTTAGCTTGGGACCAGAGGACGTTGTATGAAATCTCCATGAATATTTATTTTTATATTCAGATACTAGAAAGACTAAGTATGGCACATGAACGCTACCAGTCTGCTCTGACAGCGCTTGAATCTGCATTAGCTGGGAGATTGCATCATACTGAAGATATAAAATTAGCTATTAGGAAAAAGTAAGTTTAACATTATCAAAATCATTTTTTTATTTTTCGTAACTCAATATAAGTAAAAACAAATGAGCTAATGACATAATATGCTTTTTTCCTTGCCCATTAATTGCCTGTTAACATGCTACTAAAAAGGCCAAAAATAAATAAGTAAATTCTCATGGACATTTAACACAACGTCCTCTGGTCCCAAACTAAGGTTATGTGCTTGTAGACGATACAGAATGAGCCCTGAAAATCCATTTGGTTCAGAGATAAACTGAAAAGAAAGGTATAACTGCCTTTTGACTGCGCTCTGGCCACATATCTCTTAATAAATTCGCTCAACTGATGAAGAAATCCTCATCACCTCTTTGTTCAGAATGTGGCTTACCAGAAGATATGCAGCACATAATGATAGTAGATAGATAGACGCAAGGAATGAGGATTTCTCCATCGCGGAGAAGTTGCGTAGTGTTGGAGGCTGCAATATTATATTGGCACATCCCTTATCAAATAAGGGTTTTTTGTTATATAAAATAGTGATAACTGGTGTGCAACGACGGCCTATATCTATAAGTTCTAATGTTAATTGTGTTGACTTATGGAGTGGCATAATCCGGAAGGATTAAAATTCCTTTAAATAAAGAAATGAAGAAAATAGAAAAAAAAATCCATGGAGTTTCTTGTCTGTTCTTCTCCATAGGATTCGCGTTTGGAACAGACACCTAGTTTCTGACATTTCAAAAGAGCTTATACTAATTAATTAGTATTTTGACTTTGACTTTAAAGAAAAAAAAATGTGGTTTTGTTATGGGTACCAGAATACAAAGACTACACAAATTATTTTTCTTTTGTAAATAAAATATTTGTTCCTGTGGAGGCAATATCCGCAAAGAAAACAGGGGACTACGATGCCCATATTGTTGTGTGGAGCAAACTTTAGTCTTTCTTAATGTTCCTATATTATTTGTTAATAGATACGCACCAACTTTTGCCCGACTTTGCCTAGAAAGTACTTCAATGTGTGATTTGTTGATGTATGGCACTCCAGAGTTAGGCAGAGAAATTGGTAAGTTTTGATAAGTCACTTTTTCAGTTTAATTTTTATTTCTCAAACACATGCACGACTCATTTATTGAAATAAAAACACTTTTTTATGAATTTAGACGCGTATATTTGGTTTAAATTCTAGTCCGGTGTTTTAATATTTATGGGCTCTTGAAACAACGTCCTTATATCTCAAATTAAGCTATAATTCTTATTGGTTCAAATTTCAATTTTATATTTTATGTAATGATTTTTAATAAAATATTTTTTACGATTTTTGTACAAAGGTCGTGGACAATACGGTGTGGTGTACAGTGTACGTGGTTCATGGGCGGGCTTATCACCTGTCGCTGTTAAGTCCGTCCTCCCAGCTGATGAGAGGCATTATAGAGAACTCGCTATGGAGTTCTTTTATACCAGGTAATCATTTTTCATAACTACTTAATTAAACCTATTTGGTTAATGTAAGAACTGAAAATATTTATATAATTTTATGTACCAAAAGGTAAAACAGTTCGTTACATAAACCACTCGACCACGAGGCCCGTCGTATAGTAATAGGGACTCCTATTACTATACGACGGGCCTCAAGGTCGAGTGGTTTATGTAACGAACTGCCGTTCACAAGATCGCGGGTTCGATTCCCGCTCGGGACAATCATTTGTGTGATCTTTATAAATGTCATTCAAATGTCTGTTCTTCGTCTCGATGTTACTATGTATTATAAGTATGTATTTACAAAAGAAAAGTTAACTATGGTGTTCACCATATTAAACTGTCCTGACTCTCTGCCTGCCTTACTTAAAGACTTGCTTTCAATATCTCTGCTCCACTCACGAATGAAACCTTCGTTCTTCACATAATCTTCTTACCTGTCCTCCTCACACAATCTTCTTTGGAATTCGCTCCCTTTTGGGATCAGGGCAGCTAAATCTCGTCGGACGTTCAAAGCTAAAGTACGTGAACTCTATAGCAGTTAATGTGTGCAAAAATGGTAAAATAAATAAATAAATAAAAGTAGTTTATGTATTATATCCGTATTCTGGTACTCATAACACAAGCATATAAGCTTGGTCTTGCGACCAGAGGATGTTGTGTAAAATGTCCATGAAAATTTAGTTCCCGTATGGTCCCATTGGCACCAGGTCAGGATCTGATGGTTATCTCCTAAGAAATCGAGGAAAACCCTCAAATTTCAAAGGCACATGAAGTCGGTTGAACTTTTTTTTAATAAATACTCCATTGTGTCACCCTTTAGTAGTCTAAAAAATCTTGGCAGTTTAATTTTGACTTTCCCGTTTATTTTCAGGAGTATCCCAGCTCACCCCCGTATAGTCCGTCTGCACGGGTCCGTGGTCCAGCGCTCTGGTGGCGGGGTGACAGGTCCTTGTGTCCTGCTCGTCTCTGAGAGGAAGGTCCGTGATCTTCATGCAGCAGTTCGTACTGGATTATCATTTGTATCCAGGATGAGAATAGCTGCTGATATTGTTGAAGGTATCTATGCTTAATTTTATAAAACTAAAAAGTTTGTTTGTTTCAACGCGCTAATCTCAGAAACTACTGGTTTGAATTGACAAATTCTTTTTGTGTTGGAGGATTCCACTTATCGAGCAAGACAAGGCTATATATAACATCACGCTGCGACCAATAGGAGTGAAGCAGGCAAAAAATTTTTTCACTGTAATTTAATTTAATATGATACAAAATTAAATAATTATGTAAATTGTTTTAGGTATCCGCTACCTCCATTCCCTGGGTCTAGTGCATCGAGATATCAAAATGAAGAACGTCCTGTTAGACAGTTCAGATCGAGCTGCTCTCTCAGACCTTGGATTCTGTGCTGCAGAAGCACTAATGTCAGGGTCTGTGGTGGGTACACCAGTTCATATGGCTCCTGAACTGCTGGCTGGAGAATATGATGCGAATGTTGATGTTTATGCATTTGGGATTTTGTTTTGGTAAGCTTCTTTCTCTCTCTTTCTTCACCTTACTAACACCCCTCTGTTTGGCACTTTCCTCTTCTACTTTGGAAGGAATTATGGTCTACCATGCCACCCTGGCCAGATGTGCTGACACAGGGCTTAGTTTCGAGTTTTCCTAGATGATGTTATCTGTGTAAAATATCCCTTATCTGGCTTGTACAGCACTAGGAGCGAAATGGCGTGAAGACAATTGTATTCTCAATCCATCACCACATGAATAAGCTTAATAATATTCTAGTCATCAATTAGAGTTCTGTACCGAAAAGTGAAAGGGACATGACGGTATATGACTAATAAATTACGATAATAACTAAACAGAACCCTTTGTATGCGAAGCAAACCCGTACTTGGCTGGTTTTTTTATTATACTGTTCGAAATATGCCTTCTTCATGGAACTTTATAACGCTCAGTGTTGTGCCGTTTGCAACCAATGACTGATCATGGATTTAGAATGAAACAAAATAAACGGTATATTAATTGTACTTATAATGAGATGAGAGGAAAGTAATATCGTTAGGAGAGTTCTACTAATAAATATGAAAGGAAAAATCCTAGAGGAAGATCTAAGAAAAGACGTATGGGCTGTGTGAATGAGGATATGAAAGAAAGAGGAGTTAACACAGATATGACATCTGACAGAAGATTATAGAAGAAAAAGAGATGTACCCCGACCACAAATAAGGGGATAAGGGCAGAAGAATGATGATAATAATGTACTTATGTTTCCAGGTATGTGTGTGCTGGAAACATAAAGCTACCATCAGCTTTTGAAACATTCCAAAATAAAGAGCAGTTATGGAGTAAAGTCAAAAGAGGTATACTAACATTTATTATTAACTTATCTCCTAGTTTTACTTGCATTTTAGAAAAATATAGTTTAATCAGCTTGTAGTCTTATTAGCTATAATTTATTATTATTATTATTGAGAGCCACCCAAACCCCCCCCCCACCTTTATACACCTAACCCTTATAAAATATACAAGAAACCCCTCTTGAACCCATCCTATCTATTAAAAAAACCGCAACGTAGTTTGGAAGATTTAAATTCACATAAGGACATAATAAGTAAAGACAAAACACTGGGAAAAGTAAACGGCAGTGATGACGACAGTGCCATCTATATAATTTAACGTAAATCTTGAAAAAAAATTCTGCCAAATGATTATTATATTTTCTTCTCCAGCCTATTTACGTCCCACTGTTGGGCACGGGCCTCCTCCACTGTGGAGGAATTATGGTCTACTGTGCCGCGCTGACCAGGCGTGTTGGCACAGGGTTTATTTTCGAGTTTTCCATCTCTTACAGAGCATGTTATCTGTGTGCAATATCCCATAGCTTACTTTTAGAGCACCCTTGGGGGGAGATGGGGTGGTGACACTTGTATTCTTAATCTGTCACCACACGGAGTAAATGATGATTATTATGCCTAAGTATAAATGAAACCTAAGAACCATGCTTAGATTATAACAAATCTCCTCTTTAGTTTTTGGCTACCCCCTGAAAAAAGCGTAATAGTACATAAGGAATTTATCTGTATATTATCAACAGGTCTTCGACCAGAACGTCTACCTCAATTCTCAGATGAATGTTGGGAAATAATGGAGTCATGTTGGGCATCAGAACCTTCGCAAAGAGCTTTACTTGGAGACATACAGACAAAACTAGAAAGAATTATGGAGCAAGCAATGGCGGACGCTAATATTCAACAAGCATATACACACACACATTTTTATGAAACAGAAGATGAGGAAAGTCTAGACATGACTGGTATTGAGAGAAATAATTAATTTTAAAGAGTATTATTTCATTTTATAGAATGTTTTACAGGTCTGATGTCAATGAATTTAATTCTGATGTCTGTTAATGCAGTTGAGATGTCTGTTAATACAGTTATGGTGCTGATAAATGTAATTCTGATGTCGATAAATGCGATTCTGATGTCTGTTAACACAGTTATGACGTCTAAATTGTAATTCTAATGTCTGAAAATGTTGATTAATTCAGTTCAGATCTCTTTAAATAAAAGAAAGAAAGTAATAGTTGTAGAAAAAATCTTTTTGTAATATTCGCAAATGTTATGATGTCCGTAAAATCAATTCTGATCTACGCAAATGCCCATTTTTTTAAAACATAGTGGAATTTACAATATCCCAAATACATAATATGTTTTTAAATACAATGCATTGTTAATGTCTCTAAATCAGTGTTGGCGTTCATAAATATCTCTGACTCCGTACACGTAGAATTTAAGAAATTTCCCCGTTTTTGAAACATTTTTCCCCAATGCGTGATATTATATAGCCTATAACCTTTTACGATAAATGGACTATCAAACTGAATATAATTTTTCAATACGAACCAGTAGTTCCTGAGATTAGCGCGTTCAAACAAACAAACAAACTCTTTAGCTTTATAATGTCAAGTATAGATATCATAATACACTTTCGACATCGATAAATATGCATTTGATCTTTGTGACTGTTAAACTGATGTCAGTTAATTCAATTCTGATGTATGTAAATTCATTTATGATGTCAACGAATGCATTTTTTTTACTATTTGGCTCAAAATGCATCACTTCTAAAAGATTATTCCTATGATTATCAACGGTAAAAAAATATTTTAAGATTAGTGTTTAACATTCATTGGTCTTTATGTCGTAGTAATAAGGTCTACAATTATCTGTGATCCATTGTATATAAAATAATTGGTTATATTTTTTATTTATTGAATAAAATTCAAAATATTAAATTTTTTGTAATGGTTTAAGAGATGGCTTGACATTGACTTTCACTTATCTGATAAACTTGAGGTATTTTACACTATGAAAGGCCTGTGTGAAAAAAAAAATATCCCGTGGCCACTGTCCCATAAATTTACGCGTCTAAATCCGTAAAATGTAGTATTATTTAAATAAATGAGCCGCGCAAGTGTTAGAAAATATTATAACCATGAATACTTTGGGATCAGCAAGCAATGAAAGAAATAAAATATGCAGAAGTCTCGTCTAGTTAAAAAATAAGTGATATTCGATTTTAAACCGTCTCTTAGACTATTATATCTAACATATAAGTTATATTTGGATAAAATTCTATTGCAATGAAAATAATTCGAATTCATATGAATTAAAATGTGCCCGTGTGGTGACGGAGTAAGAATACAAGTGTCACCACCCCATCTCCTCCCAAGGGAGCTGTAAAAGTCAGCTAAGGGATATTGCACACAGATAACATCCTCTGTGAGAGACGGAAAACTGGAAAATAAACCCTGTGCCAATACGCCTGGTCAGCGCGGCACAGTAGACCATAATCCCTCCCAAAGTGGAGGAGGCCCGTGCCCAACAGTGGGACGTAAATGGGCTGGAGAAGAAGAAGAAAATGTGCCCCATATATTTAAAAAATATTAATTGTACCATTTAATGACTATAAAAATAAATTTTGATATGTTAGTTTTTAAAGTGTTTTTAATTCTTTCAATTTTCTTCCATCCATCTTGTTATATCCATATCGTCGTCCATGTCGTCGCTCATCAGTTATATCGTTCTTCTCCTCAGCCGGGTTAGTGTGCCATAAGTAGACTAAATACTCTCCCAAAGTGGACGAGACAATACTCCTAAAAATATACGAGTCTAAATATTCAGGGACATTTCACACAACGTCCTCTGGTCCGAAGCTAAGCTTATAATGCTTGTGTTATTAGTACCAGAATACGGATAGAATACATACTATTTTTTTTGTAACTACATACTTATAATACATAGAATAGAAACCCCCAGACGCAGTACAAACGTTTGTATGACAATTATAAATATCACACAAATTATTTATTGTCCTGTGGGATCGAACCCGGAGCTCATCGCGAATCACTAGACCACGAAGCCCGTATAAATATCACAGCTTATAAAAATTTCTGGCTAATTCTATATGCCTTTAAGTATCTATTAATAAAAAGGTATGGGTTGTAATATGTATGTAGAGAGAATCTCCGAAAGTAATGATCTGGTCTTTTTTTTTTCAAATAGAAAGTTCAAGGTGTTCGTAGTCGCGGACAACTACGCCAGTACTTCACAAAAGTCAAAATCTACTCAGTTCAAAAACTAAAAAACATGCTTGAAAATCGTATTTTTTATTGTTATTGCATTGTCATTTGTACTTAATATGTGTGCAGTTTCAGATCGATCCGATTACTGTAAGTGGGTGAAAATCGTTTACAAAGATTCCGTTACATAGATTAATACATTGATAGATACGTTCCGAACTAATATAAGCGTGTTAAAAATATCGACAACCTTCCCTTGACAGTCGGGTAATAAAGATAACAGAAAATTTTGCATAATATATCGGTCTTATGATAGACATGTAGTATGAGGGTATGGAATTGCAGCGATCAATATCCCTTAGAGCTTTGATGCAACAGGAGTTGGCATTGAACACTAGAGAAATGCTCAAATTAGTAGTGTAAAGACGACCGTATCGTTTCAAAAGGTGTGTATCTTTAATTCTGTGTAACGGGTGCGTAGCGATCGAAAATAATAAGGGAATAATTCAAACAAAATTAAACACATAAACACTAGCGTAATAGGTACTTATTATTATTTTTATTGCTTCGGTCGACAGATGAGCAAACGACCCACCTGATGATGAGTGGCATCCGTCGCTCATGGACTCCGCAATACAATGGGCATAGCTAAGCCGCTGTCTACCGAGTAAAATATTAACGTGTTTTTTTGTGTAATTTTAATAGACCTACCTACTCCTTTTGGTTTAATTCTCAAAGATAAAGCCAGATACACAAAAGTTTTCATATGACACCATTAAAATCCGTAGTACAAATAAAACGTTTCATACAATTGTGCAGATATCAGTAGAAGTGGAGAACTTTGTGCAATTATTAAACTTTGCCTGTATTGTTATCTGATATCTGTGATGTCACTGTTTCCAATGTTATACGAGAAATAATAAAGTTTGGAATACATAGTATTTAGGCTATTTAATTTGGAAAATAATGTGCCGAGCCTCGTGGTTGAGTGGTTCATGTAACGGACTGCCGATCATGAGGTCGCGGGTTCGATTCGGGTCGCTCGGGACAATCATTTGTGTGATGTTTACCTATCATTGTCATACAAATGTTTGTACTGCATGTGGGTGTTTACTATGTATTATTAGTATGTATTTACAAAAGAAGAATGTATTCTATCCGTATTCTGGTATCCATAACACAAGCATATAAGCTTAGCTTGGGACCAGAGGACGTTGTGTGAAGTGTCCGTGAATATTTATATTTATTTATTTAATGTTATCAATCTCCATATTCCAAATTCATCAAGCACTCTCCTTATTCAATTACCAGGGTGATTTTAAAGCCAGCTAAATTACAATATTAACAACACGTTTGAGGAAAGGAAAACTCGCCACTAAGCCCTATGCCAACACGCCTGGTAAGCGTGACTAATGCAGATCAGATACCCTCAACACCACACAACTTGAAAAAAAAAAATTGTATTAAAAAAAAAATACCGACTTTACCTTTGAATTTTGACGGTTTTCTCGATTTCTCAGTAGATAACTACCAGATCCTGACCTGGTTCCAATGGGACCACACGGGAACCACCAGCCGCCAAATCAAGAGAAAATTAGTAACAAAAAGAATGTCTTATTTATAAATCGTATCGTCTAAATCAATGTAAACGCACAAAAATTAGCATATTATAGTTTTTAGACGTGCTATCCAACCCTAAATATTCGCCCTTCATAGGACTATGTTCGACAAACGACCGTTATCTGTACGTAGCAAGATAGCTCCGCTCTTAGGCGCCCTCTCTGACCTAATTCCATCCGATTTTTTATGCGGGACTCGATTTACTACCGCTCGATGTCGGTAGGAAATTGATTCTTGACTTATTCGACAGATTTCTATCATTATTTTTACTAGGAATATTTTATTCATATTTGTGAAAATCGACTTTATCATAAGTTGCTAAGTAGGCATAGAGTTTTAGGTATTTTTTTGGTTAAAGTGATCTCTGACACTATCAGGCCCGTCTACTCTACCGGACAAGTTCCCAGGGCTTCCCGACAATTAGAGCAAGCTTATTATAAAACAAAGTCATTATTTATGTATGTCTCTATATGAGCTAATAATTTTTTATTTTATGTGCGTACCAAAATAAATAAGTTACGGAATTACATATTTTTAATATAAAAATATAAATTACAAAATTATATTTTTTATATTTAATAGATTATACATGGTCTAGTATTAAAAGAAATTGATTATCTATACAATTCTTGGTAAATTTGTAAATAAATGTGACGCCAAGTTACAAGTTGATTTAGGCTATAAACTGTAGGTATGTTAGTCATAGAGATGACTAGCTGTTGCCACAGACACCATACGCTAGGAAATTTAGAAATTTTGCAACAGTTTTCACTAATGCTTTGCTCTTATTGGTCAAAACGTGATATTATATAGCCTTCCTCGTTAAATGGACTATCCAACACAAAAAGAAATATTTAAATTCGAACTAGTAGTTCCTAAGATTAGCGCGTTCAATCAAAAAAACTCTTCAACTTTATTATATTAATGAAACACAATATATTTAAGCCTGCGCTCACGTGACGTTAAAGAATACACAACACCAAATACTGTATAGGTAACTAGAAAGAACTATATTCCGAATTGACTCGACGATCACATGAACAGACTACCGAAGAGTTATGCATTCTGAAATAAGTGTATTTTCACTCTCTCTCTCCAGGCCTCGACGTCCCACTGTTGGGCACGGGCTTCCTCCATATAGGAAGCGATTATAGCCTACCATGCCACGCTGACCAGGCGTGTTAGGATAGGGCCTCTTTTCGAATTTCCGTCTCTCACAGAGGGTATATTATCTGTGTACAATATTCCTTAGCTGGCTTTTACAGCACCCTGGGGAGGAAATGGGGTGGTGACACTTGTATTCTTAATCCGTCACAATATGGACAATATTTTTACTCACAACAGCAGAACGTCCAACGGAAACTTAACATTTTCGTGTCGCGGTGTTCAGTTACTAAACTTCTTTGAAACTGCTTAAGCAAATAAATTTATTAATTTTTGCAATTGACTTGCTATGCTTTTACCACAGTTAATATAATAAACTTAAATATAATAAATTTTACTAAATAAACTAAATTATAGTGCAAAAAATGATAACCATGCTTGAGCAAATTTTATGAAATTATTGCACTTAGGAATAAATCTTAAAATGTGTTATTTTTACTTTAATATAGAGAACGGAGAGCGGGGACCTTTCAATAATTATGCAAAATAAAAGTGATAATGGCTTAATAAAAACATCAACAAATTAGTGATGCTATTTTTATTCATTTAATGAACTGTTCGCCTATTCGGAATTATTTACAGTGTAAGGTGTTAATGAGTATGAATTAACTAAGTTGATTGTTTTTGCAAATAAATGTATCGATTTTTATTCGTTAAGAACTAACTTTTGTTTGTTTTAAAATTAAACAATACACAGATAAAATTAGTAGGATGTAGTGACTAAGATAGAGATAAGTAGGCTTAGGTGGTTTGGCCATGTGGAGAGGATGGATGATGGACTAATAATAAAAAGTATATACACGGTGAAGGTATGTGGGAACGCTGGGAGAGGACGTCCGACAAAAACATAAAGTGTCAAGTGCATAGCACTTACAACCGTCGGGCATGTATGACGATATGTATGAGAGTGGATGAAGCCAAGGAATTGTATTTAGACACACCATAGTTTCTAAGTTTTCTATTGATGCAGTTAACTTTTTTGATCGATCTAAATGTTAGACTAAGCATAGTAAACACATATTTTTTAATCTTAATGGCTAAAATACCGTGAATTTGAAATCAGTCACATCGTTTTCAAAGGCCACTATTAACTTTTGTAATGTCACAATAAATAAAAAATACTATTTTTTTTTAATCTATTGTGGCTGAATGATGTGTGACCCTTGCCATGTGTTTCGTTACTTTTGTGCGTTTTCTTTGTTCAGTGTCGCGTTTTGTGATAGTGATGGTAGGTGATTTTTTTTATATAATAAGTTGGTACTGTTTTGTATTTATAGGTGAACAGTATTTGTATACATAACAGCATTTTTATTTTATTAAAATACAATTGTGTCCTATACCAACATGGAATAATAACTAACTATCGATTAAAATATAGGTAATTGAAAATATTTTTAACACAGTTACATACAAATATTGAAAAATAAAGGATTTTGCACACAACCTCTGGTCCCAGCTAAGCTTGCAATTGAGCAAACTAATAGTGAAACGACTGATCCAGTTTTTGGGCTATGAATTATACGTTTGCATATATTAACAAAGTCATTGTGAAGCTGCATTATGCCATCAAATAAATACAAACAAAGGAGTATACCTACTAGCTAGGTATATCCTAAGGCTATGTCTTTGTATATTTGCATATTGTAGAACTCAAAGAACCCAATCGTCGCTGCCCGCTAGCGGTTTATGCAATTTTCTACTTCCCAGTTCTTTGATGACAAGCGCTAGAATAAATTAACTAGTCTTTGTTTTGTACTTACTATTCTAATGGTAGTATAGTCGTATATAACTTGGATTCTTAATTTATGCTGTTTCAAAAATGGTCAGGGAAAGGAAATGAATTGAAACATTTGAAAATTGTATTAGGCTTTACCAGAAATTAAACGCCCAAAATTGTTTGCCTCTTCCGTAACCAAAAGAATCCAACATAATAGGCACTGCATGTAAAATATGTGTGAAATAGTGATGTGATTGCTCTATTCAAATTAGTTTAAAAAAAGTAAATGTGTAATTTAAACTATCAATAAAATAAATTGCAAATGATAAGTAATTCCCGCAGAAATGGCTTAAACTAATCTTGTAAAATTTGGTGTATTCATATATTAAGTAGGATCAAGAATAGGTTATTAACTATTATATCCCTAGATCATATAGTTACGGAGAATTTTTCAGTTAGCATGCAAATGAAACATCAATGCATGGGCTATTTACAGTATATTTTTTTTAAGTTGGTACATACTTCGGTCTCCTATCATCCGACTGCGCCAGACATTACTACCGAACTTTCGTAACGCGAGTAGTTCCACCCCGGACTTATTTATACCATCATGAGTATATTAACCCTTCTTTAATGGAAGATGACCGTGGTCAGAACAACGCTGACACCAATCTGATGAAAACTAATGTACAGAATATACCTCAGAAGGATGATACTCGTGTGGATGTAAGTATTTATTAATTTAAGGATATATTAGGGATATTCTGATGTATTTATGTTACTCTTGTATGAGGACAAAATACTCTTTTGTACAATAAACTTAATTATTACGAAGAAAAATGTACGAGAGTAAACGGACATCAAAAATGGCGAGCACAGAATCATAGACTATAAACTAAAATTGGCGCCATAGCACATACATTGGTTAATAGACAACACAAGGCGCGAAATTAAACATACAAATATTATTTTATTTTAACTATTTATATGTTTGTTAAAATGGATAATATAAGGATTAGGATGTTTGTTGCTTTATTGCCCAAAGACTTTCTCTATCTGTCTATCCAGTCCATTGACATTCCTCCGCCGTTGAGCACGGGCCACTTTGGTTGGGGATAATCGCTAATCTGAGGAACAACGGATCAAATTAAAAAAAATGTTTTACTGTTGGTACCTACATTTATCGAGAAACGCTATAGTAAAGGCTATATAACATTGCGCTGCAACCAATAGAGGCGAAGCATCAGTGAAAATTGTTGCAAAATCGTTAAAAATGTTTTTATATTTCATGCATAGTATAATGTTAATATACTACGTTACAGATGATAACTCATTATGTGCAAAAAAATAGCCTTGATATAAATGTACCTCAGAATTTCGCTCAAAAGCAGACCCCTAATAAGGATGAAACTCGTGTGGATGTGAGTAATCCATCAAACTTTTCTAGGTATACATCTTATGAGTGTTTAAAGTATAGGTATCCTAACAAAGCTTTTAATATCTCAAGTATCAGTTCTTAAGTTTAACTGTATGCACATTCTGCGTGGTGACTGATTAAGAATATATGTTTCAGCACCTCTGCACCCCATTTCCTTTCCAGGGTGCTGTAAAAACCAGCTTAAGGATATTATACACAGATAACATTTTCTGTAAGAGAAGGATACTCGAATCCAAACTCTATACCAACACGTCTGGTTAGCGCGGCATAGTAGACCATAGTGGAAGAGACCTGTGTGTGGCAGTGGGACGTTAATGGTCTGAAGAGAGAGTTTTTCAAAATTTTAAATTTAATTTTAGTTGTACTTGTTTCTAGGTTGGGTTTAGAATAATAGGGGGTACCAGGGTTTCTATCACGGAAGTACCGTACCAGGTGCTGTACGGATTGTACTGTGGAGGTACTCTTATAGCACCTGATTGGGTACTAACAGCAGCGCATTGCAAGTATGTACTAAAATTATTATCTGTTTTTAACATTAGTAATGACAAGGATGTTGTAAGTATATCTGAGTGCTTCTAGGGGGAAATCTATATCGGGCAATAGATGAAGAAAGAATTCCGTTCATTGCTTGAAATAGGTTTCCCCACAGAACACTATTATGTGTAGCTCTGCGAATATTGCGTCCAGCAGTTCTCTGTGATTTTGATGGCATCATCATTTTTACTTGGAGTCCTTACACTGTCGTCTGGTGTGTAGTTCCCATTCCAGAAATTTTCTTCCCCAAATGTTATCAGTCCTTCGAGCGATAAGCTAACGAATGTTCATCACACAAACAAAATTGTTCTGAGCAAAGATTGAATCTGCTACCACAGCGTCGGGGCGCATCAAGTTCATTGCCCGACTGTTAAGGAAAGGATACTTTTTTCGTGCGTATCTTGTATGTATGTATGTATTTTTTTTATCTAACTTAGGAATGGATGGATAGATTTTGACAATTAAGTAGAGTATCGATTGATACTTCCTAATCGTATCGTTTTTAAACATAAAAACTTACTATAAAGCGAAATTTAGGAGAAAAATGTTACATGGAAAAAGAAATAGTAAAATTATTGAATAGACATAAAAAAAGTATAATTTATGAGTTATATGTTTGAGTTTAGTCGGGCATTTTAATTTTTTACTCTACTAAATTCCAGGGACAGAAAACAGTTCATATACGCCGGTTCTACAGAACGGAGTCTGGCTACAGCATATCCTATCTGTGCTCACTTCATCCATCCGCAATGGAACACCAGTGAACTGCATTCTCATGACTATGATTATCAGCTGGTCTTACTTGAGATAGCAGTTCCAATTACTGTCAGTACTAGGCCGATAGCTATCGGTGATTTGCAGGATATAAGGCCAGGGGTTCTACTAGCCGTGAGTGGTTGGGGACATACGAAGTATAAAGTAAGAATACATTTAAACTCACTTGTTGATTTCTATTAAATTGCTAAGATTTGTCTTATTTATATGAGACCTACAAAAAAATCTGTAATAGCATATAGATATTTAGGAAAGTAATTTTTATATTAATTGTTGGCAGTAAAACGTTTGCTTTCGGAGTCATTTACGTCTTACTGTTGGGCACGGACCTTCTCCATTTCAGGAGGGTATTTGGCCTACAATGCCGCGCTGACCAGGCGTGTTATCATTGGCTTTATTTTCAAGTTTTCCCTCTCATACAGTTGGATGTTAACTGCTTACAATAACCCTTAGCTGGCTCTTTCAGCACAATAGGGAAAAATTGGGTGGCGACACTTTTACACACGAATATTATTTTAGGATAATTTTGAACCACTTCCAAAAAAATTTCAGCTCACATATAAAAAGTATTTTCTTAAACGTAAATTAAGTAACAATTTGTTAAAAAAACCATTATTTTACAGCAACATTACATGCAAGACATAATTCACCGAGTGTTTGTACCTATCATGTCATTTGAAGTGTGTCATTCACTTCCTCTCGAGAACTATCAGACCATCACACCTAGAATGTTCTGCGCTGGACTCATGAATGGAACTAAAGATTCTTGTCAGGTAACTTGTAATCCCTTTAAGTTTTAGTTCGTGAGGTGACGGATTCAGAATTGTCATCACCACGTTACCTCTTACAGGCTTCTGTAAGAGCCACATAGGGGAATAAAATAGAAGACAACGCTGTCCAGGCGCGTTGGTATAAGTTTTAGATACGAGATTTCCTTCTCATTCCTTTTATCTCGTAGCTAAACCTTTTACGAACACACCTGGTCAGGGTGGCTAGTAGATAGGTAGGTAGTAGTAGACCAAATACCCTTCCAACATGGAGGAGACCCGTGCCCGACAGTGGGACATTAACAAATACTGCTGTGAAAATGTAACTTGGAACTTTTTGTATAGTAATTTTTGTGGCTATTGTATTGTTTCTAGGGTGACTCAGGTGGCCCAGCCGTAGCTAATGGCAAGTTACTGGGAGTAGTTTCCTTCGGAGTGGGCTGTGCCATGCCTGATCAGCCAGGAGTATACAGCAATGTTCCACTTGTCAGAGGTTGGATTAGATCTGTCACTGGCCTGCCACTATAACAAACATTTTAATAAATATTGATGTTTCTTTGTAGTTTTATTATTAATTCTTTCTAATTTCTGTAGAAAAAAAAACGCTTTCAAAAATTCCGCTACATAGATTAATACAATGAATAGAGACAAAAAGAGACTCCACACTAATAAATTTGACGAGCCTCATGGTTGAGTGGTTTATGTAACGGACTGTCAATTACGAGGTCGCGGGTTCGATTCCCGCTCGGGACAATCGTTTGTGTGATATTTATAATTGTCATACAAATGTTTCTACTTCTTCTAGGTGTTTCTATGTATTGTAAGTATGTATTTACAAAAGAAAAGTACCTGGTATATGTTTTCTATCTGTATTATGGTACCCATAACATATGCATATAAGCTTAGCTTGGGACCAGAGGACGTTGTGTGAAATGTCCATGAATATTTAAAAAAAAATTGTTATTTTTGTTAATGAATCGTATGTATAACATAATCACGTTAATCTAATATATAAAATTCACGTGTCACAGTGTTAGTTACCGTACTCCTCCGAAACGGCTTGACCGATTTTTATGAAATTTTACATGCATATTCAGTAGGTCTGAGAATCGGCCAACATCTATTTTTCAAACCTTTTTTTTTGTAGGATGGCAAAACAACGTTTGCCGGGTCAGCTAGTAATATATATAAAGGAACAATATCTTAATCCCGAAGTTTCGATTGAGTTGCACCAATTACGGTCACTGAATCCACCGTCAGAGAGAGTCAGGAACGGGGGGCCTCTGGCGCTCCAAAAAAGACCAGTTGAGCGCCGCAGTTTGGTTTATCCGGTATTCCGACGTTCGGTTCTACCTGGGCGTCGGTGAGTCCGACACTACCCACTTCTATCACGGCGGTGATGACCGCTCTGGCAGGAGTGGGTGTGCGTAAATGCATTACCCTGCAAAAAAAATGGTCACCGAATACAACGCTGTGCTAGTAAATCAATATTTATTTCGTTGTTTCAAACCCTATTTCATTAAACTAAAAATCTATCGAACGAGCTGTGGTAAAGTAAACTCAATTTGGTGTCCACTATGTTGCCAAACAACGATCACTATGTTGCCAAACAACGATCACTATGTTGCCAAACAACGATCACTATGTGATTTTTTGTATTACATCACAAATTCACATATTCAGCAGACGAGTTGGCGCGCTTATCGGAATAGTTTTGTAGAAACATACAGATTATTATTGTGTTTATAAACGTGACGGTCAATGCTGCGTCGTCGACACCCCGTCTCCGCCCCAGGGTGCTGTAAAAGTCAGTCAAAGAATATAGTACACACAGATAACAATACATCCTATGTGAGATGCGGAAAACTCAAAAATAAATCCTTGGTATCAAATATCAAATGAATCGAAAATAAATCCCAAAGTAGAGGAGATCGGTTTCCAACAGTAGGACTAAAAAAGGAGAAACACGACCGGTATTCTACTACATATTACGAGTAATTTTCTGTCTACTTGTAAATCATCACAATGATATGGTATGCTTTATAATTCTAATCTTAAAACTGCGAAAAAGTTCAGTATGCCAGTCTTCATGCGTAAGTCGCTGAGTTGTTGCCTTTACTCTAGAACTTGTTTGCTCCATCGACCATCGTGGCATCTGTTCATCAAGCAAACATGACCACGTTGATTCAAAGGATGTTTGAATATATATTTTAAGATACAACATATATATTGTAGCAGGTGTGGTATATTAGTAATCCGACATATTTGAGAGGAGAATAATAATCATAATATCACGCTTTCTTCCCATGGGGTAGCCAGACTATAGAGCGCCATCTGCTATTATCCAAATACACTTTAAGAGGAGCATTCAGAGTAATTCGTAAGTTTACCGATCGATTAGTGGAATAATTGTAGCAAGCAGTAAAAAGACAATTTTCCCGTCGAAGTTTAACGCCCAGGATATTGTTCCGTATTTTTCACATTATGGTATCTGCATTCAGTCCGCGTACAGTGGAGTGTTTTCCAAGCATTTTCGCGCACTCCTCGGGGACGAGACCATGATTTATTAACAAACGGATGTTGAACACGTGACGTCTTGCTTCTCATATTCATCTGACTCACATGTAGGTACTGATTTAATGAAAGATGTGTTTATAATAATGTATACAAATATTATAAAGCTTAAGAGTTTATTTGAGAACGCTAATCTTAGGAGCTACTGGTTCGAATTGTAAAATTATGTTTGGGTTGGATAGTCACTTTATCGAGGAAGGCTATAGGCTATATAACATCACATTGCGACCAATAGGTACGAAGCATTATTGAAAAATGTAGTAAAAACGGGGATTTTTTTTTTGTATATTTTGTAAAATTAATATTCAACAAATGTTTATAAATAAATTAGGTATTCTATTTACAATATACTTTTACCATCATATCTTTTACACAAATTAAAAAAAGCGGATGATATTAAGTAAATACTTCTAAGTGTGATCATTATTATAAAAAGTTTTAATTTAGATGAGGCGCTCCGGAGGGAAATCTCTTGAGTAACAATATTGTCTGGTTTTAACACCATTGCATAGTCATTTGGAGTTTTTGCTTTTAGTCTTTATCTCAGGAGTAAAATTTAAATAGCGAAGTGGTTTTTTAGATGATATGGTTGGTTTTAGGATTTCTAAGGGACGACGTCGTATTATTACACTACGGTGTCCGTCTGTCTTACTTTTTAGGGTTCCGTACCCAAAGGGTAAAAACGGGACCCTATTACTGAGACTTCGCTGTCCGTCCGTCCGTCCGTCCGTCCGTCACCAGGCTGTATCTCAAGAACGGTGATAGCTAGAGAGTTGAAATTTTCACAGATGATGTATTTCTATTGCCGCTATAACAACAAATACTAAAAATAAAATAAAATAAATATTTAAGGGGGGCTCCCATACAACAAACATGATTTTTTTACCGTTTCTTGCTCGATACTAATAACGTTGCCTTATGTTGCATAGATAATGGTACGGAACCCTTCGTGCGCGAGTCCGACTCGCACTTGACCAATTTTTTTACTCAGCAACGGCTGAAGGTGTCAATTTGAAAGTCAAACGACATGTAGATCTATGCGGTCCCTTGCTGCAAAAAATACAACCAACCATTTAAATCCAAGCGTTTAGGAGATTTATCCGAATTACGCCCAATTTTGGGCCTTTTCAACTTAATCATTAGCATTTTCGAACAAATCAAAACCTACAGGTTATTTCCCGTTGCCCTAGAGACTTGAAATTTGGCATGGACCAAGCCTATATAGTATTGAAAAAAAATTGTTAATCCTAATACTAACTTATGAAGTAGCTGAAATGTCCTATATTTCAACTACAAGTTGGTGAACTGGCTTAAGCTTAGTAACGGTTTAATTGGCTGCAGTTAATTATGTTTATCGGTTTAGTAGGTACGGAACTACGGAACCCTAAGTGTGCGAATTTATCTCGCTCTTGACAGGTTTTTTATAAATTTACGTCAGTTTTTTTTGCATTTGCGTATAAAGCAAATATAGTCTTTCTTCTTTACGTATCTGTCTCAGAATAGAATAATAGTAAGTATCTCTACAATAGTCAATCAGTATCAGTATTCAGTTCATTATGAAGCTACACGATGGGGTATTCAAATGAGACAGACTCCAGCTCTACAGCTTTGCAATAGTGGTACAACAAAGCATTTGAGCTCATATTCTATTCATTGAATTTAGACATATTATATTGTGGTATACATTTGCAGTTATTGCATTTTATCAGACAAAAATCATAAACGCAAATGTTTGTAACAATCCTTACTTAATATAAAATAAAGTTATTATTTTTGTATGTATATCCCTATGTGAGCTTATATCTTCAATACTATGTAACGCTTTTTGATGCGGTTTTTTTTAACTGATAGAGTGGCTCAAGAGGATGGCTTTTTATATAATTTGATTCGGTTTCTAAATGCCACGTATATGATGTTGTAGGGCAACAGCTTGTCAAATATTAAATATTCATGAATATTTCGCAGAACATCCTCTGGTCAAAATATTTTATTAATTTATATTTTAATGTCAATTATAAATAGCACACAAATGATTATTCCGTACGGGAATCGAACTCGCAACCTTGTGTACGGCAGTCCCTTACATAAACCACTAGACCACGTCAAGAATGGTTAGATCTATTAGATGTTGTCCTTTCATGCAAAAATGATTGAATGAATTTTAATGAATTTGTACAGTTGTATAGCTTATGTAACAGAATAACACCCAGGCTAGGTATATATCATCACGCTAAAAGCCAAGGAGCGGGGCATGGCCCTCCTCTACTTTGGGAAAGATTATTGTCTATTGTGCCGCGCTGATTTTCGAGCTTTCCGTCTCTCACAGAGGATGTTAACTCTAAACTGGCTTTTCAGGACCTTGGGAAGGAAAAAGGGTGACACTTGTATTCCTAATCCGTCACTACGTAATTATTATATTACACGAAAAATCTATAGAGATCTTCTCTATAGGGATCTTTTAACTTCTAATATAAAATTCTTGCAAAAAGTTCGCTCCTATATTCCTTCGAAACGGATTAACCGATTCTTATGAAATTTTATATGCATATTCAGTAGGTAGGTCTGAGAATCGGCTATTATCTATTTTTCACACCCCTAAGTGATAAGGGTTGTTCACACCTAACATTTATAAGGCAAAACAACGTTTGCCAGGTCTGCTAGTTTACTCTAAAATTATATAAATTATAGACTAAATTATTACTAATGTAATATTATACAGAATAATAAATTGGAAAACCTTATATTTGCCAAGAATGTGGTGCGTCAGTTTACCCTTAGTGACGTCAAGTTATGAAGTTCTTGAACCAGTGAAAATGTAGCATCATGCATTATACATCGACTGTAGACGCAAAGAGGATGTGTCTCACACCGTTATGTAACGCTAACACTGTAATACATTCTGGTTTATTAATTTTTACCATGGCAATTTTTTTTTATTACTTCGGTACGTAATTATTAATGTTTTAATCTATGTAAAAGAATCTTTGAAAATAATTTATACCCACTAGCAGTTTATTGATCTTTGATAGATTGAATCTTGAGTGGACTGATCTGAAATCTTACAGACTTAATTACAACGGATGACAATGCAATAATTTAAAAAAGTATTCAAGTGTTTCTGGCGTGTTTTTAAGTTTTTTAACTAAGCAAATTATTTAAAATAGTACAAGATTTAAATAACCTAATTATTTTTTGTCTGTTTTTAAATAACTACTAGGTAATTGAGTTTCATAATATGATTTTACATTATTTATTAAAACGGCACAGCTGACAATTCCCTCACAAAGTGAAAGAGGCCCGTGCCCAACACTGGGATTTTATTGGGCAGCAGCCCAGAGAGATAGAGAGAGACGAATAAAAACGAAGCTATTAGGTTAACATTGACCAAATAGCTGTTAAATAAAATTATACTTCGGTGTAATTTGTAGCCAACTTGTTCTAATGGAATTGTCTATAAATCTTGCATATTGGACTGGCGACGTGCCTAACTATGGTGTTTTCTCCACTCGTTACAGACTGCGGCCCACTTTCTTGTTTTACGATATTAATAGAATAAAAATGTCCGCAAAATATAGTGTGTGTATTAAAGTTATTTTCTATACTATTGAAATATTTTATTTCCAACCTCAAATAAACCTACTTTTTATGGATAACGGGCATATTTAAACACAAAAAAGAAAATTTTAAAATATATTTTGTCAATACATATGTCTGTAGGTAAAAATATAACCCAGTTGTAGAGATACTAAATTGCATATTTATATATATTCGTACCCCAAAAAAATTATATGTATTTTTATCTTATAAGGCGTTTTGATCAAAATTACTCTTATTAATATATAATCACCGGGTCTACTCCACGGGAAATATAATTTATTTTAGGTACGATACCTGTTTTGTCCCGACGTTTCGGTCGACTTGTATCGACCGTGGTCACGGGTGAACTGGTGACAATATTATTATACTCTTTGACTGGTGAGCGGCAGAGGCGACGGCTACGTGGCGCGCGAGTTTCTGAAACTACCCGCACTTGGTCTTCATAACTATTTTCGTTCGTTTGTATTCGACTTGTCGACCGAAACGTCGGGAAAAAACAGGTATCGTACCTAAAATAATTTATATTTCCCGCGGAGTAGACCCGGTGATTATTTATTAATATCTGTGAACGCCGCGAAAGTTTAAAAACAAAATTACTCTTTCAAAAATATATTTTTCTCGAAAACTAGTTGTGGTTGAAACATATTGCGAAGTGCCAAGTCAATTTCGGTTCTCTAGAACTAAGATATAACCGGTAGCGTTCCTCGAATGCCTTATGAATTATGTACAAGCCACAATCCGTAAGTTTCTCTGCTTCTGAAGACATGATGTCGTTAAGGCTTCGACTGAAAAGTTAACTTGAAAGTAGTTTGAAAGAATTCGTAGTCATTATTGCTTTGATCCTGGGTTTGATTTCTATTTATTACAAAAACATAATATTATTATTATTAATATGAGTGGTGTTTAATTTTGTAAATAATAAAAATACAAATTATGCAATTTCACATTGTGGCCTCTGGTGTTAAGCTAAGCTTATTGCTTTTAAATCGAACCCGTGATCTCGCAAATGGCAGTTATAACCGCTACACCATAGGTTTGTCAAACTTTTAAACAAGAACATTCATCCATCAGCCTTTCTCCGTCCACTTTTGGACATAGGCATCCTCCATTGAATGCCAAACGCGTGGTCTTGTGTCGCTTGCATCCAATAAACAAGAATATAGTAATGCTATAGTAGCTAGCTATCTCTAAAAGAAAGTAAACACACAAGAATCTGTCGCGAGATCAATTTCTGTTTGTTGTCAAGTTTTTCTTATTGTCAGATTGATGTGAAGTGTCCCAATGGCATCAAGATGTGGGTGAAAAATACCCAGTTATGTCATCAATCTTGTGGAACTTGTAAGAGGTAAGTAAACGTTATGGGAAGCTGTGGTACATGACATATCAAATATATTTTGGAATGATATAAACAGATATACAATATCATGAATGGATATATCCTACATCTATATGCACTAACTAGCTGTTGCCCGCGATTTCGTACGCGTGAAATTTAGAAATTAAACCTTAACAAACAGAAGTTTACTATGACAGTCGATAGATGGCATTGTACCGTTATTAAATCGCGCTATAGTTTCGTTCCACATATAAACACTTAAGCTCCTCAAAATTTCTTTAGTGTCATCAAACCGTTTTCACATTTATAAATTTGTTAGGTTTAAAGCCTAAGCTAAAAAGTTTAAAGCCTAATTATTACCTATACAGGGTGTCCCAGAACGTAACGTAGCTGGGAAGGGGGGTGATAGGGGGGGTCACAAGGGTCACCAGAAAAATAAAATAAAAATTCCCCTCTGGCTATTTAAAAAATAAATGGCATTTTTTTAAAAAGTAAAAATTTTACACCTTGTGGGGCTATTTTGCTAACTGTACCTACAAATATAGCTGTTTAAAAAAAAAAAGATGTTATGTAATCCTCAATAACCCTTCATCAAATTGAATTAAAAAAATAATACATATCCAACCAAGATTTTAAAGAAAATTAAGTTCTTTTCCAGTCAAGGACTTAGTAATTACAATTTCACTCAACTTTCTCCAAGTGTACTGAAAAAAAAATGTACTATGCAGCTCCGGCGTGTAACTTAAAAAGATAGGTAATTTTATTGCAATTCCAAAATGGTATAACACTTATTTGAAAAAATCATACTTAGACATTTAAAAATAATTTTCGGGAACAATACCCCTGCAAAACAAAACATATCAATAAAACAATAGTCTCAAATTCCTAAGAAAATACATTTTTAAATGTCTCTTCTGTTCCTCTAATGTTACTGCCCGTTAATACTCAAGATTGGAGTACTGTACATACCTCAAACACTCAAGTACAGTCTAGGCCAGATAAAGCTTTACCATATTTTATGACAAGGAATTTAAATGAAACTCGGAAATAAAACATAATTCTAATTATTTATTCAAATAAAGTGCTCCAAATGTGCACCACCAACATAAATAGTCTCAAATTCCTAAGCAAATATTCCTGTTCCTTGTACAGGCAGGTACCCCTCTCGTACCGTTAGCCATGCGCGAGAACAATGAAACAAAACAAGTTCAGGGAGTGAAAGAGACAGGTAGATACGTTAAAGGAAGAGAAAAAGTAGGGGTGCTGTCTCTGGTTAGCCAAATAGTCGGGCAGTACATTAAGCTCTCTCGTTTACTGCACATCTTTGTATTCGTTTGTGTTCATTTAGTACTAACAACTTTGCTTCGCTTTCTGGACTTGATTATTTCTTTGTGATTTTGGACATTGTTTGTGATTTCTTCCAACGACTTGGCTTTCTCAAGGACTAAAGTGTGTGATACAGTGCCACCATGCCACCCACGTACACTCCACATGAATATGCGAACATGCATCTCATTTACGGCGAATGTAGATGTAATGCCGGTGCTGCAGCAAGACTGTACTGAGAAAGATATCCGAACGCCCCACGTCACCCGGATAGCCGTGTTTTTGTCAATGTCCACCGACTATTGTCTGAGGGTCGACTTCCACATCAAATGGTTAATGAACGCAGATCTCGGTTCGATGTCCAAGATGTAGTGCTTCAAACCGTCGCAGACAACCCGAGTACTTCAGTTCGGACAATTGAAGCAAATACAGGTGTATCAAAAAGTACTGCTCATCGCATATTACAATCAGAAAAGTTCCACCCGTACCACGTGCAACGCATACAGAGTCTGATACCACGCGATTTTCCTGCGAGACTTGCATTTTGTAGTAGGATGCTGCGCATGCATAGGGAGGACCCTCAATTTTTTAATAAAATATTGTGGTCCGACGAGTCTACTTTTAAAAAGGACGGCTACATGAACCTACATAATTTACACGAGTGGCACGTAGAAAATCCCCACCTTATTAGAGAAGATCGATCCCAATATCGTTTTAAAGTGAACATGTGGACCGGAATACTGAACGGTAAAATAATCGGACCCTTTGAGTTACCTGAGGCACTGACTGGCGAGGCGTACTTGCACTTTTTACAAAACGAATTACCCAATTTATTGGAAGATGTGCCGCTGGAAACATTAAGGAATATGTGGTTCCAGCATGATGGGTGCCCAGCACATTATGCACGCCCAGTAAGAGATTTCCTAAACAACGAATATCCTGGTAGGTGGATGGGAAGGGCCGGTGTTATAGCGTGGCCAGCTCGTTCACCGGATTTAAACCCGTTGGACTTCTTTTACTGGGGTGCTATAAAAGAAAAAGTTTATGGGAAACCCATCAGGGACTTGGGTGACTTGAAGGCGAGGATCACAGAGGCCGCGGAATCAATCAATAATAGAAGATTTGCTCGGCACATTTCCCGCTCATTTTTAAAACGATGTAGGGCGTGCATTTATGTTGGTGGTGCACATTTCGAGCACTTAATTTGAATAAATAATTACAATTTTGTTTTATTTTCGAGTTTCATTTAAATTCCCTGTCATAAAATATGGTAAAGCTTTATCTGGCCTAGACTGTACTTGAGTGTTTGAGGTATGTACAGTACTCCAATCTTGAGAATTAACGGGCAGTAACATTAGAGGAACAGAAGAGACATTTAAAAATGTATTTTCTTAGGAATTTGAGACTATTGTTTTATTGATATGTTTTGTTTTGCAGGGGTATTGTTCCCGAAAATTATTTTTAAATGTCTAAGTATGATTTTTTCAAATAAGTGTTAAGTATACCATTTTGGAATTGCAATAAAATTACCTATCTTTTTAAGTTACACGCCGGAGCTGCATAGTACATTTTTTTTTCAGTACACTTGGAGAAAGTTGAGTGAAATTGTAATTACTAAGTCCTTGACTGGAAAAGAACTTAATTTTCTTTAAAATCTTGGTTGGATATGTATTATTTTTTTAATTCAATTTGATGAAGGGTTATTGAGGATTACATAACATCTTTTTTTTTTTTAAACAGCTATATTTGTAGGTACAGTTAGCAAAATAGCCCCACAAGGTGTAAAATTTTTACTTTTTAAAAAAATGCCATTTATTTTTTAAATAGCCAGAGAGGAATTTTTATTTTATTTTTCTGGTGACCCTTGTGACCCCCCCTATCACCCCCCTTCCCAGCTACGTTACGTTCTGGGACACCCTGTATACGAGTATATTAATTTTGTTGTGTTGTTTGTGTGGATACGGATTAAGAATACCTACAAGTGTCACTATTCCTTTCCATTCCCAGGGTGCTGTAAATGCCAGCTAAAGAATATTGTACAAAGATTACTAATCCTATCTGAGAGACGGAAAACTCAAAAATCAACCATTTTCCAAAATTTTCCCCGATTTTGCAACCTATTTTACTGATGCTTTGCTCCTATTAGTCGCAGCATGATGTTAAATAGCTTATAGCCTTCGTCGTTAAATGTACTATCCAACGGTGAAGGAATTTTTTGAAATAAGACCGTTCGTTCCATAGATTAGGGCGTTCAAACAAACTAACAAGCTTCGTAATATTAGAATAGATAATAAAGATCATTTCCTTCCATGTTAGAACTATCTCAACTATCCTGAAATATTATACGCTGGTTCTTTTTTCAAGATTTGTTTCACAAATTAATATCTAACGTAGTATTAATCCCAAAAGCTTCCCATCCAGCCGGAGTTAACGTAAATTAAATCTGGCAGTCACTCGGTTGTCAAACAATGACCACACGATGTGATTTTTTGTATTACATATTCACATATTCAGCAGACGCGATGGCGCTTCCGGGAATAGTTTTATGGAAACATACCGATTATTATTGTGTTTATAAACGGCACATAAACATAGTTGGCATTGTTCATCTAATATATAAAATTCACGTGTCACAGTGTTAGTTACCGTACTCCTCCGAAACGGCTTGACCGATTCTTCTCAAATTTTACATACATATTCAGTAGGTCTGAGAATCGGCCAACATCTATTTTTCAAACCTTTTTTCTTTTAGTTTGGCAAAACAACGTTTGCCGGGTCAGCTAGTAATTTTATAAAATTCTTAATTTGAAAACCATTTCGGGAATAGACTTTCTGATGATGATCCATTAGTTTTTTCGGAAAATTTGCTATATTAACGATTATTTTTTCAAAAAAGCAAATTATCTCTATTTGCCCTTGAAATGAAGGACTTAAAATATTAAGGCGTTCTTAGGGATATACTACTTTGTGGTGGAGTTGAAATTGGTCTATTATATCAACTTAGCAACTTTGAAAAGATGTATTGCAATCTGTCTTAAGTCTATCAGGAAAAGGCAATACACAGATTGCGTACAACGATGACGTCACAACATTTAAAATAATATCTTTAAGTATAATATTGTCTATCGCACGGTTCCCTACAAAATGGTCGAGCTGTGCGGGGCTGACGTGTGCGTTATACTCTCTAACTCTAACTGCTCTAACAAGGCAATCTTGTCTCTAAATTAGTTATTAATTATAGTCCTCCGACAATCCCTCCAACAATGAAAAAAAAAGTATGAAGAGAATAGAAAAAAAATCCATGGAGTGTCTTGTCTGTTCTTCTCCATAGGATTCGCGTTTAGAACAGACACCTAGTTTCTGACGTTTCAAAAGAGCTTGTAAAACATGCCAACTTGAAATAAAAAAAATTGACTTTGACTTTGACTAACACCTACGCAACTCATTTATATCCGTAAAAAGTAGTTTTATTTAAATCTTTAAGTATTTTTTTTAAATTCTATTTAGTGAATATTTCAATAATATTGGAATTAGTTGTTTAAAATAGTCTTTATTTTCTAAAAAATATATAAAAACAGCAGGTCAAAAATTATGAACAATCCCTTACCAGGTAGAAGATAAGTTTTATACGAAAGATTATTTAAATTTTAGTTATAATTATACGATAGAAAAGATGTTGAAATCTGAAGAAATATTCACTTTACATTTTCCCAATAATTAGGCAAGACTCCCCTCTCTCTCACTAAAGCCTATTACCGTCAATAATCTCATAAACTTTGAATTCATGAAATACTATATTTAATATTTACGAGATACAATAAGTATTATCTAAAGCTTGTCGTTCCGTGACATTTTTCAGTATATTTTTATACAACCGTATCTTAATTCAGTTCTCGTAGTGTCGAGTGTTTTCCAAGCATTTTCGCGCACAATTCTTAGAGATGTGACTGTGATTTATTATCAACCGGATATTGTATATGTGACATCTTACTTTTCTTCATATGTTTAAGTTATATCTATTATTGGTTCTAATTCTTCCTGCATTATTAAACTTAAAGTTAGCCTTTACTCGAGAATATTTGGACCGATTAAGCTAGATTTATCTTGAAGTATTTGTGGATGTCAAAGAAACAGTTTAGCTATATTTTAAATCAATTTTAATTACTAAATGAAGAGAAAATCAAAAGAAATATCCAAATGAGCGTGCAATGGTGTTAAAACCAGACAATATTGTTACTTAAGAGATTTCCCTCCGGAGCGCCTCATCTAAATTAAAACTTTTTCTTATAATAATCACACTTAGAAGTATTTACTTAATATCATTTTTATGACATTTTTAAATCATTCCACAATTGTAAAGTTACGCGGCACAAATCTTTTTAATATTAATTTGACAGGCTTCGTGGCAGATTCGATTCCTCATTTGTGTAATATTTATAATGTCATACAAATGTTTGTACTGCGCCTGGGTGTTTTCTATGTATTATAAGTATGTATTTACAAAAGAAAAGTAGTATAATAAAATTATGTAGTCTATCCGTATTCTGGTATCCATAACACAACACATAAGCTTAGATTGGGACCAGAGGACGTTGAGTGAAATGTCCATGAATATTTATTATTCTTAACTTATAAATAAAACAAAATAGTTATTTTTGTGTATGTATGTTAATACAACAAAGCCTATCTTTATAGTCAACTACTACCCGCGGTAAAAAGGATAAAAAATAAGTTTGTTTTCTAACAAAGTTTTATGACAATCCATCCAGTAGTCTTTACGTGAAAGTACAATAAACATCCTTACATATCCAAACATTGGAGTATGGATAGAAGACCGAGGAAACGTTCGCGTTGCTCAGATATCAGTTTAGGTATTTTATTTTATAGCGCGTAATTCTTTTTTCGTCATATCTCCTAAGATATTCATTTAAATTGCATGCTGTACAAAGCAGTTTTAATCTATATTAATTGCGTAAGCTAACTAAGCTATTTAATTTGGTAAAAAATATTACTATATACACATAAATAGCTTTTGAAAACACCCTATTGAATTAGATAATCTTTTTGTCATTATTATGGGTACAGCGGGTTTCCCTTAAAAGATAGACATATGCCCTCGGGGACTTTTTTGAAGAACTATAGGCTGTGACTATAGGTAACAAACAATTCCTCCATACATTAGTTTGTTGTACCTCACATAGATAAGGCAGCGTTTTCATTTATAGCTCGGACGCGTCCGAATTTCTCGGCAAATTTAATCATATCTCATCAAGTATACAGCAAACCCCAACAAATTATGCAAAAAGCCATCCTCTTGAACCATTCTATCTTTTGAAAAGAAATCGCATCAAGATCCGTTACAAATTTTTGAAGATATAAGCTCACATAGGGACATACATACAAAAATTACGACTTTGTTTAATAAGAAGTAAAGATGTAAATTAAAATCATTTGTGCGTAAAGCCTGTAACAACTCATCATGGAGAACACTTCATAGCTCAATCATACTCGTTACCATGGTGACTGCAAAGCCGCCAAATGGTTACTGCAAATATATATGTATTTAAATTTCCAAGCTCCTTGCAAAGGTTGGGCTAAAATTTAAAACAAATACACGCGTCAAAATCAGTAAAAATGTTTTATTTGAAAGCGGTTATAATTGAATAATAAATGAGTTACTCAATTGTTAGAGAATACATCATTCAAATTACAAAGAAATGAAAATTGTCTTATTGACTAAAAGAAAACGGCCTTTAAGATATAAGTAAATTTAAGTTCAAACTAAGTCATACAGCAATAAGTGGAAAGCAAATTACCATTTGAAATTCAAGAGTAATTCAAATAAAACTCTTTTCTAGATATTTCAACATCTCCACCGCTTACTAAGTTTTCAGATCTGAAATATTCAAGCGAGAGACGTGGTTTTGTTGTCAATTGAATTGGATCTGAATTTATTCGTAGCGAATTCTTCGAAAGCTGTTTGTATAAGTCAAGGTTTAAAAATTCAAGGAAACCAAGTGCTTCGCTTTCTAAATGTGTAAAGAATATCTTAAGATAGAAAATCAATCTGTAAATGTATGCTGTAACGTGCTGTAACTTTTGAAATGCTGTTTCAAATTGGATGATTAATTTTTGTTGTGTTCGTTATTATTACAAAGAATATAAATAAATAAATGAATATTGATAGACATTTTACACAACGTCCTCTGGTCCCAAGCTAAGCTTATATGCACAAGCATATAAGCTTAGCTTATCACAAGATAAGGGTACCAGAATACAGGTAGAATACATATACCACTTTTCTTTAGAAACCTAAATACATACTTAAAATACATAGAAACACCCAGACGCAGTACAAAAATTTGTCTGATAATTATAAATATCACATAAATGATTGTTCCGGGCGGGAATCGCACCCGCGACCTCGTAAAGGTAGCCCGGTTGATGAACCACTCGACCACAAGGCAAGATATTTAGATCATGCTCATTCTTCTACCTTTTTCCCATCATTTGGAGTGCCGCAACATGTTTTCGTGTTACAGTGGTTGCCTGCCAGACGTCAACCACTCTTGGTTATATGCGCAGATGTTATGGAACGTGGTTCAATTGGTTCGTTCTTACAACCCCCCTGAGCAAAATATGGAGAGGTTACACCCTGCAGTGTATTTGTCAGCCAACTCAAGTCAGATGGATGGAACTATCTGGCGGTGAAGAAGTTACAAGGGGTCAGTACATTTCTTCATACTCCGTTAATCGCCGAAGATATTGGGTGGATTTTTCTAGCCGGCACCACACGGCTTCCTTTATCTTATTACATACTCTTCCTCTCCAGCCCATTGACAGTCCCACTGTTGGGCACGTGCCTCCTCCACTTTGGGAGGTACTATGGTCTACTGTGCCGCGCTGATCAGGCGTGTTGATACAAGGTTTAGTTTAGAGGTTTCCGTCTCTCACAGTAGACGTTAACTGCTTTATATGGGTACCGATTCTAAGTGCACAACTAAACTAATTTCGTTAAAAAAATGAAAATGGATAGTGTCAATAGCACAATTCTACAATGTTAACAGAACTTTTTTATTATAAAATCTGTATATAACTAACTATTTTAATTAATAAAAATGTGAATAATGAAATAGGCAATTAAGTAAAATATGCCATAATTGTTATCATTTTTTAGTTAAGTTTAGTTGTGTACGGAGAATCGGTACCGTTGTCCCTTAGCTAGTTCTTACATCACCTTGGGAAAGAAATGGGGTGGTGACACTTGTATTCTTAATCCGTGACCACATGGACTTATCTTATTACATATAATTCTTATATTTGGACGTACATTTAACCTTCAAATATGAATGAAATCAATATAAATATTCCAAATATAGACTAGATCAAATACTGTCGACAACGGGCACGAGTAACTCTCAACAATCTCATCCACTTATTACTTTACGCAGTTATTGGAATATTTGAAATAATTTTGAGAAAATTAAAGGTTTTGGAATGTTTCAGGAGATTTTATAGATATTTATATTAAATTGGTTGACCGAGTAAATCTGCTCTTGTAACTTAAGAATATAAGTCACTACTCTATTACCTCGCCAAGTAGTAAAGGAATATTATAAATAGATAATAATTTCTATAGGAGACGAAAAAAGTATGTGTGGTGTGAGTTTGAAAGATAGATTAAGAAATGAAGTTGTAAGAGAACGTTGCGGTCTGAAGGGGATGTAGTGACTAAGGTGGAGAGGATGGATGATACGCTTAACGAAAGACATATACACGGCGAAAGTAAGTGGAAATGCTGGGAGAGGACGCCCGAGAAAAATATACTCCGATGTCATCGCCGGGATACTCCAAAAGGGGCAAGTGCGTAGCACTTACAACCGTCGGGCATGTATGACCAGATGTATGAGTGTGGATGAAGCCTGCTTGATGAAGTATGCTTCGATCGTAGCAGATGGCGCTCTATAGTCTCTGCCTGCCCCCATGGGAAAAAGGCGTTATGTTATGATGATGATGATGACGAAAAACTCTAAAATATACCTTTATATATCCGAAGTATAGGAGGCTCATGCCCAACACTGGGACATTAATGGGCTTGGAAGAAAAAGATTTGGCCTCATACTACGTTGATATAGCTCAAGTATTTAGTTTAAAGTTTTTTGTCTCTAATAGATAATTTTTAAGGTGGCAAATATGAAATCGAACGTGGCAACACAACATAGGTAAATTATCGTCCTAATGTCCTTATCCTGTAATTTGAGGTCGGTGCATCTTGTTTCATGTTTCACGGGGCTTTTTAAATTTAACATGATTTTTACTTTCGGCAGTAGAAATCAGCTACACTTCCTAAAACTCCCTTAATCGCCTTGTACGAGACCCCACGGGAAGATATTTATGGGGCTATTCTACTCCGCCAGCACCACACGGTATATCCTAGCCTAATACAATATTCTAACCGGGCTTTATATTGGATGTTTTCATCTCCGATATGAGACGGTGACAGTAATATTCTTAACCAATCAAAACTAAAAGGAAAAAAAACTATATTAAGGGCCAGCTGTTGCCCGCGACTCCGTCCGCGTGGAATTTAGAAAATTTTCCCCGTTTTTGCAACATTTTTCACTACTGCTTCGCTCTTACTGGATGTAGTGTGATGTTATATAGCCTAAAGCCTTGCTCGATAAATGCCCTATCTAACACTGAAAGAATTTTTCAAATCGGCCCAGTAGTTCCTGAGATTAGCGCGTTCAAGCAAACAAACAAACAAACAAACACACAAACAAACAAACAAACTCTTTAGCTTTATAATATTAGTAAGTATAGATATAAAATGAAAGTAATATTAAAGGCACGACTATTTTCTACGAATAAATATCTTTAATATAACATTACTAACAATATGTAGATTTGGGTCAGCTTTAATATAGCTCGCTGAGTTTCCGGTAACTCGATAATCGTTTTATGATATTATGTTACGCTCTTTTACCTTGTTTTATAAGAATTTTAATATACCTTATATAGTAAATAATAGGTATAAATATTATTAGGACACAGGATAGATAGAAAGGTATTATCATTAAGGGATCTTACAGGGCCTATAGACAGCAATGGCATAAAATATTTTAAGCGCAAAAGTGTGTACCTACATAGGAAGTAAAAAAAAATCTTATTCGTCTGTGTTGTGACGGAATAAGAATACAAGTGTCACCACCCCATCCCCTCCCCAAGGGGCTGTAAAAGCCAGTTGAGGGATAATGAACACATAGATAACAATACACCTAATGAGAGACTGAAAACTCGAAAAAAAAACCCTGTGCCAACCAGCTTGGTCGGGGTGCCATATCTTTCTCTTCTCGCCAGCAGTCATTAATCACCCATTAACGTCTCACTGTTGGGTACAGGCCTTCTTCTCTTTCGGAGGGATTATGGTCTACTGTGCCGCACTAACCAGGCGTATAGGCATTATTTTTAACACCGAGGATGTTATCTGTACAATATCCCTTAGCTGGCTTTTACAGCACCCTGGAAAAAAAAAAGGTGATGTATTCTTAATCCGTCATCACACGAACAAGGTAAAGCAATTTTCTAAATTCACGTCTAATCAATTTACATCTCTTAACAATCAAAGTTAGATTAAATCAACAATTTTATTGGAACTACGAGTCGCAGTTGAGCTCGATCTAAAATTATTATACCTTTTTCTTCATGAGCGACCCTTTGTAAATATATATGCTTGTTAACTTATAAAAAATAGAGCGACAATATTTGAGATATACTAACAAAAGGTTTTATTTTGATCACGTCTAAACACACTTGGAAATATTTCACTTTAGCTTAGAAATAAAAAAATACAAATAAAAGAAAAAAGGTTTTCATGTTGATAATAGTTTTTATGTATTAAATGAATGTATGTCGCCCGTTCGGGGACGGATTGAGAATACAAGTGTCACCACCCCATCTCCTTCACACGGTACTGTAAAAGCTGGCTAAGGAATATTGTGCACACATACCATCCTTTGTGAGAGACAGAAATCTCGAAAATAAAACCTGGACAGCGCGGTGTAGTACACCAGAATCTTTGCAAAAATGAAGAAGGCTAGGCTGAATAAGTAGGAGAGAGAGAGAGAAAGAAGTCGCACGTTTAATTTAGTATTGAATGATGCCCTACTTAAAATGTTAATTTATTTCCTTTCTTTGTAAAGAAGCTAGCAAAACGTGGATAGTTACTAGTGGGTTTTGAACCCACTATGTTGGTGTCAACTTGAGGTCGTCAGTATTTTTTGTGTTATACTTCTATGAATATCAAATACAAACTCAAAATTTTATTGCAAACCAAGTGAGCTAAGCATGATGGTAAAATACATAAAAAGTGCTTTTGACTTAGGCCTTTTAAAGGCATAGCAATGTATACAAACATTGCTAACCTAAGCATTGTATGCTAGTAGTCTGATCTCTCTCTCTCTCTCTCCAGCCCATTTACGTCCCACTGTTGGGCACGGGCCTCCTCCACTTGGGAGGAATTATGGTCTACTGTGCCGCGCTGATAGGGTTTATTTTCGAGTTTTCCGTCTCTCACGAGGGTGTTATCTGTGTGCAATATCCCTTAGCTGACTTTTACAGCACCCTTGGAAGGAGATGGGGTGGTGACACTTGTATTCTTAATCCGTCACCACACGGAGTAGTCTGTTAGTGCTTAACTATTTATTGTATTATTTTATTTTAACACAAAAATATAAAAGTTTATATAGACGATCCCGTAAGCTTTAACCGGATTTACGCGACACAACCGGATACAAAGTGAACGATAAAGACGTTACGCTTAGTTAACAAACCATTTCCACTTCTCTTAGCTTCTTCAAACGTTGCCAACTTGGACAAATTTTGTTTCTTTTAACAAGAAAGTTGTTTTTGGGGTTACATAGTAAGTTGAGTATTAAGTACCTATCTATAATTCTATACTAACACTAGCTGTTGCCTGCGACTTCGTCCGCGTAGAATTTAGAAAATTTTCACGTGCAACGGCGCGATTGCTTATTTTATGTATAAGTTTGGTGTTTCTATACCGATTTCTATGATTCTTTTTTTATTGAATAGGTAATAATGTTAACTTTTTTAAATTAGGGATGAGTGAGAGTATTATAAACGTAAAAGTAAACAAATATAATCAGAATGCTCCGAACAGCTAAGCTATCAGGAGTTACACGTGTTATTGTGAGTCAACCATAAAATATAGATATGTGCTGTTTCGGGATATTTTTAGACAATTTTATGTAGAATATTTTCGTCATGCATGATTTCTATGTAACTTTAACCATTAAGGCTGCACACGCGACGGAGGCTTAAAAAATGAAGTAACTTCTCCCGTTTTCCCAACATTTCCCTTCACTACTCTGCTCCTATTGATTGTAGCGTGATGAAAAGTATACTATAACCTGCCCAGGAGTATGAAGAATAATTGTACCAAGTTTCGTTAAAATCCGTCGAGTAGTTTTTGTTTCTATAAGGAACATACAGACGGACAGACAGACAGACAGACAGACAAAAATTTTACTGATTGCATTTTTGGCATCAGTATCGATCACTAATCACCCCCTGATAGTTATTTTGAAAATATATTTCATGTACAGAATTGACCTCTCTACAGATTTATTATAAGTATAGATTATAAAACTGAAGAGGTTTTGTTTCTTTGAACGCACTAATCTCAGGAACCACTGGTCCAGTTAGAAAAATTCTTTCGGTGTTGGATAGTACAATTAACGAGGAAGGCTGTAGGTTATATATAACATCACGCTGCAACTAATACGAGAAAACATGTGAATTATATATGTGAAACATTAGTGAAAAATTGTTTTGTGCACATTAGTTTCATAAAAGTTCTACGCGTACGGAGTCGAAGACAACAGTTAGTAAAAATATATTGCAATAAATATTTCTTAATTAAAAGAGCGAGAATATTTTTATAAAAATGGCGATTGCGTTATGAAAATGGACATCAACCATTTATTTAATATCTGTGTTAATTGCCGCGAGAGCTCCACTCTACAAATCATTAATTATTTGTCTCTATTTTGAGGCGTATCAAATTTTGTTGTTACTTTCCCTTATTTTATATTTATTAAATGGTTTTACTAACGATATCTACTCAATTTCAGATCGTTTCTAATTCCAACATATTAGGCACCGTGTGACAGAAGAGCATGGAAGAAAAAGGCATGTTGCGCGAACCCCAAATAAAGGCAATGATGATGATGCTTGACATTAATATTTAATTTAAAACGATTCAATTTAGTTTTGATTTGTATTATTTGTTCATTGAATACATCCTGAGCGAGAAACAAAGACGTTTACTGAAACAAGAGAAATATTATTAAATATTTTGAAATATTTTTCTTTTTATATATATATTCATGGACATTTCACACAACGTCCTCTGGTCCCAAGCTAAGCTTATATGCTTGTGTTATGGGTACCAGATTACGGATAGAATACATATACTACTTTTTTTGTAAATACACACTTATAATACATAGAAACACCCAGACGCAGGACAAACATTTGTATGACAATTAGAAAAAACACACAAATGATTGTCCCGAGCGCGAATCAAACCCGAGACCTCGTGAACGGCAGTCCGTTATATGAACCACTAGACCACGACGCCCGTCAAATTAAATATTATAAAGAAATTTAAGTGAATCTATGATGATTTTGTTTGTTTGTTTGTTTGTTTGTTTGAACGTGCTAATCTCCGGGACGGTTAGTCCGATTTCAATAAAAATCAATGTTGAATGGTACATTTATTGAAGATGGCTTTAGAATCACGCTGCAGCTGATAGGAGGGAAGCATCAGTGAAAAAAGCGAAAACGGGGAGAATTTTCTAAATGTGTAGCGAACAAAGTCATGGGCAACAGCTAGTAAGAAATAATAGAAAGAAATTGAAGTGAATATTTAAATAATTGTTATATCAAAGATCTTACTAACGAGCACCTTCAGTTATAAACTGGATCACGACGCTCACTGAGAAAGCGAATTCAGTTGAATATAAAATAATTTTTACTTGAATAGAAACGATAAGTGAATTCAAAAAAAAAATTCTACATTATCCGCTGACGGATAAAAATGTCCGTGTGGTGACGGATTAAGAATACAAGTGTCACCAGCCCATTTCCTTCCCAGGGTGCTGTGAAAGATGGAAAACTCGAAAATAAACCCTGTGCCAACAAGCCTGGTCAGCGCGGCACAGTAGACCATAATCTCTCCCAAAGTAGAGGAAGCCCGTGCCCAACAGTGGGACGTTAATATTTATTAGTTATTTAGTTAGACTTTAACAATAAAATACTGAACAGAATCAATAGTCTGGACGAATTTCATTAAATTAACTACGAAACTTGAACTTAAGAACAATTCGATAATCAATTTAATTATGGAGTTACGTCTCGTTAACTAATTATTTCAGGAAACGAGGAAAATCCCAAAATATTCAATAAATAATTCTTTTAATAATAGAAAATGATTTGAGCACTTTTTCTTTGGGAATAATCTTGTGGGTTCACGTCGTCATCGTAGTTACAAATTTTATTTTCCATTGACAGTCCCTTAAATTCAAACTTTTTTAGGATTCCGTAGGTAGATGAAGGTAAAACAGAACCCTATTATTGAGACTTCGCTTTCCATCCATCTGTGTGTCTGTCACCAGGCTGTATGTAACAACATGAGCCCAATCTATACTTAATATTTTAAAGTCATTGTTTGTTTGTTGGAAGGCGCTAATCTCAGGAACCACTGGTCGAATTTAAAAAATTCTTTCAATGTTGGATAGTACATTTGATGAGGAAGGCTTTAAGCTAGATTACATCAAGCTGCGACCAATAGGAGCAAAGCATTCTTGAAAAGTGTTGCAAAAACGGGGAAAATTTTCTATATTCCACGCGTATGGAGTCGCGGGCAACAGCTAGTATTTCACCTAAGCCCATCACTGCTCCAACTTGCCTATCTTAAAATCTTAGCTACGTTTAATTATAACTCATTTTTAGGGTTCCGTACCAAAATATAAAACGGGAACCAACCTATATTACAGAGACTTTGCTGAATCACTGGAACGGCTACACTGTTAATATTAAGTTAGATTTAATAACAACTGTATGTATTTTACTTAAATAAATAAATAAATAAATAACGGCGATAGCTAGAAAAATGTGTTTGCGTATTACAGTTTGTGTATACCAGTTGACATTAGAAAGAAAGAAAGAGAGAAAGAAACCTTTATTATTTCTTCAGCAAGGACACAAACAACAGAACATTCAATAAGTGACGAAATTAACGTGTCCCATCTGTGAGAAATAAAAGGAACAATGCTCAGCATAATGTTGTGACAGTGAATGCCACAACGCTGATATTCTGCAAAGTCCTATGGTGTGGCTTGTGACGCCCATCAACAAACTTAAAAATAAAAATATAAAAATATTGTTAATATTATATGTATCAATGATAATATGTATCGTGTATGTTGCATAGAATTAGGATTTAAACCTTACAACATTAAATACTCCTCACTATCATTCTCCTGCTCTTATTCCGTTAATTAGGATCCCATTATCACTGGAATAGTTTGTGTATATGATAATCCTATAGCAGCACACCCCACAACAATGTAAAATAATATAGAAAATATAAGCGACTTAAAAAATTAAAAGAAAAGAAAAGAGAAAAAAATATCTATGGAGTTTCTTGTCTGTTCTTCTTCATAGGATTCGCTTTTGGAACAGACACCTAGATAATGACGTGTCAAATGAGCTTTTAAAACATGCCAACTTGAAATAAGAAATTTGGCTTTGACTTTAACTTTGAAACAAATTTTACCGCCCTTATCCCGTTATTTGGGGTCAATATGACGAATACATGGTAGGGAACCCTTTGTGTGTGAATCCAACCCGTACTTAACCGGGTTTTTATTATTAGGTACAGTAATGCGTCAAAACACAGATTGTAGTATTTACTTTCTTATAAACTAACTACTATAAATAGAATGACGAGGGTCGTAATGACCTGTCCAACCAAAGCAGCCTATTGCTGGACCTGTGTCCATCTTACGTCACATCTAACTGTTTTTATTAGATGCTTACAGACGTCCCTGACTTCACTTAGGAAAGATATTAGTCAAATAAAACCACTTTTTTTACGTATTTTCTCGATACCTATCGAGGTACTAAAAATTTGAAGTAAGGTACCAAAAGGTACTAGAAAGGTACAAAATTTTAGTATATACAAGACAATTCGACGTTCACCCTTTTATGGATTTATGAATGAATGAATGAATACTCTTTATTGTACGCCAGTAAAACAATGAATTTTAACTAACAGTACTTAAGCTATGTACAGTAGGCGGTGTTATCACTACATAATTTATTTTGCTACAAATAAATAGTTAAATATAATTATTTATTTACTTAAAACTTTATATACAAACAAATGGTTTAAGGGCGGACTCAATGCCGTAGGCATTCTCTACCATTCAACCTTGTGTCTATACAAACCAATCAAATATACCTACATAATGTTAATTTTTTAATTTTTTTTGAATATTAAATAAAAAAAATGTCAATAAAGCAATGATACACGTGTTTTTATAAATACCATTAAATATATAATTACTTATGAATGAATTCAGGAATTAGATAGCTACCTACAATTTGTTTTAAACCCAGCTTAATGTCTAGGAGAGCTTTTGGCCACTGTTAGGACTGCGCATAGTGGCTAAAAAGATGAACGATAGATTTTATGCGGCCTCAGACAGGACTATTAAAATCACCCTATAATATTATAATCATACCGTCATGCTTCTTTCCCATTGGGGTAGGCAGGGGCTACAGAGCGCCATCTGCTACAATCAAACATCCTTAGCTTCATCCACACTCATGCATCTGGTCATACATACCCGATGGTTTTTATCTATTATCTAAAATACAATTGGATGTCTCTTTTAAATATCTTCTTGACTTCACGTGCCTTTGGAATTTGAAGATTTTCTTCTATTTCTTAGAAAATGACCATCAGATCCTGACCTGGTGCCAATGAATCAACCAGCTTTTTAATAAAAAAGAATTATTACAATCGCTTTGTCCAGTTAAAAGTTATGAGGTTTTTTTTTTAATCGCCTTATGCCGTGCCGGGCCATGATGGTGCCTTGAGCTTTATTATGACCCGGCGAGGGATGGCCCCGTTAATCGGGGCTCGACCCGACTGGGGGAGCATTAGGTCCCCCTGTCGCGATGCCGTGACCGACAGTCAGTGCGGTAACGAACATAAATACAGAACCCTAAAAAAAATGGTCAAGTGCGAGTCGGACTCACGCACGAAGGGTTCCGTACCATTATCTATGCAACATAAGGCAACGTTATTAGTATCGAGCAAGAAACGGTAAAAAAATCATGTTTGTTGTATGGGAGCCCCCCTTAAATATTTATTTTATTTTATTTTTAGTATTTGTTGTTATAGCGGCAATAGAAATACATCATCTGTGAAAATTTCAACTCTCTAGCTATCACCGTTCTTGAGATACAGCCTGGTGACAGACGGACGGACGGACGGACGGACGGACGGACAGCGAAGTCTCAGTAATAGGGTCCCGTTTTACCCTTTGGGTACGGAACCCTAAAAAACATACAGACGAGTTGAGAATCCTCTCGTTTTTTTTTGAAGACGGTTAAAAATGTAATGAATTTGCTATATTAAATTATGTACGCGCCGAGCCGTACCAGCGGTGGGGGGCTCCGCCCGCCGTGGCCCATTGAACTGCGGAGACCGAACTATCCACCATTTTTATTTCTCTTACATTCATTCGACGACATTTTATTTCATACAAAAACCTATTCATTCTTTTTTTACATATCGTGGCGGTAGCAGTAGTACGCCACTTAATTTTATATAACTTTGCTATCCCAGTACAATCTGCAAGTTTGTAATATCCCTATTGGGAATAAACGCAATTGAAGACAAACTCATCGTTTTATTTACATAAAACAATTCTGTACTCCGTCATATGAGTACTACCTGTTTGGTGACCTTCGGAAGACTTCATCGACTTTGGTGAAACAACATACTTTCGAAGACTGCTCAAACATTTTGGTGACCCCGACGTGATACGCACCAAGCTTCGTGAAGGACGAAAGGTCACGGAAGACGTTCGACGTTCAAGACAAACTTCGAAAATACTCGCCAGTGTGTCCAGAGACTACCCATTTTTATTTCAAAAAATTCCTACGCACTTGGAAGGAGGAGAACAATCAGTCTAACGTTTCAAGAACGCATCGGAGCTTCTACAACCCTAGCTTCAAGCCGGCCGGTCAGCCTAAGGACGCCGCAGCCAAGGTTTAGCCAGGAAAGTGCACCAATCCTTATTTTTTCCATCTTTTACCCAATCTAATCCAATTGCTTTCTATTTGAATTTAGATTTGCCATTCCATATAATATATAATTGCATATTTCATGCGCATCCTACATTCTAAGCTTTGCTTATTTCTCATAATAAATAAGCTGAACGCACAATACATGCTTATAGGTCGCTTATTTTATTGCGCCTATCCTTAATTAATATTCAAACACCGTATATTAACGTCGCAAATTAATTTACCTACAGCTTTTGGCTTTAGAATTTTTATTTTCTTTTCCCTAAAGGCTTAAAGTTAGTTTTACAACATATTTTGGCGTTATATTCTATTCATTTACGTAGTGATTTAGAAATTAATAAACTTATACGCAATTTTTACATACGCAGCTATAGCTTACCCACTTATAATAGATCAAATACATAAAGTTAACGCAGGTCAAAGTCCAAATTCCATTAACTGCATAGTCATTGCAACGTTTTTATCGTTTTATATACTTAACTAATAACTGTTCCAGATCGCGACGCATTAGCCGCGGCGAACCTGTGCATTGTTTCTCGCCTGCAAATAACAAACCGGTTTTCTACGTTACGCTCGTTCGATGCGTCGTGAACTTTCATCGCGCTACGCCCGGGAGCATAAGCAGTGAATATACGTATTCCTTTTTTATATTTATTACTACTTTAATTTGAATTTATTTCTTCACTCGTTTGGTTATTAATTTTAATATTTTTATTAAATATGACCGACAAAGGTGATAAAACCTCTCTCTTTGCCACAAGAAGCTCAATTAAAGGGCGAATTACTAAATTTAAAAACTATATCGAAAAGTTTGATGGTCACGATAGTATATTATCAGAACAAACGAGTGAACTTGCCTTGAGGTTGGATCGATTTCGTAGTCTTTTTAGCCAATTTGATGAATTACAAACACAAATCGAAATAGCGTGTCCATCCTCACAGCAAGCCGAGATTGACACGCGGGAAGAGATTGAACAAGAATTCTATTCATTAATAACTACCGCTCAGTCTTTGTTGAGTAGGGCGAATGATGAATTTGAATCTATTAGTGGTAAGCCTGATGCATCATCACCCTGTAAGCATAAACATCATAACGATTTAAATTTTAGACTGCCTTTAATTCAAGTAGCTAATTTTGATGGGTCTTATTTTAAATGGATCGAATTTAGAGACACTTTTAATTCACTTATTCACAGTAACGATCGTATACAGCCTATTCATAAATTTCATTATTTAAATTCCTACTTAGAGGGCGAGGCATCCCAGGTGATTAGTAACTTAGAAGTTACTGACTCTAATTACATAGAAGCTTGGCGTCTCCTATGCGAGAGGTATGATAATAAAAAACAGCTGATTTACAATCACCTCAATGCTCTTTTTAATATTTCACCCATAGGTAGGGAATCAACCCAAGGTCTTAGGTACATTGTAGATCATGTATCTAAACATTTACGAGCCTTAAATACATTAGGTCAGCCTACAAATCACTGGGACACTATTATTATCTACATGGTCTCGGCAAAACTCGACGGCGGCACTGTCTTAAAGTGGGAGGAGTATAAAAACGCTCTCGATGAAATGCCTTCTCTTGACGATTTCCACAGATTTTTAAAGGGTCGTGCTGATATTCTTGAGTCTGTCCAACGAAATAAAACTCAGCTGACAACTCCTCCACTTAAACAATTGAATACTTCGAATCCACGTAAACTACAAACGAAAACGTTTCAAATTTCAGCCACGTCCTGTGTTTCACCCGCTATTCCTGCCTCGTGTGTCTTCTGCCGTGGCAGTCACCGTATTTATGACTGCTCGGCGTTCCGGTCCAAGTCCATCGAAGACAGGATTTCTGAGTCGGTAAATTTGAAACTATGCCTTAACTGTTTACGCAAGGGTCATTCTGCACATCGTTGTAGGTTAGGCAATTGTTTGAAATGTAAGGGCCGTCATAACACTTTATTACACCGGGAGGTTCCTCCGGCTGATAAAAGTTCTATTTCCTCGCCACCGCAGCCAGACGCCCAAGTCACGGCCGGTATGGCTACATATAGTCATAATCACATTTTGCTTTCTACTGCACTTATTAATGTTTCTAATCCCGAAACGAAGGCTTGCCTCACTGCAAGATGTTTATTAGATAGCGGGAGTCAAACGTCTATAATTAGTTCCAGTCTAAAGGAACGGTTGCAATTGACTCCTCAGCACACTAATACAAACATAGTAGGCATAGGTAACAATGCTTTATTAGGTACGCCTGAGCGCTGTACTATAGAAATAAAATCAAATTATAATAAAACATTTAAATTTCGCACATCGTGCTTAGTTTTACCCACTATTTCGGGTAATTTACCACACAAGTACTTCAACAAATCACAATTTAAACTCCCGCCGAAGGTGAGACTCGCAGATCCTACATTTAATGAGCCTGCGCCCATTGACGTTTTAATCGGTGCGGATCATTTTTGGTATTTAATCGGATCCGAGCAACTTAATTTAGGTAAAAATTTACCCATTATGCGCAAATCAAAACTAGGTTGGCTATTGGCAGGTCCTGTGTTCGAGCGTGCTTTACCAAAACAATCTTTTTACTCGTTTAGTCAATGCAATCATATTACTACGAGTGATAATTTAGATGAACAATTGAGTAAGTTTTGGCAACTAGAACAAATTCCTCAGCCCACGACGCAACCTACAGACATACAAACAGAATGCGAACAACACTTCATTACCCATACGTATAGGGACAAAGATGGCAGGTTTTGCGTGCGTCTACCTTTAATAACCGAGCCCGACTGTTTAGGTGATTCGTATCGAGTAGCTAAAAAACGATTTCTAGTGTTAGAAAAACGTTTTAGGCATGATCCAGAACTTAAAGGTTCTTATCAAAAATTTATCTCAGAGTATGCCGAGCTAGGTCATCTTTCGGAGACTAAATCTAGGTTTACAGATATTTCTTATTATGTGCCGCATCATCCTGTTCTAAAGCCTACTAGCGAGTCAACGAAGGTTCGTGTTGTTTTCAATGCAAGCGCTATTACATCATCTGGTTATTCCATTAACGATCTCCAGATGATTGGTCCCTGTATACAAGATTCACTTTTTAATATACTTATTAGATTTAGATCGTACAAATATGTGTTAACAGGCGATGTCGAAAAAATGTATCGCCAGATTAGTGTGCAGGATTGTGACCGTAATCTACAATTAATATTATGGCGAGATAACGAGAATGATAAATTAAAAACATTAAAACTTAACACAGTTACTTACGGCTATTCAAGTGCAAGCTTTCTAAGTACACGTTGTTTGTGGCAACTAGGTGAAGATTGTGTGGACGATAAAATCAAAATAATTATACAGAATGATTTTATGGTCGACGATTTGATCACAGGGACGGATTCGGAGTGCGAATTATTAAACATTAAAAACTCTGTTGAACAAGTTTTATTAGCTGGATGCTTTCCATTGCGCAAATTCCGTTCGAATTCGGAAATGATTTTGAGACAATGCCAGAGTCTTAGTTCAGAAGACAGTCTTCTACTAAGTTCTCATTCACACACTCTCGGAGTAGGATGGGACTCTGCAGCTGACGTCATACACTTTCCCACAAAATATTCCACTAATAACAATTGTATTACTAAACGGTCAATTTTATCCGATTCTTGTAAGATATTCGACCCATTGGGCCTTTTAAGTTTAATAACTATTGTGCCTAAGATTTTAATACAAAAATTATGGCTTGCCAAAATTGATTGGGATGAGCCTGTGCCTGAAAGTATCGAACTGTCTTGGAGGCAATTCACAGATGGATTATCTTCTTTAAACTCATTTAAAATACCACGGCACGCACTTTGCGATTTGCCTAACTATATAGAACTGCATTGCTTTTGTGACAGTAGCATCAGCGCCTACGCAGCGTGTGTTTATCTAAAGTCTACAAACGATCGCGGTGACGTTGTTGTGCGACTCCTGTGCGCGAAGGCGCGCGTGAGTCCTCTCTCGCCGGTCACCATTCCTAGACTGGAGCTGTGCGCGGCGGTGCTCGGCGCACGACTCATTACGGCGGTGGTAAGCACACTGCGTTGTAAGGTAACACGCACCTGCTACTGGACCGATTCTTCCATTGTTTTAGCGTGGCTTAAAACTAATCACACTAAATTAAAAACATTTGTTTCAAACAGAGTAGGTTTAATTTTAGAGTTAACCGAAGGTTCTGAGTGGCATTACGTGCCAACCGCGTTAAATCCGGCAGATTATGCTTCACGTGGCGTCGATACCTATAAATTAAATAATCTAAACATGTGGTGGGAAGGTCCACCTTTCTTATATACAACGGAAGACAATTGGCCACAATTAGGTAGTGATATGATAGTTCACAACGACATTCCTGAATTAAAAATCAATGTTGCTGCAACATGCGAAACTTTATCACATACTTCGTTGATTGATTTTGATAAATACTCTAAACTAAAACAGATTCAACGCTCATTTGCTTATTTGTTGCGATTTATACATAATTGCCGCAATCCTAGCACTAAGAAAATAGGAGTTTTACAGCCTGAGGAACTCGAATCTTCTTTTAAACAGTTGGTAAAATTTTCTCAAGCTAATACTTTTTCAACCGAATTAAACACACTACGCAATAAACGTATTTTATGTAGCAAAAACCCTCTAATTTCATTTTCTCCCTTTCTAGACGAGGAAGATATTTTACGTGTAGGTGGCCGTCTCGATTCTTCATTTTATTCGTTTGATAAACGCCATCCGATACTTCTAAGTGCTAAACATAGACTTGCTAGGTTATTATTTCAGCAGGAGCACTTGAGACTTCTTCACGCTGGTCTCCAGCTCTTACTCAGCTCCATTCGGGAAAACGTGTGGACTGTCGGCGGACGTGACTTGGCTCGCACGGTCGCGCGACAATGTGTAACTTGTCGACGCTTCGCTCCCAAAACAATCGCGCCCATGATGGGCACACTACCTTTAGAACGCGTTACACCAGATTTTCCGTTTGTTAGTGTTGGAGTCGATTTTGCTGGACCATTTATGATAACTGATAGGAAGGGAAGAGGCTGTAAAATAAGCAAATGTTACTTAGCGATTTTCGTTTGCACTAGATTTAAGTGCATACATTTAGAAGCAGTTAGTCAGCTTTCTAAGGAGGCATTTATACTTTCCTTACGTCGTTTTATAGCGCGCAGAGGCAAGCCACGCGAAATTTTATGTGATAACGGCAGAAATTTTGTCGCTGCCGCTAAAGAGATAGGATCTTTTCTAAAATCTAATTCTTCGTCCATCTCTTCCTTTGCGTCCGAAGAAGGAATTAAATTCAAATTTCAACCTGCTTATGCTCCCCATTTTGGGGGCTTATTCGAGTCAGGGGTAAAATCTGCAAAGCATCACTTAAAGAGGATATTAGGCAATGGTCATGTTACTTTCGAGGAATTGGCAACCTTGTTTAGTCAAGTAGAAGCAATCCTTAACAGCCGTCCCTTATGTCCTCTCTCCTCTTCTCCCGACGATTTCCAAGCTCTAACTCCAGGTCACTTTCTCATTGGCCGTGCCTTGACGTCATTACCATCACCTAGCCTAGAGGATGCAACACAAACCAGATTAGACCGGTTTCAGAGGATAGAGAATATGAGGCAGCATTTTTGGCGGCGCTGGCAACTGGAGTATGTTGCAGAACTTCAACAGCGCACCAAGTGGCGAGTTCCTGATCGTCCAATCCAGCTTGGTGATTTGGTTCTTCTAAGGGAAGAAAATGCGCCACCCCTCTACTGGCGTCTTGGACGCATTTCAAAACTATTTCCAGGTCCTGATGGCGTCATACGTGTGGCTGACGTAACCACAAATTCTGGCACCTACAGACGAGCGGTGCGGTACCTCTGTCCCCTGCTAGACGAACAAGAGCCTCAAGAGTAGTTGAAGACTGCAGTCTTCAAGGGCCCCCAGTATGTACGCGCCGAGCCGTACCAGCGGTGGGGGGCTCCGCCCGCCGTGGCCCATTGAACTGCGGAGACCGAACTATCCACCATTTTTATTTCTCTTACATTCATTCGACGACATTTTATTTCATACAAAAACCTATTCATTCTTTTTTTACATATCGTGGCGGTAGCAGTAGTACGCCACTTAATTTTATATAACTTTGCTATCCCAGTACAATCTGCAAGTTTGTAATATCCCTATTGGGAATAAACGCAATTGAAGACAAACTCATCGTTTTATTTACATAAAACAATTCTGTACTCCGTCATATGAGTACTACCTGTTTGGTGACCTTCGGAAGACTTCATCGACTTTGGTGAAACAACATACTTTCGAAGACTGCTCAAACAAATTATGATAGCTATTCTTTGATTCCAAATAAATGTTTTCTTATTCTTATACTTATTCTTATTCCAATAGCTAAGTTTTATGGGCTACAAAGCCACATAGCAAATAGTTAAGTTAAATTGTAACAATATTCCGACAACACAGTAACTTAGTAATTGATTTCCGCGGTTAACATAAGTTTGATCTAATCAGATGTTTGTGTGGATGTTGTTGTACTAAGTTTATGGATTTTATATGCAAGTTTATTTGTCAGTTAATATATTTACCGTATTTTTCATAATAAATCATTGAGATAAATGTTCTATATAGATAGTTCTTTCTTTCTTTCTTCTTTCTTTCTTCTTCTTTCTTCTTCTTTCTTCTTTCTTTCTTTCTTTCTTCTTTCTTTCTTTTCTTTCTTCTTTCTTTCTACGTAATTTGTGAATCTCACACTGAAAGAATTTTTCAAATCGGACCAATTATTTTTGTGATTAGCACATTTAAACAAACAAACTCTTCAGCTTTATAATATTTATATAGATTCGGATAAATTACGTTGTACACCAATAAAAAACGCTCTACGTAAACACGAATTTGTTGTAGAGTAAAAGCAACAAATATTTTTCCAAATAAAAATCTGTGAACACAGCACAAAAAGACCGTGAAATAACATAAAGGAGGCGAAAGTATGTCGAGTTACAATTTAATCTACCATAAACAATCGAAGGAACACCGACCTTGGTACCGATTCTACATGCACAACTAAACTTAGTTAAAAGTGAAAGTTGGTTGTCTCACTATATTATCTAATGTTTGCTATTTCATTGTACATATTCATCAAAATTAAAATCATTTGTAAATATTTATCAATAATAGATAGTTTTCATGATGATAAAGTTCAGCTAACATTGTCGAATTGTGTTATTGACGCTATCAATTTTTTTTTTAGTTAACATTAGTATGGTTGTGCACGTAGATTTGGTACCATGGAAATAAATAACAGAAAAAAAACTTACCTGAAAAATAGCCGTGTATTGGGATCAGAAAATACGTATAGAAAATATTAGAGTTTCTATTTGTTGTTCGTGTGGTGACGGATTGAGTATTCAAGTGTCACCACTCCTTTTGTTCCCAAGGGTGCTGTAAAAGCCAGCTAAGGGATATTGTATATAGATAATATCCCCTGTGAGAGATGGAAAACTCGAAACTATACCTGTGCCAACAAGCCTGGTGAGCGGTCAGACCATAATCCCTCCCAAAATGGAGGAGTGGTGACGGATTAAAAATAAAAGTGGCATCATTCCTTTTCCTCCCGGAGTGGTGTAAAACAGTTAATGGATATTGTACACAGATGACATCCTCTGTGGGAAATGGAAAACTTGAAACTAAGAAGCCTGTGCCCACACGTCTGGTTAGCGCCGAACATAGACCATTATCCTTTCCAAACTGGAGAACGCCCGTGCCTAACAATGGGATGTTAATGGGTTGAAAAGGATATGTGTCTAAATCCGTAAACAGTAGGTAGTTTTATTTGAACAACGCCATCTACTTTAAAGATAAATGTAATATTTGTGAAAAATAAATAAAATCCTAGTAAAATCATTTAGACATGTTTATTTGATTTTAAATAGTTCCACGTTAAACAAATAATTCTTAATTCAAAATCGGTTTTATTTAAATAAAATGTTAGAATATAGATGGCGTTGTATTAAACATCTGTAAATATTTATTTATTCAACAGAAATCTTATTAAGGCCTATTCCAATGATGGCTACTAATAAAAAAAGTGTTTTATCGTTGTTACAGGCTCGCCAGTAGTCATTAAAGTAATATTGTGGGCACACAATTATCCTTTAGTCCTAGTTTACGATACTATTGGGAAATAATCAGATAATCGTGGCTCAAGCCGAGTATTTTTATGTAGTCATTTAAAGAAAATCTTATTCGATCTTAGATCGTTTAGATGTTAGATTAATCCATTAGGAGTTGACATCATAGGGCAACCTCCACTGTAAAAGGTATGAGAGCAATGCTCATACTCATGGTGTGTGGACATTAGTACCAATTCTACGTGCACAACTAAACGAAACTTTACTAAAAATAAACTTTGATGAACTTGAATTTTTTATATTTTTTTTTATATTCATGGACATTTCACACAGCGTCCTCTGGTCCCAAGCTAAGCTTATATGCTTGTGTTATGGGTACCAGAATACGGATATAATACATATACTACTTTTCTTTTATACTTATAATACATAGAGACACCCAGACGCAGTACAAACATTTGTATGACAAAATTAAATACAAAAATCACACAAAGTTTTGTCCTGAGCGGGAATCGAACCAGAAACCTCCTGATCGGCAGTCCGTTACATGAACCACTAGACCACGAAGCCCGTCAATACAATATAATTGAATGAACTGAACTTTTTTATAATAAAAAAATTAATATTGACGATGACGATTATAATTAATTAATATAAATGTGCACAATAAAATACAACATGGCCGTGCAGTTTTATTGATACTGTCTATACTAATAATATAAAACTGAAGAGTTTGTTTGTTTGTTTGAACGCGCTAATCTCAGGAACCACTAGTCCGATTTGAAAAATTCTTTCAGTGTTGGATAGTTCATTTAGCGAGGAAGGCTATTAGCTATATATCATCACGCTGAAACTAATAGGAGAGAAGCAGTAGTGAAAAATGTTACAAAAACGGGGAACATTTTTTAAATTTTACGTGTACGAAGTCGCGGGCAACAGCTAGCCAATTTATATTTTTTAGTTTAAGTTTAGTTGTGCATGGAGAATTGGTACCATATAAATAAAATGAAGTCACGGAAAAAATTTTTTAACAAAACCTTTACATCTCTATACCTCGTCTCGTCCCCGTCCCGTCGTCCTGCGGTAGTCTCAAACAATTTGAGAAGCTTTTAAGGTATCTACATACTCGTAGTTATCTGTTAAACTATTTAGTCACTTAGTTAAATAATTCAATATGGGAGGTGAAACTTCCAAAGCGGGTTTATGTAGGAATAGAATCTACAATAATGTAAGAAATAAATAATAATAATAAATTTACATTTCACACAACATCCTCTGGTCCCAAGCTAAGCTTACAATATAAGCTTAGCTTGGGACCGGAGGAATGGGGAATATAAGCCTTATATTATGTATGCTAGTGTTATGGGTACCAGAATACGGATAGAATACATTATACTGCTTTTCTTTTGTAAATACATACTTATAATACATAGAAAACATTTGTATGGCATTTATAAAAAATAAATATCACACAAATAATTGTCCCGTGCGGAAGTCGAACCCTCGACCTCGTGAACGGCAGCCCGTTACATAAACCACTCGACCACGAGGCCCGTTAGATACCAGTCAAGTATTAGTTGCAACAGTTGCGTACCCATATTATCATAACATATTTGTCATAAAGACCCTAAATGTCCGTGTGGTGACGGATTATGAATACAAGTGTCACCACCCCATCTCCTCTCAAGGGTGCTGTAAAAGTCAGCTAAGGGATATTGTACACAGATAACACCCTCTGTGAAAAAAACCCTATGCCAACACGCCTGGTCAGCACGGCACAGTAGACCATAATCCCTCCAAAGCGGACTGGAGAGAGAGAGAGAGAGACCCCAAATAACAATTAACATAAACTAACGGTACCCCAAATAACGGGATAAGGGCGAGTGAATGATGACATATCATGGTGTTTTGTAACATCGTACAATAATTAACAAACAGACTTCATAACATCTGGTTCCATTTAGATGTAATCTCACTTGTATAATAAAATACTAAAATGAGTAATTTCACGTAATTAAATATGACTGTTAAATTGCTGCAGTTTGTTTGTATGGTGTAAGATATAAGCGACATCGTATACGATTAAAATTAAAATAAAATAATCTGTTTAATGATGTAAAATTTTAATTGTATTAAGTTTACTCTGTGTAATCCAATAAATAAATATATAGAATACTAGCTGACCCGGCAAACGTTGTTTTGCCATGCAAATGTCCGTGGGGGGAGGGGTTTGAAAAATAGATGTTGTCCGATTCTCAGACCTACTGAATACGCATGTAAAATTTCATAAAAATCGGTCAAGCCGTTTCGGAGGAGTACGGTAACTAACACTGTGACACGTGAATTTTATATATAAGATAAGTCTAAATTAACGAAACATAGTGTAGCTTCACGACGATAAAAGAGTGTTTTAAAGTTTCAGAACATTGCAATTCAAACAATCAAAATAATATTCTGTAACACTTGCGCAACTCGTTCGTATAAGCAAAACCACTTTTCGCGGATTTAGACGCATGTATTTGTTTTAAATTTTAACCCTCCCTTACTCTTTCGGACACTTTGCTGTCACCATGGTAAAAAAAATCAAAAGTCCGTAGATCCGTAAGTCCATATCCGTAAAAAGTAGTTTTATTTAAACAATCCAAATCTTTCTTCTTCTTCTAACCAGTGTGATGTGGTGTGGGACTGAAACTAGGCAAGAACTTGTAACGCAAGTTATTTTCTTCTTTAGGAGAATAAGGAAAGCCTAATAGATAAATTTCAAACCTCTAAACTCTTATAACTCAGAGTATTAATAATTTCCAAAAAGCTTTCACGATAATCATATTGCCATTTACATAAGATTTTTTGCTTATTTTACAAAGCGTCAGAATAACCCCAAGGTACAGTAAAAGCCAGGTAAAGATTATTGCACACATAGATAACATCTTCTGTGATAGATGGAAAACCCGAAAATACCTAAAAAATAAACCCGAAAATAACGCCTGGTCAACTCGGTATAGCAAACGATAATCTTTCCTAAAGTGGAGGAGGTTTGTGACTAAAAGTAGGAAGTCAATGGGCTGGAAAAAGAGAGAATTTTTTGGTCTTACTCATAATGACTTATCGGAGGTTTAAAAGTTCGCTAAAATCGCTTTTGTAAAATTGAGAAAAATTTCTATTCGTAATAGTCTTTTTACGCTAAAATTATTATCTCTCGGATTATTTTATTGTTTAAACCGCATAAGTCATTGTAAATAAGACCATACGTATGTTAGATATATTCCGATAGGAAACAAGCCAATTGTTTCGTAGTGCAGTGATAGTGGAAACGATTTTTGTGTACATTCACATGTTCGATTCCCAGATAATTCGTTTCTTTACTTATTATAAAACAAAGTCGTTATTTCTGTATAACCTCTATGTGAGCTTATATCTTCTAAAGTACGCAATGGATTTTGATGCCTTTTTTAATAGATAAAGTGGTTTAAGAAATAGGCTTTTTTGTATAGTATTTTAAGGATTCGAAGTTACAGACAACCGCTAATATGTTATAAACACAGAAACAAGAAGACTAAAATAAGACCTATTCATGTGGCAACGGGTTAAGAATACAAATGTCACCTCCCCAAGTATGGTATACAGAAAAACGCAGATGGTGAAATTCTGTTTTATTTTAATAATGGCTGATTCCCTTTAATAATTTTGGGGTCTTCTCTACAACGACAATTGAATATTCGCTGACGATATCACGAATAAAGATATCATCTTTGTTTTTATGATGTCTGCTATCACTGAAAGCTATAAAATACGCATAAATTTATATGCTGATATATCATATAAATATATTCTCGCCGATATTCATATCTTATATAATTTTATAACCATACCAACTACATTATGGGATAAGTTTTATCACAAACTTGTTTTAGTGCAGTGTTTGTGATTTTTGACAGTATTTTTTTAAATTTTATTGTTTTTGTTCATATAAAACTGTTATAATTCTAGTTTTAGTTTTGAAATACTTAAAAAATATTAAAAATTTGAAAAAGTATGTCGATTTGGTCGAAAAATAGGCATTGAAATTATTTGTCAACTTTTTGTGTTAAATTTTAGCTCACGAAGCAAAATTTTGCTTCCAGCTAAATAAGTACATCGTGTATCTACTTACGAGTATTCCAACATTCAACTCAACTACACGTAGACGAATTTATTTTCATTTTACTATATTTTGATTTCGCCTTCTCCAGCCCATTGACGTCCCACTATTGGGCACGGGCCTCCTCCACTTTGGGAGGGATTATGGTCTACTGTGCCGCGCTGACCAGGCGTGTTGGCACAGGGTTTATTTTCAAGTTTGCTGTCTCTCACAGAGGATGTTATCTGTGTACAATATCCCTTAGCAGACTTTTACAGCACCCTTGGGAGGAGATGGGGTGGTGACACTTGTATTCTTAATCCGTCACCACACGGACATATTATTTTGATTTATTTTAAATAAAATAATTCTTAGGCAAGTTTTAAAAAGCAGCAGAAAGATGCAAACTTTATTTTTTAAATTTCACAAAATTAAAAAAGTATTGTTTGCATTTGTCGAATTCTCGGCAACACCTAGTTACAAAAGTTATAAAGATCTCAAGTTTAGAAAGTTCTGTCAAGGCTAACTTTATGAAATGCCAAGCAGTTCTCAAGTTTCAAACTACGCATTTTCAAGTCAAGAGTGGTCATTGAAATAGTTTAAAGTTAGTCTTATAGACTTAAAGTATCATTTGCAAGAATATCTTTATGGTTTTATGAACGAATTCTCAAGTAGGAATATTTTAAAGTTTGAGTACCATCCGCGTTAATAATTATTTAACCCCTTTCCCTAATATACACCAAACCTTAACAAATTTAAAAAAAAATCTTAACTTGAGCGATTCTTTGACGGGTCTCGTGGGTGGTCGAGTGGTGTATGTAACGCACTGCCTTTCACAAGGTCACGGGTTCGATTCTCGCTCGGGATAATCATTTGTGTGATATTTATAATTGTCATGCAAATGTTCATACGGTGTTTTCTAAATATGTATTTACAAAAGAAAAGTATAGTATATAAATATGTATTCTATCTGTATTCTGGTACACATAACACAAGCATATAAACTAAGCTTGGGATCAGAAGACGTTGTGTGGAATGTCCATGAATATTTATTTATTTATTTTATTCTATTAAAAAACTGCATCAAAATCCGTTAAAAAACCGTATCAAAATCCGTTACTTAGTTTTAAAGACTTAAGCTGATAAATATTATGTCTACTTTCTTAGCTAAGCAAAATCATTAAGTCAAAAAATTGTGTACCTAATTTTGTAGCACAAATAGTAGCTGTAGTTTGGATCAGAGGACGTTGACTTTACATGTGCATATAGCTACTGCCATGCCCTTCAAAAATCTTCCAAACGACACGCATACACACACACTCACAAACTCTCTCACTCTAACACACCCACACCCTCATACCATATCACACTCTTTCACACTCACGCATCAACTATGACAACTATACGTCATGTGTATCTTGTGTTCTACACACACCACACACCATCACATTGCTATATTTAAATGTTTTTTTCACTCTAGCACATTACATAATAATGTACAATTTACTCTAATCCTGTAACTACTACGGAATGGGCACTGGTGACCTGTAATACAGGTTTTTAAATAATCCCATAATAGGCACCAGCTCTTACGATGTTAATTATTTCTATCTTATTCTGTTTATGTTTTAAATCTATGATTGTACCTATGTTGTGAGATAAATAAATCATTTTATTATTATTATTATGTATCTCGTTTTATGAGTCACGGGCTATTTCTATTTAAGAAATGCCCGGTCCTTTGGTAGGCTTACATGGGGACATAGGTCCAACATGCAGAGGCCCTTTGAGAATTTTAATGAAGGAATAAAATGCAATGGGACGTCTACCAACGACACTCCACACCTGTACTATAGAAGTAGAGTCATGGAGTGCCAGTGGTAGCTGTAAATCTATTGTAAATCGAGAGCCAATAAATAAGTACTCTGTTTATGGGGTTGGTGTGTTAATTAAATTGGTTACTATATACTATTGAAATAAAAACGGACGCCTGCCTTCAATACTACTAATCTTCTTGAACCGTGGCGGACGGACCGACTCACTAGATGGGCCCCCCACACAGCCGCCAGACAAGGCAGCAGGGAGCAACACCGGTGTGAGCGGCTTGGGGTGTCGAGCGGTGCGGCACCGGTTTCACCATCGCGGGCCGAGACCCGGAGCGGGTTTCCCGAAATTGACACTTCCACCCCCGAGCATATAGCTCTGGCGACCCCACTTTGTCCGGCCAGTGAAGGCAAGACAGAGGCGAAAGTCCAGGCACTCTCGGTTTCCAGTTCGGCCAGCCAACAAAGGCAAGCCGAAGGCGAGGCCACGACTATTATTATCATTATTTGTAAAAATCTATTCCGTAGTTTGAGCTTTAAGTATAAACTAACAACACCCTTAAACAAGCGACCGGTCCTATCTTTAGGAAGGGTAGTAAAACACTCTGAATATATGAAACTTTATTTTAATTGACCCATATTAATTGATCCCATCAAATAACACTTTAAACTCAAGTTGTTAATTAAATAGTTTAAACTAACTAAATTTTAGAAAGTCAAATAGTTAATGAGTGGAACTAAACTAACTAAATCTCTTGACGTGAAAATTCTCGAAAGGGATAAAGTAAAGGGTTTGTTTTTCAGAAAATTTGTACGTATTTTCGTATATTTCAAGTAGTTTTTAGGGTTCCGTACCCAAAGGGTAAAAACGGGACCCGATTACTGAGACTTCGCTGTCCGTCCGTCCGTCCGTCTGTCACCAGGCTGTATCTCAAGAACGGTGATAGCTAGAGAGTTGAAATTTTCACAGATGATGTATTTCTATTGCCGCTATAACAACAAATACTAAAAATAAAATAAAATAAATATTTAATGGGGGCTCCCATACAACAAACATGATTTTTTTACCGTTTCTTGCTCGATACTAATAACGTTGCCTTATGTTGCATAGATAATGGTACGGAACCCTTCGTGCGCGAGTCCGACTCGCACTTGACCAATTTTTATTATTATAATGTTATACAATATTCTGTTAATTTAGGTAGGTACTTATATTAGGCATGTACTTTTCCGTTTGGTGGTGTATTAAGAATAGAAGTGTCACTACCCCATGTCCTTACATACTAAAGCTTTTACTGATTGATTACAACCATCGGGCGTGTAAACCAGATGTTTGAGTGTGGATGAAGCCAAGGAAGTATGTTTGGATGGTACTCTATAGCCTGTGCCTACCCCGAAGGGAAAAACCTACCAAGAGCAAGGTAAACTCGCACACTCAGGGTTCGGTACCACACCGTAGAACACCGTAGTGAGACTATAAGGATTTCTATGAAACCCTAAAAAGGCATTATGTTATGATGATGATGATGATGAAATCCAATAATAATGACTTTGGATCATAGCAGATAACCTTTTATAGCACACTATAAAAGGTTATCTGCTATGATCCAAACACACTACCTATTTACAAATATACATCCTATTTTAAAACAATCATAATCATAATCTTTATTTGTGTGAAATTGGGTACAAAAGATGTAAAAATAAATACAATATTAAATAAGTTCTCCAAAATCTGCCGGTTGGCTTACACAATTTCTTTTTCTTAACGACTAACCTATCTAATTGATTCGTAACAATAAATTAGAATCGTCAAACGAATTAACAGCTAATGAATAACATGTAATGTCAAAATAGTACATAATAAACAGTCAATAATTTCAAATCAATTTAAATAAAAATGATTTTTTTAGTAAAATCAAAACAAAGTCATTATTATTGGATTTCATCATCATCATCATAATAAAATGCCTTTTTAAGCAGAGATGCTTACGCCCATTGTACAAAGGAGTGATGTAATATACAAAATGACTTGTTGAAAATAAAACGTCCTATTTTCGAGATCAATCTATTAAAGAAATCTTTGATGGACAACGCTATCAACAATTTCAATAAATCGATATAATGAGATTAATTTCACGGTTCATCTAGTTGAAAGATTGTTCGCTGTTGAGAGGCTTTCGTGATATCAATAGTTGGAGATTTTAAATAACTTTATTTATTTGAAAGACTTTTGGACGTAATCGCATATTAATTATTTACTTAATATAAACAAAGTTATTATTTTTGTATGTAAGTCTGTATGTCACTTTTCTCTCTCCAGCCCATTAACGTCCCACTGTTGGGCACGTTCTCCTCCACTTTGGGAGGGATTGTGGTCTACTGTACCGCGCTGAAAAAATATTGCAAAAACGGGAAAAATTTCTAAGCCTCGTACGAAGTCGCGATAACAGCTAGTCCGTCATAAAATTATAAGTACTACCTCTGGATGAATGAATATCCATCCATCAATCCACAGCTGGACATACACCTTCACCATTATCTATCCGTTACCAAACGGGCAATATACTCAGAAGTGCTGGTGAACTTTTTATGAGTTAAAATTCAAGTGAAATTAAAATCAATTATACAACGAAATAAAAATATTGGCCTCGTTGCAAAACCAATTTAATAAAAGCAAAAATCTTGCCGGCAACTTACTTTGTGTGGCTTTAGGATTATTTTAATAATAATTTACTGCTTCTGCTGGTAATATCGTTCGAGTAAATTCCTCTATTTCGCTATTTTCTTGTATTGAATTTTTATTTCCAATACTTTCATATTTTTGCATTTATTTGGATTATATAAAACCGTCTTATACTTTGATAATAATTTTATGTTCTGTGAATAAATAGTAAACGCTTAGATAGAACGCAGTTCAAATAAATGTGTAACAAATACAAGCTTAACATAAAAGAAATAGTTGATTTCGAAACCGTGACCTCGTGAACAGCAGTCTGCTACGCTAACCACTGCACCACAAGGCTTCATTATCGAGTATCGCTGTTATAAATGAAATTTTTGTGCCAAGTTAGAACATTCCTAGTATATGCACGTTAGAAAGACCCATTAAAAAAATCACTGAGTTCTAAAAACTATCCAGTGGCCAGATAATAAAGTAAACTCAATTTGGTGGCCACTCGGTTGCCAAAAAACGATCACGATTAGATTTTTTTTTGCATTAAATTACATATTCACATATTCTACGTACCCATCGGCCTCAGAGAATAGTTTTTATATAAACATACGAAGAATAATTCTGTACTTAAACGTGGTAGCGTTTATCAATAACGGTCTTATTCATAACTAGCTGTTGCCCGCGACTTCGTACTGTTATAACCCTGTAATGTACTGTATTAATGATCACGTAAGCTCTCTTCCTCTCCACCGCGTCATCACTTTTTACTCTATATATATACTACATTCAACTTCGAGCCGTCAGTCTATTTTTCATAATCCGCGAGTAAGGTAGCCTAAGGGTTCCCTTCCATAAATAAATAAATAATTCTAATTAAATAAAAGTCTTTTTTTAAAACAAGGTTTGGAAGGGACCCTATAACAGTTTGCGTAGAATTTTGAAAATGTTCCCCGTTTATGTAACATTTTTCACTACTGCTACTCTCTTATTAGTTACAGCGTGATGTAACCTATAACCTTCCTCGATAAGTGGACTATTCAACACTGAAAGAATTTTTCAAATCAGACCAGAGGTTCCTGATATTAGCGCGCTTAAACAAACAAACAAACTCTTCAGCTTTATAATATTACTAGCTGACCCGGCAAACGTTGTTTTGCCATACTAAAAAAAAAAAGTTTGAAAAATAGATGTTGGCCGATTCTCAGACCTACTGAATATGTATGCAAAATTTGAGAAGAATCGGTCAAGCCGTTTCGGAGGAGTACGGTAACTAACACTGTGACACGTGAATTTTATATATTAGATTAGATAGTATAGTTGACTTATCGGAGGTTTAAAAGTTCGCTAAAATCGGTTCGCGAAAATAGTCAAAACTTGTTATTCATAATAGTCTTTTTACGCTAAAACGCTTATTATCTCTCCGATAAAATCTCCGTTTAAACCTCCGATAAGTCATTATGAATAAGACCATAATTCTCTGCCCTTAATATGCCTTTAATGGGCCAAGGCTTTACAGTTTAAGAATTTAATAAGCCACGTAGACTATGCTTATTGGTAGGTATAAAAATAATTTTTTCCATTACTTTTAGAAAGACAATATTCTTTTTCTTCTCGAGCCCATTTACGTCCCACTGTTGGGCACGGGTCTCCTCCACTTTGGGAGGGATTATGGTATACTGTGCTGCGCTGACCAGGCGTGTTGGCACAGGGTGTATTTTCGAGTTTTCCGTCTCTCACAGAAGATGTTATCTGTGTGCAATATCCCTTAGCTGACTCTTACAGCACCCTTGGGAGGAGATGGAGGTGACACTTGTATTCTTAATCCGTCACCACACGGAGGACAATATTAGCAGGATCTTATTCATTAATGTCTTAGTGAACGGCAGTCCGTTACATGAACCACGTGACCACGAGGCCGGTCGAAATTGTCTGGCCTTCTCATGATATTGTCCCGTATTTTTAACATTATGATATCTGCATTCAGTGCGCGTACAGTGGAGTGTTTTCCAAGCATTTTCGCGCACTCCTCGGGGACGAGACCATGATTTATTAACAAACGGATGTTGAACACGTGACGTCTTGCTTCTCATATTTATCTGACTCACATGTACTGATTTGAGACAAGATATATGGAGAATTTTGTAGGCTTTTTATGAAACAGATTTATAAGAGACAGACACGGCTTTTATAATTCTTGAAAGTTTATATTTATTATAGGGTATTATGACGTATATTTACGTGACAGCTTTGACTTATTACATAAAAACCGATCAAATACAAGTTGGGCATACTTTCGGGCTTTGATAGTAAAGCGTACCAGCTATGTAAGAAGCCTTATTTACTCTTTTTTTTTAACATGTCTACATTGTAACTCTTGGGGAACACAGATATAGGCAAATTATTCCAGTCCTCGGCAGTTCGTGGTAAGAAAGACGACCCAAACAGTTTAATACGAAAGATATCACTTAGTTATATTTCATGAACAGTAGAACGTTCATGAAATACAACCAGGTGACTGACAAACAACGGAATTTCAGTAATAGGTTTTACCATTTCCATCCATCCATCCATCAGCCTCTCTCCGTCCACTGTTGGACTTCGGCCTTCGGACTTCGGTCCTGTGCCGCCTGCATCCAATGTCTCCCCGCGACCTTGACAATATCGTCGCTCCACCTTGTCGGGGGCCGCCCAACGCTGCGTCGTCCGGTACGTGGTTGCCACTCTAGGACTTTTCTTCCCCAACGATCGTCAGTCCTACGAGCGATGTGGCCTGCCCATTGCCACTTCAGTGTGCTAACCTTTCGGGCTATGTCGGACACGTCAGTTCTCCTACGGATCTCCGTATTTCGGATTTTATTCCGTAGGGAAATACCGAGCATAGCCCTCTCCATAGCACGCTTTGCAACCTTGAGCTTATTTACGAGGCCGACATTTAAAGACCACATCTCTGTTCCGTATGTCATCGCTGGTAATACACACTGGTCATAGACCTTCGTCTTCAGGCACTGCGGAATATTGGACGAGAAGATATGCCTAAGCTTCCCGAACGCTGCCCAGCCGAGTTGGAATCGTCGGTTGACCTCTTTCTCGAAGTTGGATTTGCCTAGCTGGACTGTTTGTCCTAGGTAGACGTAGTGGTCGACAACTTCGAGAATCCCATTCCCAACAGATACTGGTGCCGGAGTGACATGGACATTGAACATAACCTTGGTTTTATCCTTAAACCGACCCGTTGGGAAACACTGCTGAGGTCATTGAGCATTGAGCTAAGGTCCTCCAGGGATTCTGCCATGACCACGATATCGTATGCAAATCGAAGGTGAGTGATGTATTCGCCGTTGATGTTAATGCCAAGTCCGGCCCAATCAAGGAGCTTGAAGACGTCTTCCAATGCAGCGGTGAACAGTTTCGGGGAAATTACGTCACCCTGTCTGACACCCTTCTGCAGTGGAATCGGTCTTGTGATCCCATCCTGGATTCGGACTGACATGGTGGCGTTTCTATACAAACATTTCAGCGATCCGATGTACCGGTAGTCAATTTGGCACCGCTGGAGGGATTGCAGCACCGCCCAAGTCTCGACTGAATCGAAGGCCTTCTCATAGTCCACATACGCTAGACACAGAGGCCGATTATACTCCTCAGCCTTCTGTATAATCTGGCGCAATGTATGTATGTGGTCTATGGTACTAAAGCCTTTTCGGAAACCGGCTTGTTCGGGAGGCAGGAAGTCGTCGTACCTGCTCGTGAGTCGATTTGAAATGACTCTCGAAAACAACTCATAGACGTGGCTCAAGAGCGAGATAGGTCGATAGTTTTTCAAACGGGTTTTGTCGCCCTTCTTGAAAAACAACACCACCACGCTCCTGGTCCACGCCTCTGGAACAATGCCCCCGAGGATGACAGAATCGAACAGCTTCTGAAGGGCCACAAGGACCGGCTTGCCGCCCGCCTTTCAGGAGCTCCGTAGTGATTCCGTTATCGCCCGGTGCTTTACTGTCTTTAAGCTGCTTGAGAGCCATTCTGATCTCGTACAGGCTGACGCGTTACCATTTACGTATGAAAAATTAAAAAAGGTGTTAGTAGTTAGGTTAATTTAGTTTAGTAAGTAATAGTATAGCAAGTCAATTGCAAAAATTAATTAATTAATGTTCAATATAAACGGTAAAATTCATCACTATCTACTTTTTAAAATAATAAAATCGTAAGAAAAATCTATTCAAATCTGTGTGATGCCCATTAACAACCGTCCAATACAATTACTCAAAAGATATCTCCCGGGATTTCATCTAAATTAAAACTTTTTATAACAATAATCAGTACTTGGCAGCTGGACTGAATCTTTTTAATATCATCTTATTGCTTTTATATATCTGTTAAGTTTAATATATAAAAGTAATGAGGCATTTTTTTATGGACATTTCACACAATGTCCTCTGGTTCCAAGCTAAGCTTATATGCTTGTATTATGGGTACCAAAATACGGATATAATACATATACTACTTTTCTTTTGTATAAATACATACTTCTAATACATAGAAGCACCTAAACGCAGTACATACACTAGTATGAGATTTATGAATATCACACAAAAGATTGTCCCGTGCGGCAATCAAACCCGAGACCTCGAGAAAGGCAGTTCGTTATATGAACCACTAGACCACGAAGCTCCTCAAATAACATCATTACTAGTGGTTTCACTCGCATTTGCATGTTCATAATATCGTGTATGTCCAAATAAAACTACTTTTTACGGATTCTGACGTGTATATTTGGTTTTAAATTTTTGTGAACATTGTTTTTTGTTTTTTGTGTCATATCAGAAACAATCATCAGCAAAAGCGTTTTATAAGATGGGCATATAGTGACGTGTGATTGACGTCACAAACATATGACGTTTAGTGAATGATCTAACATAACTGTAAGGCCAGAATGTTTAATAATTTTATTTTCTTACTAGCTTTTGTCGAAAAGTATGTAGCTGTCTATTGAAGAAAAAAAGCTTGCCAAGATTGAGGTAAACTCGCACACTTAGGGTTCCGTAGCTTATCGACCGAAAAACAAAAATAACTAAACACCAATAAACAGTTAATACAGCTTAATTAAAGCAACTCACCAACTTATCTTTGTAGTTGCAATATAGGGAATTGTCTACACTTCAGCTACATAATAAGTTGGTATTAGTTAAACAATTCTTTTGTGTGATGTGATAACAAATTACAAGTTTTTGGATTTTTCCCTATTTCAGTACTATGTTGGTCCATGTCAAATTTCAAGTCAATCTGTAGGTTTTGATTCCCTAGCGTAAGTAGAAAATTCTCAAAAATTGCTGTTATTCGGTTATATCTTCTCAATGCTTAGATCTAAAATATTAGACTGTTTGTGTTGATACTACAATTACAAATATTCATCATCATCTTTCTCCTACCCTTATCCCGTAATTATTTTTTTTTTTCTCCTCTGTACCCTGCTGGGTCATGATGGAGCCTTGAGCTTTACCATGACCCGGCGAGGGGTGGCCCCGCTAAGCGGGGCCCGACTCGACGGGGGGACCTATTGTTCCCCCCGCCGCGTGGCCGAGTGCCACATTTGCCGCGGCGGGTCTCTGAATACCGACCCGCCGCGCACGACCACCTCTTTGAGAGGGGCCGCCGGCTCTTGCCCGTCGACAACCCCGGCCCGGGGCCCTGCGGGGTGGTAACGTGTCGCCAGCGCGTTCACGCTCCCGCAAGGCCTCCCTCTTTGCCGCCATCACCAAAGCAAAGGTGGCGACGGCGGCCCAACACCGTTCGCTCTCGGCCATGGACGGAACGATGGCCAAGAGCGACAATTATCCCGTTATTTGGGGTCTGCGTATATAATGACAATAATGATTCAGAACCATCCGTATACGAGTTCGCCTAGTAGGTACTTGTTTGTTTTTAAGCTATTGCATAGCTTCTATCACGGGCCTTGAGCGTGGAGACTTAATCCAGAAATTCCGTAACGAAAATAATGTAATGAAAAAAACTTACATTATCGACGCTACTGCGCATGCGTAATCCCCTCTTCGCTCCGCAATTTATTTCATCCTGCTGAAACCCAGGGTAAGCGCCTTCCTCAAATTAAACAGCGTATTAAAATAAGGATATTGAATCGACAACATAATATCCTAAATGTTCAGATAACAGCGTATTTTTGATTTTAATAATGTAAAATAATGTTTATTTTATTTTATTGACATTTGATTGACAGTCGCTATTTTATCATAATTACCATAAACAATGGACAGATGTAAGCATCAGTAAATAAGGATTATTAATCTTATTTTAGTTTATGGTATTTAGACTCTTGCAAAAATAAAATAAATAAATAATTACAATTGCACAAGTTGATAAAAAATACTATGCAATAGCTTTACCGCGGCAGTCCCCGAGTGCCACACGTCTTTTTAGGGTTCCGTACCCAAAGGGTAAAAACGGGACCCTATTACTGAGACTTCGCTGTCCGTCCGTCCGTCCGTCCGTCCGTCTGTCACCAGGCTGTATCTCAAGAACGGTGACAGCTAGAGACTTGAAATTTTCACAGATGATGTATTTCTATTGCCGCTATAACAACAAATACTAAAAATAAAATAAAATAAATATTTAAGGGGGGCTCTCATACAACAAACATGATTTTTTTACCGTTTCTTGCTCGATACTAATAACGTTGCCTTATGTTGCATAGATAATGGTACGGAACCCTTCGTGCGCGAGTCCGACTCGCACTTGACCAATTTTTTTTTTATTACGGCCTTTTATGGAAATTGAACACGGGATCGAAATAGGCCTGTCATAAATGGTTAGAAATATCGTCTTAATATGTCGAAGTTTCTAGAGAATAATATGTTATATCTAAAGGACGTATATATACGTTTAATATATTAATCCACGAAACGCGTAACAAGAGAAGGAAAACACAATAGTTAGGCATGTTGCCAGTCCAATATAGAAAATTTATAGACAATCTCATTAGACAAAATGGACTGTATTTACACCGATGTGTAATCATTTAAATTGTGTGATTATCAATTAATAAAACTGTAATTTGCCTTATTTTTAACTGACTTCAAAAAAAGGAAGAGGTTCTCAATTCGTCTGTATGTTTTTTTTTTATGTTTGTTACCTCATAACTTTTAACTGGGCGAAGCAATTTTAATGATTCTTTTTTATTTGAAAGTTGATGGTTATCTACTGAGAAATCGAAGAAAACTCTCAAAGTTTGACTATATTTTTCTTTAATTTTATGTTAAATATAATATTGAATTCCCATTGTTAAAATATTTTTTTAATTACTGTAATAATTTAATGTATGTAACATGTATACAAACATGTCTATAATAATATTTGTTCACGGCGAGGCGGTGTTATGTCTAATATAACCTAGCACGGCGGAAGAATGCAGGCAATTTCCTTATGGAAATTTTTTTGGATCCCCTACATACATAGGTAATATTATAAACTTCACCTCTGTATTAACAGTACAGATTCACGTTATATTTATTTTAGATCGTAACAATTAACAAAAAATAAGAAGCAATAAACGTTGTTAAGACATTGACAAAACATGTAGATCTCTGGTGAACGTGATAAGATTGAACTTGTGTTGCTGCCACCAGGAATCACAATTTTATGGTACATTCCGGTGTAATAGTCAGCCGTGGTCTATGCAACGCACAACAGACTATGTATAATGCATGACGCCATATTTTTACTGCTAAGGCACCTCACAACTTGATGTCACAAAGGGTAAATGGCGGCAGGGAATTATTTGTAAGGGTTTATAGTACTGTTTTTATATAAAATAATAAGGGTCTAATTCTACCATCTTTATTCTCCGTGTGGTGACGGATTAAGAATACAAGTGTCACCACCCCATCTCCTCCTAAGTGTGCTGTAAAAGTCAGCTACTGGATTATTGCATACAGATAACATACTCTCTGAGAGACGGAAAACTCGAAAATATACCCTGTTTTTGTATGATTTGTTAAGGTTTTACGCGTACGAAACTGCAGGTGACAGCTAGTATTTAATAAAATATATATAAAATAATTTCTATACAAAAAATTCTTCACCATCCATCATATACAAAGCTGTGTAGGCTATTATTTTTTATTAAAAAGGTTCTCTCGGATACTCCGTTAAAGCCTCCATTCATATGTCAGATAAATTATACGTAGTATCCACTTATATTTTGACAGAAGCCGGATACAAACAGATCGGACTTATGAAGTTGGACAGCTCGTACATTATACGATATTACATAAAATATACTCATTATAAAATAAATTGAACCTGTCAAGAGCGAGTTTAACTCTCATAAGACTGGTTCCGTAACATTATTATCATAATTATATTCGTCATCTTTACTTATTATAAAACAAAATCGTTATTTTTGTATGTCTGTCTCTATGTGAGTTTATATCTTTAAAATTACGCAACAAATATTGACGCGGATTTTTTTACATGAAAGAGCCACGAAATAGTATCGTTTTTATTTATGTATTATTTGTTAAGGGTTGGTGTCTGAATTCATAATTATGACGTCATCAAGTTACACTAAAAACTTTTGTATGAGAGCACCTCAAAATATTTTATTGTATTTTGGTTTTTAGTATTTGTTGTTGTATCATCAGCAAGTCCACATCATTTGTGAAAATTTCAACTCTCTAGCTATTATCATTCATAAGATACAGCATGGTGACAGGCGGACGGACAAAAGGACGAACAGAAATTCAAACAGTAATAGTCTTTTTTTTAGTAGGAAACCTTATATCGAGTTAAAATGCTGTGCATAAAGAAAAACAGGGCACCGAGTCCGGTAAATGAATGGTGTCACAATGGCACCAAAATGACACATTATAACCACAAAAAATTAACAACACACTACCAAACTTGATAAAATTCGCCACTAAACAATTAGTTATTTAGTGTTATTGCAAACAAATGCAATAACTGATTGCTTAGTGGCGAATTTTATCAAGTTTGGTAGTGTATTGTAAATTTTTTGAGGTTATAATGTGTCATTGTGGTGTCATTGTGACACCATTTATTTACCGGACTCAGAGCTCTGGTGATAATCAAAATAGTATCCTAATGTACATAAGTTCGTTTAGCGAATACTTTAAATAGTCAACTATTAAAAGCCACTTAAAATAGTCACAGTCTATATTCCGAGTTGTACTAATTTACCGTTAAACTAATAAACAACCCTTGAATAAACACTCGATTGAAGTTAAAATGAAAGGGTCTAAACTAATAAAGTGAAGTGTAGATTACTTACAAATTTAAGTTCAATGATGTGTATAAAATACTGGAAGACTACGGGTATTTCCTCCCGAATGCTAATGATATGTCCAGTATAGTTTAAAATAAATAAAATAAATAAATAAAATAGGTAGATAGGTGTGTTTATAACCAAATAACAATGAAGATAATTCTGACCCATTAAAAACTTAACCAAACTTAACTAAAATGAAAACGACTAGGTATGTAGTTTTTGGACTAATTGAATATTTCATTAAACACATTTATGTATAATTAAAAATGTTAGTTTTTAATACAACAATTTTTTATTATGAAAATTAATAGTTGTTGAATGTCACACCTTGTGGTCCAATAAAATTATGACGAGCTTAAGTGTTAATGTGTGTAACGAAACCATAGCGCCATAACCATAGATTTAAAAAACGGTCCAACGCCATCTATCGAGTGGTATAGTAAACTTCTGTTAGTTAAGGTTTGATTTCTAAATTTCACGCGTACGAAGTCGCAGGCAACGGCTAGTAATAAATAATATTCATGTACATTTCACACAACGTCCTCTGGTCCCAAGCTATGCTTATATGCTTGTGTTATGGGTACCAGAACATCCGTGTTCTGGTACCCATAACACAAGCATATAATATATATTTACAAAAGAAAAGTAGTATATGTATTTTATCCGTAAAATACATATACTACTTTTCTTTTGTAAATACATACTTATAATACATAGAAATACCCAGACGCAGTACAAACATTTGTATGACAATTTTTTAAACATCACACAAATAATTGTCCCAAGCGGGAAGCGAACCCACGACCATGTGATTGGCTGTCCGTTACATGAACCACTCCACCACGAAGCCCGTCAAATGAGTTGGTGATCTCTTTCTATCCATCACCATACGGAGAATTATATAAATAAATAACTTTTATAATGTTTTAAAGGGTCCCTATTATATTATTGTCAGTGTTATGACGTAGGTACATAATATTCATCCTCTGGGGTACAGGTGGACATTCTAACAACAAGATTATGTTTGTCTCTCTTCTGAGCTCACCCTCGTCACCTTGTTTACATCAGAAAAAAATCCGTATTAACCATTTTATTGTATTAGATAATATGTTTAATAATATGGTTGGTTTAAACACTAAAATAAACACGCTCGAAAATGCTGAATTTTACAACATAGCATCTAAGTCACTTGATGCCAGATACAGTTTTTTTCTTCAAAAACGTTCTGAAATTGCCTCCTCTTGTCGATTGCACGCGCGAATCGTAAAATGCTATTTCTCAACTGCTCTTAAACGTTTCAGCTTAGTAGATGTAGTTACACATAACGATGAAGCCAAAATACAAATGTTTTTAGACATATCTAATCTTAGTATGGTTGCCAGAGACTAAACTAAATTTTTGTGCATTTTATAAAATATAATTAAGCATGTAATGTAAAAATTTATATTTAAAAACGAAGTAAAAAAAAAAAAATTTAGATTTTTTCTTTTAAAAGTGATTCTTATATGTAACCGCACTTGTTTTGCAGGCTTTGTGGTGTAACTTACTTCTGTGTGCTTCTGTGTAAACAAGATTTTGAGTTCGATTCCTACTTGAGACGCTTAGATATTTATGAATAATCCCTCCAAGCTTTAAATGTGAAATTACATTATCAAGGTTAAAAACTCTTGAACTCGCAGAATCTTGAATTTTTTACTTTTACACTTATTATACAATAAATTAATATTAAAAAAAAAAAAACAAAAAATTATATATTTTATATGTTTTAACCTGCTATTATTAAAATATTTTCTAACACTTGCGTGACTCTTCTGTTTAAATAAAACTACTTTTTACGGATTTAGACGCTATTATTGCTTAATATTTAGAAGTTTACATTTTGTATGGAATAATAGTTCGTAGTATCAGCTTTAAAAATCTATAGGTAGTATAAAATTATAAACCTGAAGAGTTTGTATGTCTGAACGTGCAAATCTTAGAAACGTCTCGTCCGATTTGAAAAGTTCTTTCAGTATTGGATAGTACATTTATCGTAGATTGCTTTAGGCTATATAACATCACGCTGCGACCAATAGGAGCGAGGCATAAGTAAAAAATGTTCCCAAAACGGGAAAATATTTCCAAATCCCACGCGCTCGCAGGATAATGTCTGTGTGTCACGGACACTCTTCTTTTACAGTAACAGAGTGACGTTTGTGGGCTGCAGAGAGAGAAAGAGACAGAGAGAAAGAAAAAATAATTGTACTAAAAATCTTTTGTATTCTTTAACCTTTCCAAATTTCAATAACTCTTCCAAGGTAAAGCTTCGAAGTATAAAAATTCAACCAAGCGAAGCGTCACCCTCGAATTAATGTGAGAAACAAGATTTTAAGGTACTTCGAGGGATTGAATAAGTTATGTTCAAAAAATTCAACATCTCAGAGCGTTTTGTTTTCTGAGTAAATTGTGAAATTGTCGTACAATTTTCTTATTTACAAAAAGAAAGGTTTATTATTTTTGTCCATTTCAAAAAAGCACTGTATACTTTAACTAACCGTTGCCCGCGACTCCGTATGCGTGGAATTCAGAAAATGTTCCCCGTTTTTGCAAAAATTTTTATTGATGCTTTGCTACTATTAGTAGCAGCGTGATGTTATATAGCTTTTAACCTTCCTCAATATATGTACTATCTAACACTGAATAAATTTTCAAATCAGACCAGTAGTTCCTGAGATAAGCGCGTTCAAACAAACAAACAAACTCTTCATCCTTATAATATTATTTATGGTATAGATAGGTTTCAGGTTTTAATATACCTATTATGTACACAGCGTAGTCTAGTCCTTAATTAAGCGCCATGATTTTACCATATGGAATATTAAAATATGTATTTAGCAAAACGGCACAAGCGTTAAGCTCATTTTCGGACCTAGTGTGAAAAGCTGTGAACAGTCCGTGTAGTAACGGATTAAGAATACAAGTTTCAGCACCGAGGATGCTGTAATAGTCAGCTAAGGGATGTTGTAAATAAATAAATAGATATTCATGGACATTTCACACAACGTCCTCTGGTCCCAAGCTAAGCTTATATGCTTGTGTTATGAGTACCAGAATACGGGTATAATACATATACTAATTTTCTTTTGTAAATACATACTTATAATACATAGTAAACACACAGACGCAGTACAAACATTTGTATGACAGTTATAAACATCACACAAATGATTGTCCTGACCGGGAATTGAACCTGAGATCTTATGATCGGCAGTCCGTTATATGACTACTCTACCACGAGGCCCATCAACATACATACATAGATACATAGATTATAGTTGTACATAGATAACATACCTACTCTGTAAGAGACGGAAAACTCGAAAATAAACTATGCCATGTCACCTGATCAGCGTGAAATAGGAGACGAAAATCCCTCTTAAAAATAAACATACTTGTGCCGAACAGTGGGACGTTAAGCAGCTGGAGAGAGGGAACGAAAGAGCAAAAAGCTCAAAACCCTTGTATATTAAAATATGAGTAAATTTGAATAACATAAAATTTTACCATTACAAATTCAAACACCAATGTTTTAATTAATTACGGAAATTTAAAGTACTATGTAAATTTTCTTATAATAAATTCAAGTCTGTCAAAGGAAAAGTTCGTTAAAATAAAGTGTTAAGTGTTACTTTTAATCCGACTCTCTGTAATCTCATCTAAATTAGTTTATTTAAAACTTAGTAGATTTGAAAATTCAGTCAAATGCGACGTGGACTGGCACATAAAGGTAGCGTAGCGTTGTTATCGTAATACAATCGTCATATTCTTGATTTCAAATAACGGTATAAAGGCAGGACAATGATAATAATGCTTCTATGGTCATATGTTGTTACAACATAAACTGTGAAAATTTCAGCTCTCTAGTTATCATCAATTTACACATACAGCTTGGTGACAAATGAACGGATGGTTAGCTAAGTCTCAGCGACAGGGTCTGGGAAAGGAAACTTTTTGGTACGGAACCCTAAAAAGAATATGCATTAATTTGAAATCATTTTTGTGTTTGTTTTTACATAAAATATTTGGCACTTGATCCCATTCCACCTGATGGTAAGCGATAACGGAATATTTGATGGTAAAGCGTACTAACTATGTGAGATTACCCTTTTTTGAACGTATCTACATTGTAACTCTCGGGGAACACAGCATCGGCAAATTATTCCAGTCCTTGGCAGTTCGTGACAAAAAGGACGACATGTTTGTCCCTATGTGAGCTTAAATCTTTAAAACTACGCAACGGATCTCAATACAGTGTTTTAATTAGATAGATTGGCTCAAAATAAAGGTATATACAATTTGTTAAGTTTTTCTAAATTTTACAAGTTCGTAGTCACGAGTAACGGCCTGTAGGTACCAAAATTAAACATAAAACGCGGTAATTGATCATCCCTATGGCTTGAACTGACAAGTCTTTTGTCATTAGATCCTATTATCGGTAGCCTTCTGTTGAATAAAGCCTTGTCATACAAAATTTTTCTTCCAAAAGTCCTTTTAATTTTTTTAGAAGTTTATCTGAGAATGGGCACTGAATTTGGCTTGGAATAATATTCCTCTTGTTTTTGAGATGTATATTAATATTAGCTGACCCGGCAAACGTTGTTTTGCCATACAAAAAAAAAGGGTTTGAAAAATAGATGTTGGCCGATTCTCAGAATATGCATGTAAATTTTCATAAAAATCGGTCAAGCCGTTTCGGAGGAGTACGGTAATTAACACTGTGACACGTGAATTTTATATATTAGATCTTATTTTAGTTATAGTCGATGTGAATAATTGTAGACGTTGTGTAAACATTAGATACAGGTACGCCAGTATTTTAACAAAATCTTTAAAGAAATCATTAAATCTCTGTCCTTTTACTCAATTGTTTTTATTTTTACTGACAGGCCTCGTGGTCACCATTCACGAGGTCATGGGTTCGATTCCTGCTCGGGGTAATCATTTGTGTGATTTTTATAACTGTCATACAAATGTTTGTACTGTGCCTGGGTTTTTGTATGTATTTACAAAAGAAAAGTGGTCTTTGTAGTATATCCGTATTTTGGTACCCAGAGCCCATACCTGAAAAATAAAACAAATAAATAAATAACAAAGGCATAGAAGATTAGCTTGGGACCAGAGGATGTTGTGTGAAATGTCCATAAATATTTATTGATTTATTTGGCAAAATTTGTAAGTAATGTGTACAAACCATGATAGCTAAACGGTTAGATAGAGCACTGGAAAGGTTATGAGTTCAAATCCCGCTCGTGGTAATCAAGATTATTTTTAAATTTTATTCAAATAAAAATACTTTCTACGGATTTAGAAGCGTGTATTTGTTTTAAATTTTAGCCCGCCGGCGACGTTTCGTTACAGAATATTAAATTTTATTCGTTACAAAAATCTTTGCATTCACCAAAAGTGAATATAAAATAAGTTTCTTTAGGGTACATATTTCAAAGGGTTTCACTAGACAAGTAGTACTAATGACAAGTAGTCCTTAAGTAAATACCAGCAATGGTTTCAAATAGGCTCGAGGTTCAACGAGCTCATTGACATTTGTCAGTTTTTATAGCAATTTCCAAAGTTTGAAGTGCACTCGTCTGTGTTACTGCGGATGGGGAAAAATGTGGGTAGTCATAAAATAATTTTTAATGAATTAATTTAAACTAGAGTTAGAAGCTCTATTTTTTTTAATCTGTTCGTGTTTTATGAATTCAGAGAGTTCCCCGTCTTTGCAACATTTTTCATAGATGCTTCTTATTTTATCTGTAACTAGCTTTGTTTTGTTACATTACGTTCCCATCTTCCTCAAATCACTTAATCATAAAATTTTCTGGAAGAGAAATTCAATAATGAATTAAGCTTGCATGTGTACATTAAATTTATTATAAGCTCTGTAAATATTTTTTATATTTACAATAAAGAATAAGAATGCTTTACTCCTACTGATCGCAGCGGTATGTTAATTAGCCTATAGCCATTCTCGATAAATGTACCTACTATGCAACACTGAAAGAATTTTTCAAATCGGACCAGCGGATCCTGAGATAAGCTCGTTCAAACAAACAAACAGACAAACAAACGAACTCTTCAGCTTTATAATATTAGTATAGATTTTAACAAATATAAACGTATAACGATGTATGACTAGATGCATACATCTTTTATAAGTTATATTATACTCATAAGTTTAAATGAAGCCAAGGAAGTATGTTTGGATCGTAGCAGATGTCGCTCTATAGTCTCTGCCTACCCCCATTGGGAAAAAGGCGTTATGATGATGATGATGATGAAATATAAACGTACAAATCACACCACTTTTTACTGGTCCAGTCAGTTTATTTCAAACAGTCGACATTTTAGTGAACTTTCAGCCACTTAATAGCAAATAAAATGTACACACTGTTAGTTGCAATAACTTGCCGAAACAGCTGTACTGACTAGATAGGTAAGTTTAGTATGTCTGAGAAATGGTTATTTTCTATTTTCAAAATAAAAACGTCACTACGAATAAGTACGTAAGGGAAACTGCTTTTTTTACTAAATCAAGAATTAGTACCAATTCTACACGCCAAACTAAACTAAACATAACTAAAAATTAATTTTGATAGTGTTGATAACACAATTCGGTAAGGGTAGCCGACCTCTCTTCTTATAAAAACTGTTTATTATAGACTAAAGATGTTTACTAATATAAATGTGCACAACAATTAATCGAAAATAGCCATTTAATCAAAATATACCAATAGTTGTCATAATTTTTTGTTTAGTTTAGTTGTGTACGTAGAATTGGCACCATTATTTTCACTCACGAATGAATTTACAAAATCAAATACTTGTTCACACTTAGAAATACAACAAAGAAACACAAACATATAAAATTAGGACTTAAATAATTGAAGCCTAAATAATACGGACAATCTAAATTAAGCTAAATGGTAGTAAAACAAATTATCACTCCGTTCGTATCTCCGCTGTGGCATCCCCGGGGGGGGCGTCTGAATAATTACCGAGTGAATTGTAAAACACGAGACGGATTGGGCTTGCATGAGGCTAAACCCGGAGTTCTGGTATTCAATTATTCAGTGAGATATGTTCTATAATGTTACCACGGTCTTGTAAGGTGAAATCCTGAAAGATTCATAACTAAATCTTAACAAATTAGGTCAACGTTGTAATGGCGGGAACACGTAAAATTTCAATGACGTGAAGATTGAATATTTAGGTACCAAAAAGTAAAAAGGGATCCCATTACTAAGACTGCAATGTCTGTCTATCTTTTACTAGACTGTATCTATAGAAAGGTGATTGCTAGAGCTGAAAGTTTCATAGTTTATGTCTGACAGTTGATGCTACAACAACAAAATACTTGTCATCATCATTCTCCTGGAATTACCCCATTATAAGGGGTCGGGGTATAATACGATATTATTTTTATTTTCAATCAAATTTCAAGACTAAAACCAAGAATTTGTGAGAATGTGTAGGAGAATTGATGTTTTTCACGCAAAAACTTTTAATAAAACTTTACAATTGTATAACTTGTAGATTGGAATAACACATTCTTTCAGTGTTGAAAAGTACATTTATCGAGGAATGCTATAGGCTATTTAACATCATGGCGCGACTAATAGAAGCAAAGCATCAGTAAAAATTTTGCAAAAACGAGCTACATTTTCTAAATTCCACACCTAAGAAGGCGTGGCCATTATGAAACATTGTGTTCAAAGTATGTTGTTAATGTTGTTTTGCAATATCTTAAAGACGATAAAATATCTGTTAAGTATCTGATAATAAACTATTATTTTAGTGTCACAACGGATGCTGGGACCATCTTGTTTTACGAGATGAACAGATTCTACTAGAATTGTCACGTAGATACGTATTATATAGAAGAATTCACTTCAGCTGATTGTCACAATATGTAGAATATGATCTATTATCTTTTTAACCGACTTCAAAAAAAGGTGAGGTTCTCAATTCGTCTATGTTTTTTATGTTTGTTATCTCATAAAGTTTAATTGGGCGAAGCGATTTTAATAATTCTTTATTTATTTGAAAGCTGGTGGTTCCCGTGTGGTCCCATTAGCACGAAGTGGCTGTTTTTCAGCAATTTGATGCTAAAATCTGGAAAGAATTTCACTTAAGTTCCAGGCCGTGCACACCTTTGTGGAAGATGGAAATCTTTAAAATAAATCATATGCCAATACCCTTGATCAGCGCGGCATAGTAAATCCTTTCTAAAGTGCAGCAGACTCGTGCCGAACAGTGGGACATCAACGGGCTGAAGAGAGAGAGAGAGTTTCGGAGTTTCATTTCTATAAATGAACACTTGAATTAATAGGACATTAATAGCATATACAAGGATTAATATAAGATATTTAATTAGATTTGTGTATCTCCAATAATCCGTCTAGCTTAGACAGTAACCTAGATAAGATGTGAGGATTATTGTTAGTATTAACACCATTATTGTGTTCTATAACTTATGGCTAAAGTCAAGTCATTGTTGTATTCATAAATTCTTTATTTTTCTAAGCCCATCAAAGTCCCACTGTTGGGCACGTGCTTTTTAGGGTTCCGTACCCAAAGGGTAAAAACGGGACCCTATTACTGAGACTTCGCTGTCCGTCCGTCCGTCCGTCCGTCCGTCCGTCCGTCCGTCTGTCACCAGGCTGTATCTCAAGAACGGTGATAGCTAGAGAGTTGAAATTTTCACAGATGATGTATTTCTATTGCCGCTATAACAACAAATACTAAAAATAAAATAAAATAAATATTTAAGGGGGGCTCCCATACAACAAACATGATTTTTAGGGTTCCGTACCCAGTATCTCAAGAACGGTGATAGCTAGACAGTTGAAATTTTCACAGATGATGTATTTCTATTGCCGCTATAACAACAAATACTAAAAATAAAATAAAATAAATATTTAAGGGGGGCTCCCATACAACAAACATGATTTTTAGGGTTCCGTACCCAGTATCTCAAGAACGGTGATAGCTAGACAGTTGAAATTTTCACAGATGATGTATTTCTATTGCCGCTATAACAACAAATACTAAAAATAAAATAAAATAAATATTTAAGGGGGGCTCCCATACAACAAACATGATTTTTTTACCGTTTCTTGCTCGATACTAATAACGTTGCCTTATGTTGCATAGATAATGGTACGGAACCCTTCGTGCGCGAGTTCGACTCGCACTTGACCAATTATTTATTTCTGCTGCCTATACGAAATTGTTTGGTGACAGATTCACCGTTCATGTACAGTTGGATGGATTGGATGAGTTATCGCATAGTGGGGTCTCGGAGATAATTTCCCGTTTTATCCATCGATAAAAAACAGTCTCGATAGATGGCGTTGTACACCAAATGCTATGTAGACTCAATATAGCAACATTGTAGTGGGGAAATTGGTTACCGTTGGAACGGCCGCAATAGCTTAGTCGGTAGAGCGACGGACCGGTATTCCGAGGTCTTGGGTTAAAGTCCCGCTTGCGGTGATCACTTTTTCTACTTTAATTTAATTTAATAAATAAAACATAGCAAGTCCATGGCAAAATTAATAAATTACCAAAAAACCGTTTTTTAAACCAAGCCAGCCATGTACATTTAGTTGCATGCTGTGGTTACATATAACCACAACTACAGTTAGCAGTTTAAAATATTTTTAGCTAGCCAAGTTTATAAACCAAACCAAGCATATTTGTAAAAGTTACTAAATGGTTGTTGTTACAATGTAGTACATATGGGCGCCCTACTATACTACCTATATACCATATTTATATTAATACTAGGTGTCCCGGCAAACGTTGTTTGATTTATAATCATGATTTACAATATTTTTTTACAATAAAACATGGTTGCATCTTTCTTATCAAAACTTACGACAATGACGCCATTTTGAAAAGAACAATAATTTGAATCCTCTTTATTACAAACTAATTAAATTTAAGTATGCAAAATTAGTTAATAACAATACTATTAACATTCATAATAATTAATTATTTATTATTTTTAAACAATACCAAATAACATAAAATATAGAATTTGCGTTTATATAAAATAAGTTAACAGGTATGAATTAGTCTTTACTATATATACTATTTAAAGATGATAAAGCTTGGAAGTAGGTTGCTCTGGAGCAATACATATTCTATATTGTAAAGTTATTAGCATTGTAAGTATAATTGACATTTAATTTAAAAATATTGATTTGATTAAAAGCTCTGCTGAGTTTCTTACGCCGGTTCTTCTCAGCAGATTGCGTCCTGAACCGGTGGTAGGGAAAAAAATTGGACATGTCATAAGCACATAATTTTTCTGAAAAATTGTGTCTACGTGATTAAATGATTTTTCATTTCATTTTTCATTTCATTTCATTTCATATTTCGTATAGATGGCGCTCATTTCACAATACTTTTATCAAAACAGGAACTATATTAATTACAATGACAACAATATATTGATAAATAACTTAAAATCTAACAAATTAATTTAAAATTAAATCTTATCTTATCTAATATATAAAATTCACGTATCACAGTGTTAGTTACCGTACTCCTCCGAAACGGCTTGACCGATTCTTCTCAAATTTTGCATACATATTCAGTAGGTCTGAGAATCGGCCAACATCTATTTTTCAAACTTTTTTTTTTAGTATGGCAAAACAACGTTTGCCGGGTCAGCTAGTAAGTGTATAAAATTTCAGAGAAATCTGACAATTACAAGTGAGTGAAATTTACTTTTTAAGATTCCGTTACGTATCTATCTTATTATAATGTGCATAACGATATAAACAATGAATCAATATACGCCGTAGTTGTTTTTTATTTTAGTTAAAGTTAGTTGCGCACGTAGAATCGGTACCATTGTGACATATCGCTTCGCTTTCCATAATTAAAATATATAACAAATATTAATATAAAATCTGAAATATATACCTTAATGTAGAAAATACATTTGTTGAGATGGTAGCCTGGCTGCTCGCCAGAAACATCTCAATTGATAAGAAATGGCCCGGCTTACTTACACTTATTAAGTTTATTCTGAAACTCTATGAATTTACAATTTATTTGTGTATCTTGTATTCAGCCTTTGGTTATAGTTTATAAATTTTATAAGTAAAATCACATGCATAAACGAAATCTTATTTTGCCATATTTTAAGTTCTGCGACTTTTAAAGTAGATTGCATCTCTCTCTCTCTCTCTCTCTCTCTATCTCTCCAGCTCCTTAACTTCCCACTGTTAGGCACATGTCTCCTCCACTTTGGAAGAGATTATGGTCTACTGTGCCGCGCTGACCAGGCGTGTTGGCACAGGGTTTAGTTTCGAGTATTCAATCGCTTACAGAGGATGTTATCTGTGTAATAACCATTACATGGCTTTTACAGCACCCTGGAAAAGATATATCTTTGAACTAGCAGTTGCTTCATAAACATGAATTTAGAAACAAAACCTTAAACAATATTATACTTTTATGGTCTTATGCATAATGACTTTTCGGAGGTTTAAAAGTTCGCTAAAATGGGTTCGCGAAAATTGTCAAAACATGTTATTCATAATAGTCTTTTTACGATAAAACGTTTATTATCTCTCCGATAAAATCTTTGTTTAAACCTCCGATAAGTCATTATGAATAAGACCATTAAACTCTACTCTAAAACTATTTGTGTGTGTTTTTAACCATTGAACAACCGCATCAAAATCCAAAAGTTTTAAAGATATAAAAGCTTACTTAGGGACATAAAGAAATACAGATTGATAAAATGTGAACAATGTCCGTGTGGTGTCGGATTAAGACTACAACTGTCACCATCTCATTTCCTCCTCAGGGTTCTGTAAAAGCCAGCTTAGGGATATTACACAGATAACATTCCCTGTGAGAGATTGAGAAATTGATTAAAAATTATAAGCTAACACGGTTGGTCCATATTCCCGCCCAAAGTGGAGAATGCCGTGCCCTACAGTAGCAAGTTAATGGACTGGAGAGAAAGAGAGAAAAGTGTAGAAATACAATAGTTTCAAGTTATAATTCGAACAGTCCTAACCCTGCTTAATTAAACACCCAAATGTAAGTTAATCTGTCCACTATCCTTACACATTTGTGGAAACGTGACCGCTATTCTGTACAATACAAAACATTAGCCCTAATATAATCTTATATATTAATCATAAGATATGGGAACAACATGGCAGAAACATTACATGTTTCACCCAAATTTTAGTTTCAACTAAATTTTAGTTTGAGGGTTTGAAGAAATTACTGAATTATTATAAATGGTTTTGTATTTTATTATTAAAAATGAGAAATTTATTCCGTGTGTTTGTCGCTCTTCTGCGCCAAAACTACTAAAATTATTTATAATTATAATATAGTTTGGTATAGAAATATCGACAAAGCCGCGTGGTGCCATTGGATGCAAGTGCCACAAGACCACATGTTGTGGCTTACTATAGGGAAGGGCTCTGTCCAACGGTATATGGAGAAAGGCAGGATGGATGTATGGAGGTATAGAGATAGTCTGGAGAAAAAGAAAACTCCTCTCCTCTCTTCCTCTCCAGCCCCTTTACGTCGCACGCGTTGTCACGGGGTTTATTTTCGAGATTTCCTTCTCTCACAAAGGATGTTATCTGTGTAAAAGAAAACTACTTATGGAAAATTATGACAGCTTAATAATTTCGCAAGGTAATGAAAAGTTTCGAAAAAACCACAACACAACAAGCCTGGTAAACTTGGTATTGTAGATCAAACATCTCTTTAATGAGGAGTAGGTTCGCGCTCAAGTTTGAAAAGAATAATAAAATATTCTCTAAAATTTTCATTTTGTCCGTTACGAATAAAATATCGGATAGAATCAATAGGTCGGATAAGTCAAATTTAATTTAGTACAGAACTGAAATACAAGAACAATTTGATCACGAAATTTATTATGAAGTTACATTGGCGTAAGAAATTACTATGGCGGAGAAAGTTTCAAATGGAATCGATATCTCTGATCGTATTATTAAATTCCGTGCAATAATAATAGTATACATATACGACTTTGTGAAACTATAAAACCCTCTCTCTCTTTAGTCCATTAACATCCCACAGTTGGGCATGGGCTCCCTACACTTTGGAAGGAATTAAGGTCTACTCTGTCGCGCTGACAAGTGTTGGCACAGGGTTTGTTTTCGAGCTTTCCATCTCTCACAGAGGATGTGATCTGTGTATATGTTTATGTATATCTTAATCCATGGATACAAACATGCGAAGTGTACCCAAAAGAAGTTCTCGCATTCTCTACTATTCAATTTAGAATAAAATTGTGCAGAAATTCATAAAGTAGGTGTACATTATAATTATGGTGTATAATAAATATACTAATTTTATTAATTACATACATACAATACACTATGATCTAACTAAATAAATAAATAAAATAAAATTAAATAAATATTCATGGATATTTCACACAACGTCCTCTGGTCCCAAGGTAAGCTTATAATATGCTTGTGTAACTAAATTTCATTAACAATAAAATTATAATAATAATCTACTTCGTTCTAATACTAAAAAAACACGCTTGAAAATCTTGAAATTCTTTTTAGGGTTTCGTACAAACCCTTATAGGATCACTCCGGTGTCTGTCTGTCCGTCTGTCAAACTTTTTTTACTCAGCAACGGCTGAAGTTATCAACTTGAAACTCATACCAAATGTAGATCTACGCGGTCCCTTACTGCAAAAAATATAATCAACCTGACTTATCTAAGCAATAAGAAAATATTAAAAAATAATTGGTCAAGTGCGAGTCGGACTCGCGCACGAAGGGTTCCGTACCATTATCTATGCAACATAAGGCAACGTTATTAGTATCGAGCAAGAAACGGTAAAAAAATCATGTTTGTTGTATGGGAGCCCCCCTTAAATATTTATTTTATTTTATTTTTAGTATTTGTTGTTATAGCGGCAATAGAAATACATCATCTGTGAAAATTTCAACTGTCTAGCTATCACCGTTCTTGAGATACTGGGTACGGAACCCTAAAAATCATGTTTTTTGTATGGGAGCCCCCCTTAAATATTTATTTTATTTTATTTTTAGTATTTGTTGTTATAGCGGCAATAGAAATACATCATCTGTGAAAATTTCAACTCTCTAGCTATCACCGTTCTTGAGATACAGCCTGGTGACAGACGGACGGACGGACGGACGGACGGACGGACGGACGGACGGACGGACGGACGGACGGACGGACGGACGGACGGACAGCGAAGTCTCAGTAATAGGGTCCCGTTTTTACCCTTTGGGTACGGAACCCTAAAAATGAGGAGCACAATAGCGCCATTTGACTAGTTTTCACCGCAATTCAGGAATCAAAATTCAGGGCCTACTACCATTACTCTAGAGACTTGAAATTTGGCTTAGAGTTGGACTAGATACTGGTCATACTGGAAAAAATCCGAAAACTTTAAACTTGTTATTACATTACGCGAAAACATTACTTTTCCAAAGGTCATACTTTTCCAGGATCATAACATGAAGTTTGTAAAAGCGCCATCTAACACGTAACAATCACAACATAGCACTTGCATTTCCGATACTTATTCTAACGATATTGCATTAAATTAGCTGTTTTATAGAAATAAAAGATAGAGGAGTACTACTAATTTACAAAACAATTTAAATATTTTTAAGATTTTAATTATAACATTTAAACATGAATGTTATTAATAAGATGGTCTAGACGTCGTATACCCATTTTCCACTTTTGTTTACAAATTTTTTTTTATTCATAGGATTTTGGAACTAAAGTGTTATTAAATTGTTAATGGATTAATAGTTATTATTGAGATAGAAAATACATTTACACAGTATGGAATTTCATGTTCAAAGAATTACATTTTTTCGTCGTGACGTCAGTTCAAGTAAAGTCAAAATATGTATATCGTATGTAGATGGCGCTAATTGATTTAAATTCTCGCTATTAAAATGTTCATTGTGTAATTAGTAGGTAGTTGTACTGTATTTTAAGTTTTAGGTTTTATGCAAGTTTTATGGCACTTGCGTATTAATATAACTACCCAAATAAAGGATTTTATTTTGCAGTGTACTACTATACCATCCATCCATCAGCCTCTATCAGTCCACTGTTGGACATAGGCCTCCCCCATAGAACGCCACAACGCGCGGTCCTGCGCCGCCTGCATCCAATGTCTCCCCGCGACCTTGACGTTATCGTCGCTCCACCTTGTCGGGGGCCGCCCAACGCTGCGTCGTCCGGTACGTGGTCGCCACTCTAGGACTTTTCTTCCCCAACGATCGTCAGTCCTACGAGCGATGTGGCCTGCACATTGCCACTTCAGCGTGCTAACCTTTCGGGCTATGTCGGACACGCCAGTTCTCCTATCGATCTTCGTATTTCGGATTTTATCCCGTAGAGAAATACCGAGCATAGCCCTCTCCATAGCACGCTGTGCAACCTTGAGCTTATTTACGAGGCCGACATTTGTAGTGTACACGAACTTCCAACTTCCAATAGATTTGATTTTGAATAGATTATTGGTTTTTGTAAACACAATAATAGCTAAAATGTATCCACCACCCACCACATTTACAACGCCAAAATAAACTGTAGCTTTTAATTTATCTACGCTTTTCATTCTACATATTCATAATGACTTATCGGAGGTTTAAACGGAGACTTTATCGGAGAGATAATATACGTTTTAGCGTAAAAAACCTATTATGAATAACAAGTTTTGACAATTTTCGGAAACCGATTTTAGCGGACTTAAATCTCCGATAAGTCAATATGACTAAGACCAATAGTAGATACGAAACCCTCAGTGTGCGAGTCCAACTCGTACTCCGTAAACCGGTCAGGTTTTTTTAATTATTGCATTGTCATCGGTAGTTAATATGTATGCAAAATTTCAGATCGATCGAAAGATAGCAAGTAGGTGAATCCGATACATAGATTAATGCATTGATAGATACGTTTCGAACTAATATAAGCGTGTTAAATATAGATAGAATTGATTTCGTAAATGAATAAATATATTTTTCGTAAACAATAACACATAAACAACATTATTCCATCTCATTTAAAAATATTTTCTCAACATTTCCGTTCAATATTTTCATTCTGTAATAGAAAACAAAATAAACTTCCTTATAGGGAGGTGAGTAGGCGGGTTGTGGGTAGTTTGTACATAATTCATAAGGTTCTTGATTGGCTAAAGTCTACTGCCGATATCTTAGTTTTGGAGTATTGGAAATGGCTACGTAAGAAGTTTTCGTAAGATAAATAGTGGTAACTATTTGCAGAGTGTGTAGTACACTTCAAAGGGCATAATGTATTTGGTATACTTACATTTTTTTTCTTAGTTTATTTAGTATTTATCTTTACCTACATACAGCTAAGTGCAAAGGAGGTATAAATAGCTGAGTAGGTACATAACAATAAATAAACTAATATTAATGTACGTTTCACGCAACGTCCCCTGTTACTAAAGTAAGCCATATTAATCTATTCTTGTGTTATGGGTAAATACTATTATACTTTTTGTAAATTCACTAATAATAAATATAAATATTCACGGACATATCACACAACATCCTCTGGTCCCAAGCTAAGCTTATATGCTTGTGTTATGGGTACCAGAATACGGATATAATACATAAACTACTTTTTTTTTGTAAATACATACTTATCTAATATATAAAATTCACGTGTCACAGTGTTAGTTACCGTACTCCTCCGAAACGGCTTGACCGATTTTTATGAAATTTTACATGCGTATTCAGTAGGTCTGAGAATCGGCCAACATCTACGCAAAACAACGTTTGCCGGGTCAGCTAGTAATACATAGAAAACACCCAGACGCAGTACAAACATAATACGTAGTAAATAATCTTATTACTTTAAACGAGTAATTCTTGTATATATATACTCGTATATATAATTGGAATCTCGGAATCGGCTCCAACGATTTTCATAAAATTTAGTATATAGGGGGTTTCGGGGGCGATAAATCGATCTAGCTAGGAATCATTTTTAGAAAATGTCATTTTATTACTTTTTTTTCTTTTTGGCCGCACCACCAAAAATAAAACTACGAGTGAAGCTCGGTCGCCCAGATATTAATAATAATAATACGTAGTAAACACCCAGATGCAGTACAAATATTTGTATGATATTCACAAGAATCACGCAAATAATTATATTGCGCAGATAACGGACCTGCAACATCGTGATTGGCAGTCTGTTATGTCACACGGCGACAGATTCCTTAAATAAAAAAAAATACTTGTGTCACTCGGGCACTGCCACGGTAAAGCTATTGTATAGTATTTTTTATCAACTTATGCAATTATAATTATTTATTTATTTTATTTATGCAAGAATCTAAATACCATAAACTAAAATAAGATTAATAATCCTTATTTACTGATGCTTACATCTGTCCATTGTATGGTAAATATGATAAAATAGCGATTGTCAATCAAATGTCATTAGAATAAAAACTAACGCTAATCCTAATCTGATTATAAAATATAAGGACACAATTATTTCCGATACAGACACCACAAAATTTCTTGGTCTATACCTAGACAATCATTTGACATGGAATCAACATATAAATCACCTTGTAAAAAAATTAAATCAATTTGCTTACGCTCTTTTTATTCTATCAAAAAGAGTTAATCGCAATACCGTCATTATTATGACGGTATTGCGATTAACTCAAGCCTACAATGCCTATGTGTCATCTAATATACTATATGGGATTATTTTCTGGGGTAATTCCACTAATCGAGACATTGCATTCAAAGCTCAAAAAAAAATTATACGGACGCTGTGTGGGTTGAAACCAGCAGACACTTGTGTTCCTTTCTTTAAAAACTTAAAGTTATTAACTTTGCCCTGCATGTACATAAATGAGATGGGGGTACCTATTTGTTAGGTGTAATCTAGATTTATTAAAAATTAAACTCCTTGCGTCACCAGCATGCGATATGTGCGCCACCACGTAACACAGCGTTGTTTACTAAAAACGTATCCGTTATGACGATACCATATATACAACAATATTCCATTGTTTATAAGGAAATTAGAAAACCTAGGTGCATACAAGAAATCCTTGTTCAAATTTTTTACTGACAAATGCTATTAGTGTCTCGGATTTTATTGCAGACAAAGAGAAGTAATATTATGGTACTTCGGCTTGACGATTTTAAATGCCCAATACCCAATGGTGTGTATTAGATTAGAAAGTTATTGTTTTTATATTGATTGTCAATTTATTAATATTACGCCACTTAATGCTGACCTCGTAAAATGTTACTCTTTTATTAATTTATTATGATTCTATTTACATAATTTTAAGATTGATTAAATTTTTGACATTAACTTTTGACATTTGTAATGTTATACTTTTAATTTTAATTATTTTTATTTAAACTTTGTACACCACCTACAGTGGTAAAATGTAGCGGACACATCTTTATTGACAATTTATTGTAACATCTACTGAAACCTATGTTTACAAAATAAATATTTGATTTGATTTGATGTATTTATAAAAGAAAAGTTGTATATGTAGTATACCCGTATTCTGGTACCCATAAAACAAGCATCTTAGCTTAGCTTGGAACCAGAGGACATGTGAAATGTCAAAAAAAAAATTGTGAAAGCAAATAAAATAAATAAATATTCATGGACATTTCACACAACGTCCTCTGGTCCCAAACTAAGCTTATATGCTTGTGTTATGGGTACCAGAATACGGATAGAATACATATACTACTTTTTTTTGTAAATACATACTTATAATACATAGAAACACCCAGACGCAGTACAAACATTTGTATGACAATTAGAAAAATCACACAAATGATTGTCTCGAGCGGGAATCGAACCCGCGACCTCTTGATCGGCAGTCTGTTACCAGAACCACTACACCACGAGGCCCGTCCAATTGATGCGTTGGTGACATGTGTATTGTCATCTATTTCTACACGTATGACAAATGTTCATACTATTAATACATTAAGTACAATAACTACTTTAATAACAGTGTCAGGGTATAATATATTGCATCCAGTTTTGACACTTATATGAAGTAAGTTAAACACGTTATTCCCGTAACAACTTATTGGCAGACCGAGCATACAGAATCTACTAAAGTGCTCATTATTCTAAACCGAGTCTACCAGTACCATGAATGTAGTAACTTCGAGTTACACTGGATTGCATACTACATAATAATAATTGGTCTACGTAGAAATAAGAAACGAAAAATATCTTAAATTCCATCTCTGGATTATTCTTGTTTTTAATGAATAGAGGTTTGGAATATGTAGATTAACTTTCATTTAAAGGAATGTAAGAGGTGTAAACATATTTGTATAAGGCGGTGTTTAAGCAAGAGACCAATTTTTTGTACAATTGTGGTCATGATCAGGGGTGGGATTCTAATTAGAGGATAAACTCTCTAATATATGCGTAACTCACAACCACTAACTGTAAAACCACTCTTTATGGATTTAGACGCGCACACTTATTCATTGCGGACATTTCAGAAAATTATTAGGCATTATAGTCACAGGTACCCTAATCTGTTGTTATTGACTGACTAAAAAGTCTACGAAACGTCGGACGTCAAAGTGCTTCTAGGTGGCTAAGTAATGAGTTTAACAAGTAATAGAGAGTTTATCCTCTAGTTTTATAAAACACTAGCTGTTGCCCGTAACTTCATACGCGTAGAATTTAGATTTCCGTTTTTGCAACGTTTTGATGCTTTGTTCCTATTAATCGCAGCATGATGTTGTATAGCCTATAGCCGGCCTCGATAAATGTCTAACACCGAAAAAAATTTCAAACCAGACCAGCAGTTGCCGAGATTAGGGCGTTAAAACAAACAAACTCTACAGGTCTATAATATACTAGCTGTTGCCCTAGACTCCGTCCGCGTGGAATTTAGAAAATTTTCTTAGTTTTTGTAATATTTTTCACTACTACTTCGCTTCTACTGGTCGTAGCGTAATGTTATATAGCCTAAAGCCTTCCTCGATAAATGCCCTATATATCACCGATTTTTTTTTTCTATTCAGCCCATTAGTTCCTGAGATTAGCGCGTTCAAACAAACAAACTCTTCAGCTTTGTAATATTAATATAGATCGATTGACTAACTGAAAAGTCTATGACATGTCAGGCGTAAAAAGTGCTTTTATGTAGATAAATAAATGAGTCCCCAAAATTTTTAAGAGTTCATCCTTCAGTTATATAAAGTATAATAACTCCATGGTAAACATATCCTCTACATTATTACGTTTAATAAAGTTCTAACCGTATGCATATGCGTTTGTGTAATGTTATGGAATTTTAGAGTTAGAATTTACGAGTGTAATGAAACTCGCCGAAATGTTGACACAGATTAAAACAGGAAAGGCTTAATTAAATTTATTAAACATAAACCCCGTGTAATTAGAATTCTTGGGTTTATTTTGATAATAAACAAATAATATTATGAAATAATTTCTTGAACCATATTCTGTATTTTCCAATGTAAGATTTGTTGAAATTTTGTTTTTGTTTATGGTATGGAATCTTTTTCCATTTACTGGAAGAAGCGAGTTTTATGATTTCTTTTTATTTGAATTCTAGTACCTCCCGTGTGGTTTCATTGCTGACGGTAATCTTCTAAGAAATCGAGGAAATCCTCCAAAATTCAAACGTACATGATTTCGATTCACCATTTTTTTAATACTTAATTATTAGATTGGACTTTTTACTTAATAAATTAAAGTTCAAGTCCCGCTTGCAGTGATCACTTTTTCCACAATAATTTAATTTATTAAGGAAAAGCATAGCAAGTCAATTGCAAAATTAATAAATTACTTTGGACTTTTTAGTTTTAAAACTGACTATTCCAACACAGACGTAGGGTTATCATTCTATTCTTATTTTATAGATATTTTTACTTTGTCACCACCCAGATACACACAACACAAAATAAACGTTAGTTAAGCTAATGAGCGACCTAGTCGAAATGCCGTACGCGGCATGTTGATCAAATCCCGCAAAACGTACACATATGTAGCAATCAAACGAACAAACAAGAGTTTATTGGTTTAATTAACCTTTATAATGAGCTTTTTAAACCAATGTACCTATCAATAACTGCGTAAAATAAACCATATAAGTTCACATAGGGACATACATACAGAAATAATGACTTTGTTTTATCTAATATCTCTCTCTCCAGCCCATTTACGTCCCACTATTGGGCACGGGCCTCCTCCACTTTGGGAGGGATGATGGTCGACTGTGCTGCGCTGACCAGGCGTATTGGCATAGGGTTTATTTTCGAGTTTTCCGTCTCTCACAGAGGGTGTTATCAGTGTGCAATATCCCTTAGTTAACTTTTACAGCACCCTCGGGAGGAGATGGGGTGGTGACACTTGTATTCTTAATCCGTCAATATACTCGTTTAGAATTCTCGTCTCTTCAGTCTCTTTCCAGGGATATAAAACTCATGTGTCACAATGTTTGTTCCCATACTCCTCCGAAACGGCTTGACTTATCTTATGAAATTTTTTATGCATATCAGTAAGTCTGAGAATCGGCTACTATCTATTTTTCAAACCTCTATGTGATAAGGGTGGTCCACTCTTAACATTTATATGGCAAAACAACGTTTCCCGGGTCAGGTAGTAGTAAATAAAGATAAGATATTTTTATCACTTTATGAAGTATTTCTGTTTAAATTGTTTGAAAAGTAAATAATGAAAATATAACACCAACAAAATGTGTCATGTAAAATAATTGGTCAAGTGCGAGTCGGACTCGCGCACGAAGGGTTCCGTACCATTATCTATGCAACATAAGGCAACGTTATTAGTATCGAGCAAGAAACGGTAAAAAAATCATGTTTGTTGTATGGGAGCCCCCCTTAAATATTTATTTTATTTTATTTTTAGTATTTGTTGTTATAGCAGCAATAGAAATACATCATCTGTGAAAATTTCAACTGTCTAGCTATCACCGTTCTTGAGATACTGGGTACGGAACCCTAAAAATCATGTTTGTTGTATGGGAGCCCCCCTTAAATATTTATTTTATTTTATTTTTAGTATTTGTTGTTATAGCGGCAATAGAAATACATCATCTGTGAAAATTTCAACTGTCTAGCTATCACCGTTCTTGAGATACTGGGTACGGAACCCTAAAAATCATGTTTGTTGTATGGGAGCCCCCCTTAAATATTTATTTTATTTTATTTTTAGTATTTGTTGTTATAGCAGCAATAGAAATACATCATCTGTGAAAATTTCAACTGTCTAGCTATCACCGTTCTTGAGATACTGGGTACGGAACCCTAAAAATCATGTTTGTTGTATGGGAGCCCCCCTTAAATATTTATTTTATTTTATTTTTAGTATTTGTTGTTATAGCGGCAATAGAAATACATCATCTGTGAAAATTTCAACTCTCTAGCTATCACCGTTCTTGAGATACAGCCTGGTGACAGACGGACGGACGGACGGACGGACGGACAGCGAAGTCTCAGTAATAGGGTCCCGTTTTTACCCTTTGGGTACGGAACCCTAAAAACCATAAACATTATAACACGTTGTCACATTAGCAAAGCAATATGTTAATATTATCGCAGTTGAGAAGTTTATTATGTAAACAGTACTAAACACGATTTTGTAATTTTCGTGTTTATATTTTATTATTTGTGGATGATTTAATTGTGTAAGAAGATGTGAAGAAAATGGATGTAAATTAACAGTTTTTTTTTCTATAAATATTTACGGACATTTCACAACAACGTCATACAAATGTTTGTACTGCGTCTGGGTGTTTGCTATGTATTATAAGTATGCATTTACAAAAGAAAAGTAGTGTATGTAGTGTATCCGTTTTCTGGTATCCATAAAACAAGCATAATATATAAGCTTATGCTTGGGACCAGAGGACGTTGTGTGAAATGTCCATGATTATATTGTATTCTGGTTTATTTGTTGTTATAGCATCAACAGCTATATAATGAATGATTTTTTAACAGGGAAAGATTTTCAGACTGGCACCACTTAGATAGACCTAGATAGAGAAAAGTTCTCAGTAAAGTCTGCCATTTCATCGTGGAAAGACTTACAGACGAGCAACGATTGCAAATTGCAGAAAAATTACTATCAAAATGCGTGCTCAACAATTGGGCCTCTGTTACTCAACCACATGGAAAATTTTATGTGCCGATTTGGGTAATTGATGCTGAATGACCTACCACAACGTCAAATTTTTGGTGAATAGACCTTAGAACACCTGCATGAAAATCCGCTGTTTAATTGAAAAATTGTGTTTAGCGATGATTAAGCGGCTCTTAATTATTTCTTGTATATGTAAAGTTGTTAGTCTATCTAGACAGCTTGAAGACGATGGAAGCCTCATGGGAAACATAACACGTGTAATTCGTGGAATACAGGCCGAAATGCTCGAAAAAGTGACGCAAAATTGGACCTTCCGAATGTAACACTTGAAAGGGAGTCGTGGACAACATTTACTAGAATTTATCTTTAAAATATAAATGGTAAAGGCCAAGTTATCGATTCCAATTAAAAAACATAATACATGATTCAAATTGAGTGTTTTATTTGATTTTTAAAAAAAACAATGCTTAAAAAGTCACCCCTTATAAAGACTCAGTTATTTTAGGATAATATGTACATTAAATATTACAAATTATCATAACTTTTAGTTATGTTTTCTATCGAAGAATTCAATTTCTTTAGTAAAATGGAAAGCTTTAACTAGAAAATTTTTCTAATAAATTTTTATTTTTAAATTTCTTTTAGAGGTTTAAACTCTAAGCTAAAATTATATTTATGAATATAAAGCTCAGTGAAGAAGTTTTATCACTAAATAGAATCATACTGGCGACTTTAAGAAATGAAATATTTAAATTCAATACAGCCACATCAGCTTATAGCGAACTTATTGACAATAATATAACGAAATTGAATTAAATTAAATTTTTTGATTCAATTTTAACTGTTGACAGATTTTTTAGATAGCCAATACATAATTTGACTTAAAGGTATTTAATTTATTTAATATTAAAATGTAATTAAAAATTCAATTTTAGTTTTTTTTACCGTCTTCAAAAAAGGAGAATGTTCTCAATTTACCTGTATGTTTTTTTTATGTTTGTTACCTTATAAATTTTAACTAGATGAAGCAGTTTTATTAAGCTATTGCATAGCTTCTATCGCGGGCCTTTAGCGTGGAGACCGAATCCAGAAATTCCGTAACGAAAATAGCGTATGAAAAAACCTTACACTATTGGCGTTACTGCGCATGTGTTAGATTAGACGTTACTATGAGGTACTCTGATCCAACCTATCGCTAACCTATTGAACTATGTAATAGATTGATCCCTATATACTCTCCCTTTGATTGAAGATTATAGCAAAGGTGTAACTTAACAGAAAGGTGGAAAATATACTTAAATAAAAGATGGTATGGATCCTTTTAAATATCTTTTAATCTACCACCAGTTCGGAATACAGGTTTAGTGGAGAAGAACTGGCAAGAAACTCCACTATTGTTCTTTTCATATAAATATACATATTACAATAATTAAATACACAGACATGATACATTATCACATAATGAAATATGTAGTTACAGAAACACATATATACTTGCTGGAATTGTCCAGCAAGTATATTATATCCGCATATATCAGTACCATAACATAGCAACAGCATTACAACAGAATAGAATAGAAATAATGTATAAAGCAGCACTTACGTGAGTTATGTTATCCGACCGAACACCGACTGTGTTCCTATAACACTTCGACTCGCTTATAAAGCATGTTGGCTCTAATACAATACAAGACTACCGCCCTACATATTACAAATTGTTATTTTGTTCAAATTATAAAGTAATCTCAAAAAGTAGTTATTTATCAAATGTATTACACAGATTTATTTCAATTTATAACTATTACATTGCAAGTGATGTAACAATCATCTTATTTGCCAATAAGATGATCGTTATTAAGTAGATTCATAAACAAACATTCAACTACCTACAGTGTTATGGTATTCAAGCCTAAACCATGATCAATATGAAGCATACACACCTTTATCTGTCTTATTAATAATTCAACAACTTTATTAATCTGATACATGCGTAATCCCCTCTTCGCCCCACAATTTATTTCACCAAGGGTAAGCGCCTTCCTCAAATGAAACAGTATTAAAATAAGGATTTTGAATCGACAACATATATCCTAAATGTTCAAATAACAGCGTACGACATTTGATTGACAATCGCTATTTTATCATAATTACCATAAACAATGGACAGATGTAAGCATCAGTAAATAAGGATTATTAATCTTATTTTAGTTTATGGTATTTAGATTCTTGCATAAATAAAATAAATGCTATGCAATAGCTTTACCGCGGCAGTCCCCAAATGCCACACGTGTTTTTTAATTTTTTTTTTATTGAATGTTTGTGGTTCCTTTGTGGTCCCCTTGGCACCAGGTTAGGATCTGATGATTATCACCTGAGAAATCGAGGAAAACCCCTAAAATTCCAAGGCACATGAAGTCGGTAGAACTGTGTTCGGTGTGTCGGTGTTTGATTTGTATAAAAGATTCTGAAGTCTGAAATGCACAAATAGTTAATAGTCCTCCAGAGGGTGTTTGCTTATCTATGCCACGGTGACCAGGCGCGTTATTTGGCATAGGGTTTAATTTAGAATTTCAATTTAGAAACGCCTGTTTAGTGTGGCACAGTAGACCATAATCCCTGTTAAAGTGTTAGGCCCGTCTCCAACAAAAGGACGTTAATAGTGAACGTCAGGTTGTCTGGAACACCTTTTATCGCATTTTCTCGATGTCTGTCGAGGCTTAGTGCCTTAGGTACCAAAAGGTACTAGGAAAGTACTAAATTTTATTATACAACAAACACTGAATTTCTATGTTGGTATGTATTTAAGAATACCAAAGTAAGACAGTTAATCGTTCAATATCTCCGCTCCGAGGTCATCCCTTGATTTGTCGCTTCATTGAATGTGGCGCCGAACTGTGGATTATTGAAATGAAAGAATTTAACAAGATCTGTAATTAATATTAGCGCTTATAAGTCATTGTAATTTTAAAAGTTATATTTTTTTTGGAAAGCTAATTTCAGTAGCGATGAGCATTGAATTAACGAACTAGTTGATCAACTAGTTGACCTCTCGTCAACGTTTCAATGGTTAACCGTTACGGAATCAACTAGTTGAATTTAATGATGTCATTGAATTCAATGTTCAGTTTTTTTCAATGTTCGTTTTTTTCAATGTTTGTTTGTTAAACATTGATTTCAATGTTCAGTTTTTTTTCAATGTAAAATTTTTTTCAATGGTCGTTTCTTTTAATGTTTAAGAGTTAAACATTGAATTCAATGTTCAGTTTTTTTCAATGTTTGATTTTTTTCAATGTTCGTTTCTTTCAATGTATATGAGTTAAGAAACTGTTTTGCCTTGCTTTATCGTTTCTTTAACTGTGGTTTCTTTTAACCTAATTAAATCAAAGAAATTATACTTCTTAAAACGAAAGATCATAAGCGACTGTTATGATATAGGTACAATAGTGAACTTTAAAATTACTTAGTTAAGAGATATTTTCTTAAATAATAATCACTGTTCCTCCGTGTGGTGATGCATTGAGATTACAAGTGTCACCACCCGATTTCTCCCAAGGATGCTGTAAAAGTTAGCTAAGGAATATTGCACACAGATAACATCTTCTGTGAAAGGTGAAAGACGGAAAACTCAAAAACGAGACAGTCCTGACAGCCCTCCGTGTGGTGACGGATTAAGAATACTGGTGTCACCACCCCATTTCCTTCCCAGGGTTTTGTAAAAACCAGCTAAGGAATATTTTACACCGATAACAACAACTGTGAAAAACGGAAAACTCGAAATACTGGAATTCTGGTGTCACCACCCCATTTCCTCACCAGGGTTTTGTAAAAACCAGCTAAGGAATATTGTACCTACACAGATAACATCAACTGTGAAAGACGGAAAACTCGAAATACTGGTGTCACCACCCCATTTCCTTCCCAGGGTTTTGTAAAAACCAGCTAAGGAATATTGTACACAGATAACATCAACTGTGAAAGACGGAAAACTCGAAATACTGGAATACTGGTGTCACCACCCCATTTCCTCACCAGGGTTTTGTAAAAACCAGCTAAGGAATATTGTACCTACACAGATAACATCAACTGTGAAAGACGGAAAACTCGAAATACTGGTGTCACCACCCCATTTCCTTCCCAGGGTTTTGTAAAAACCAGCTAAGGAATATTGTACACAGATAACATCAACTGTGAAAGACGGAAAACTCGAAATACTGGAATACTGGTGTCACCACCCCATTTCCTCACCAGGGTTTTGTAAAAACCAGCTAAGGAATATTGTACCTACACAGATAACATCAACTGTGAAAGACGGAAAACTCGAAATACTGGTGTCACCACCCCATTTCCTTCCCAGGGTTTTGTAAAAACCAGCTAAGGAATATTGTACACAGATAACATCAACTGTGAAAGACGGAAAACTCGAAATACTGGAATACTGGTGTCACCACCCCATTTCCTCACCAGGGTTTTGTAAAAACCAGCTAAGGAATATTGTACCTACACAGATAACATCAACTGTGAAAGACGGAAAACTCGAAATACTGGAATACTGGTGTCACCACCCCATTTCCTTACCAGGGTTTTGTAAAAACCAGTTAAGGAATATTGTACCTACACAGATAACATCAACTGTGAAAGACGGAAAACTCGAAATACTGGTGTCACCACCCCATTTCTTTACCAGGGTTTCGTAAAAACCAGGTAAGGAAAAACAAACCCGGTGACAACACGTCTGGTCAGCGTGGCATAGTAGTAATTTTTTTATTTTTTTTATTTTTTTTATTTTAGGCGTTTATATGTTGATGAAATTAACTAGTTCGTCAACTAGTTGACGAACTCCAATTAACGTTAACGTTTCGTTAGCGGAAAATCTGTTAACGACCCACCCCTAAATTTCAGTGAGAGAGATTTTAGAGTTCGGTACCGAAATGTAAAAACTAAGAAACACTTGAAAATCCTTATTATTGTATAAATACGAAAATCGGAATTAAAAACTAAAAATCTTGACGAGCTTAAGTGTTAATGTGTGTAACCAAACCATAGTGCGATTTAAAAGAACTGTACAACGCCATCTATCGAATGATATAGTAAACTTCTGTTGATTAAGGTTTTATTTCTAAATTTCACGCGTACGAAGTCGCGGGCAACAGCTAGACCTAAATATTTTTTTAATTATTGCTAAATGTTTGTACTACGACTGGGTGTTTTCTATGTATTATAAGTATGTATTTACAAAAGAAGCGTAGTTAATGTAGTACCTATATGCGTATTCTGGTATCCATAACACAAGCATGTAAGCTTAGCTTGCGACCAGAGGACGTTGTGTGAAATGTCCATGAATATTTATTTATTATTATTCATTAAAAGAACTAGAACTAACAGAAAAATACACTCAACAGAACATATCGGCTGTCCAATTTTAAAACCTAGTATCTGACAAGTTTAAAAAAATGTGTGTTTTTGCATTTTCGACCTTGTAGACCCGCTCTCCACATACTAGGATAGCAAAAACCCCCAAAAATTTGTAAAATACGAAGTTGCACAAAGTCGAAAACCTAGTATCTACAGTAAACGTTTTCAAAATGCAAAAATTACAAAATTAAAACATAGTATCTAACATCAACCATTTTAAAAACCTAGTAAGTGGTTGTAGTTACTTGGATTTAAAATGGTTCATGTAGATACTAAGTCAATGAAATGGTTGAAGTAAACGTCAAAACTCTCGCGCAACTTTAGTAAGTGAGAAGAAGTCGTTGCACGTGCGTGTTTTTGTCTATAAAAATGAGTAAAAATCAGTTTTATAGGTCGAAATTGATCTTGAGTGCTTTAAAAGAACAGCATGGTGAAATTTAAGTACGCTTCAGTGTATAATATTGTCTAGGTTTTTTGTTTTCCAAGGTTTTTTATGAATAAAAGGGCCTAACCATAAAATGATTACACAAGCATGTAAGATTTGTTGGTAACTGGCAAGATTTTATATTGTGTTTTGTTTTAATGAATTATGTGATTGCATGGTATTTGCAAGTTTGATTTTTTTCAATAACTAAAGTTTAAAGATACCGTGAAGAAAAATAACGTTATCCATTCAAATACAATATTGAATGTTTAGAAACTGGGTATTACATCTTGCTTATGCACAAATATACTTTATTTCAATTCATTTTGCACAAAACATTTCTGTCATAGCTTTGTTATGTACCTTAATCTGCTACCTACGGTTTCATACGTTTTTTGCAGCACGAGGGTAATGATTAAATCACAGTTTCTGCAGCAACCTACAACGACACACATTAACATATTATTATGCGCTCACGACCATTATCCCTAAGGGGGTTGTTACTTTTGTGATTCCTCTTACTCTGATATTATACAGGTTGATTCAAAAGTGCGTGGTTATATTTAAGGGTTGTGTTGGGTAGCTAATTTGAGAAATAATATTGACTTTTACTAAAACCCTTAAATATGACCACGCACTTCTAAAACATCCTGTGGATACCTAGTGCTACAACGAACGTTCTGTAAAGTTATCTTGCTTTTTTTGCTTTTTGTTTCCTACACACTAGCAACGTTCTGGTGATGGCATGGCTTTATAAAACATTTCATTTCAGATTAAATGAAAATACCTCAAGTTTGCCTTCATCAGTTAGCATTAAAGCAAATACAAAAAATAAATTATGCTTACAACCCTCAGACCCTAACAACACCATCCTCAAATGCATTGCATAGCACTTTTTCACTTACTGATATACCCTGCAACAACCTTTCGATTACTAACTCAACTGATAACACTCCTTTGGTAACTGAAGATGCTCCATTCAATTTCTACGACAATCCGATACCATGTTCTTCTCAGCAAAGTGATGTAAGCATGGAAGAGTTTATCGAAAATGTTTCGGATATTAAAATTTTTTTGGACAGTGATGATTCGGTAGCGGATCCAAGTTTCTCAATTCAAAAGTATCTAAATATTAAAAAATACCCACGATACATAGAAGAAACTAGTGAATCTGATGATGATACTAATTGCAACCCTTTAATTTCGAATAACATTCCGGCTCTTCTATGTAACGTACCGCAACATTCTGTATTCACAGCAACTTACCCGAATTCACTTATATTTACTAATGAGGCACCTGCTGCATCGCATATACAAACAAATACGCACATAAAAATATTTAAAAAAATATTCCAAGAGACATTAAAGAAAGTAAAAAGGAAGGCATACTCAAAACTTTATTACAGCTTATGCCAATGAATAGAAGGGAGTTTTGGCAAAGTTTACCGATTAATAATAATTCAGTTGATTTAGTTTCTGGTGGACATTAAGCGAATAATTTATTTTTATATCACTGTTTTTTAAATATTTTGAGTGATTATTTTTTGATTTTTTACTGTGAACAAATAGTGTTTGGTTTCCGATTAGCTGTTTCTTTTTACCTTTTTCATTAAAACTGCTTATTCCTGCCCATATTCATGTTATTTTATTCTCTTGTTTCTTACTAGGTTTATAAAATTGCATTTAGTTTCTACTCAGTAAATTCAAACCTAAATGAAAACAAAGCAAGTGATCTTACTAGGTCTATTAATTTGCGTTTAGTCCCCACTCAGTATATTTGAGAACTAGATGAAAACAAAGCAAGTGATCTTACTAGGTTTTGAAATTGTCACACTCAAAAAGTTAGGTCTAAGAAAACAATGTTTTTATTAGTAACTGCTTCTCTACGTACATTTTTTGTGATAGACGCATTAAAACTACTTTTTTATAAAGCCTGTTATGTACCTCAAATTTTGCAATCACTCCCAAGAAGGTACGACTAATATTATTGAAACGGCACGCTGTCAAACATGTGAAATTGTTTTTCGGCTCTCCTGTAAAATTTTGTTTTATGCAGATACTGGGTTTTGATATTTCACAGCCGATATTTCAAACGGTCTTTGATGTTTTAAATCTGCTAAGTCATATCTTCGGATTCCATGCTGACTTAGCCCAATATCTTTTAATAGACAGCTGTCTAAAACACAACTCGAAAAGGATTGTACTCCCTGTATCTTAGTAATGCTGATTTGGGCTTGCGATTTTTGTTTTCTGTTTATTAGTACTGATGGCTTCAATCTTTATAATTTATTACTAATTCAAAATTGAAAACCTAAATATAATAGTTTAGGCCGTGTGGTGCCGGTTTAAGAATACATGTCTCTCTGTCATTACCGCTTTTCTTCCCAGGGTGTTAAGGTAAAAGCCATCTCCTCTGTGAGTGACGGGAAACTCGAAAATAAACCCCATTCCAACACGTCAGCGCGGCATTGTAGACCAAATGGCCTCCCGAGTGGAGAAAGCCGGTGCCTACCAGTGGGAAGTTAATGCGCTGAAATAGGAAGAGAAGATTTACCTTCTTCAAATGCTTTTTAGACAATTACTGCAAACTAAGCCCTTTACCACCACTCCTGGTCAGTGTAGACCTTCAAGAAGTGGAGTAGACCCTTGCTGTTTGTGGGGCATAATCATTTCAGTCACCGATACAATAAAAGTTGCAGTTTACGGTGTGAATACACAAGGAGGTTTTTATATAGCTGTTGGGGTTAATTTATGTAGATACGGGACTTGAATAATAATGATAGTAACCTTGCACTTTTGTGCTAAGACTTGTGGAGTTGTTGGAAATATATGTATTTGCAAAGTTATGTACTCACAGATATACCACATGGTGTTTTTATCGCTACATCACTCAATCAACTTGAAACCACTTACCTACATTATATTACTTACTAAAAAATCAAGCACTAAATGGTACTTTCAGGACGCGCACGCCAGAATAACTTGCAGTAGTGACTAGAAAGAAATATACCATACATTTCTTTCTAGTTACTTGAAACTTATCGTCACATTATGAACAATTTACACAATGTCTTTATAAATTGTAGCCTTTAAGTTATTCTGATGTATAAGCTACATTATTGTAAAGTTTCATTAAAATCTATTCAGTAGTTTTTGCGTGAAAGAGTAACAAACATCCAAACATCCATAATCTAAAACTTTCGCATTAATAATATTAGTAGGATGTGTGCGTGAAATATGTATCTATGTGTGTCTCGGATTGCAATATCAAATCAACCTATTGCAGTCTACTGCTAGATATATGCCTGTCCCAATTCTCACCGCAATGCAATTACGATAGCTATATAGGTATACCTACTCTTGTAATTATAAAATAATCTACTTAGTTCAAAAACTAAAAAGCAGGCTTCGAAATCCTAAATATTGTTTTAATTACTGCATTTTCATCGGTCCTTGTTAGCTGTGCAAAATTTCAGATCAATCCGACTACTGCAAGTGAGTGAAAATCACTTTTAAAGATTCCGTTACATAGATTAATACATTGATAGATACCTACCGAACTGATGATAACGTATTAAAAATCGTTTTTGCAATATTTTTTACTGATACTTCGCTTCTGTATTTGTATTCGATAACTGTACTATCTAACACATTAAGAAATTTTTAAATCGGAACAGAGTTGTTCCTGAGATTAGCGTGTTTAAACAAACAAACAAACTATTCAGCTTTATAATATTAATAAATATCTAAAACAATCTTAGAACAATAACATTTTAAGAACTTCAGGGAACACAAACATCTAAGTTCTAACAATTTTGTGATAAAACTTTTTGCGTATAGTTTTAAGTTTTGTGGGCAAAGATAAAGTATGCAATTTAGAAAATTGGTTGGGTAAAGATAAATAGACATCTCATCATAACAAGTTATGCTTTTGTGCTAATAGAAAATTGTTATAGGTCAACATTAAATAGCCACCATCATGTAATTTTAAAATCTTCACATGTACTCAAAAATGTATTCCTCTGTCACAGTTGGGAAAAATAAAAGTACGATTTCTACTCGATCACGAAGGGTTCCGTAGAGTTACCTATTTATATAAAATTTAACATCCATACTCACTACTACTGTCTAACTATTACTTTTCTCGAGATACAGCCTGGTGACACTACACTACACCTTGATCTTTCTTAGCCAAAAGGGAGAGAAGGGATAAAGCCTGGTGACAGATTTTTAGTCGATTGGACAGACTGCAAATCGAAAACATGACAGTTTTTTTCAAATTTAGTAAAAACACATAAAAGTTATTGTAACTTTTGATCCACTTAGAATTTTCACATGACAGTCTTTGCTATTTAACAACAAATTAATGCCATATAGCGAAAAAACGATAAAACAAAAAATGCACATATCAGGTTTGGTAATCGCACCGACGACATGTTTTTTTAATTTTCTTGAAATAAAAATGTTTTGATAGACTGACAGACAGATATACGGACACCGGATGATCCTTCTTTGTATTAAAACCCAAAAAATATTTCGAATTAAAAAAAATAAGGCTCTCATCATAAAATCAATAAATTCAATAATATTTTATCGAGGTCGTGGGTTCAAGTCCCGCTTGCGGTGATCACTTTTTCAACTACAATTTAATTTATTAAGTAAAGGCATAGCAAGTCAATTGCAAAATTAATAAAATTACTTTCTATACTTAATATTATATAGCTGAAGAGTTTGTTTGTTTGAACGCGCTAATCTCAGGAACCACTGAACTGATTTAAAATATTCTTTCAGTTTTGAATAATATATTTATCGAAGAAGGCTATAGGCTATATAACATCACGCTGCGACTAATTGGAGCGAAACATCAGTGAATAATTTTGTAAAAACAGTGAAAATTTTCTAAATTCTATACGCAGTGGCGTCAAGAGACTTTTATGCATAAAAATAAAGCACAAATATATAATTAAATAGAAATTTTTATGACGATAATAACATAATTTGAGAAACAAAAAATGCTATAAAACTTGTTTAATTTCACAGTAATTTGAATACACAAAGGATTGTGATTCAAAGTTTAATAATAAAATTGTATTCGCAAAAAACAAAACTTAATGAAATCGTTGATAAAGTTTAATGGACATTATTAAAAAGATAACTCCGTTTCAAAAGAATTTTGATGACAGTGTAAACCCACAATTTAACTTTATAAGAAAACTTGATTGTCCAAGTTGTACAAAAATAAACATGTCAAAAACCTATTTTTAACACCCTTTTTTAAGTTCAAGTCAAGTCAAAGTCAAAGTATTTTTTTATTGTGGACAAATGACAATGCCATAATATAAAAAAATATTTAGGATTATCTAGCGTGTTTTTTACTTTTTGAACTAAACATATTTATTATCTTTTTAAAACGTTTAAATAAATTAATATGCGTCACAAACGGCATATTAATCCATAATAATATATCGCGACAGAGACAGATATACATAGAAAAAAGACGAGGCGAGAAAGAAAAAGATAATATATCTGTCTTTGACGGAATATTAGTGATCGAAGCTTTGACGTCATAAGTATAGATACAGCTCGTTATATTGATATATCTGTCTCTTTCTCGCTATATTAATATATCGTTATATGGCGTTTGTGTTTGCGACTTGGACTCGCAGGCTACAGGGGTTCCGTACCGTTATTATCATAATAAATTCGTCCTTCTTCTCCAGCCCATTTAAGTCGCACTGTTGGGCACGGGCCTCCTCCACTTTGGGGGGATTATGGTCTACTGTGCCGTGCTGACCAGGCGTGTTGGCACAGGGTTTATTTTCGAGTTTGCCGTCTCTCACAGAAGATGTTATCTGTGCGCAATATCCCTTAGCTGACTTTTACAGCACCCTTGGGAGGAGATGGGGTGGTGACACTTGTATTCTTAATCCGTCACCACACGAAGAATTCGAAATTCGTCCTAGCGACCCCAAATAACGAGATAAGGGTAAAAGAATGATGATGATGAATATTTGTTGTTATAGTCTATATTATCTATAATTCTATACAAATATTATAAAGCTGAAGAATTTGTTTATTTGAACGTGCTAACCTCAGAAACTACTGGTTTGAATTGAAAAAATATTTTTGTGTTGGGTAGTCCATTTTTCGAGGAAAGATAATTATATGCTATATAACATCACGCTGCGACCAATAGGAGCGAAGCATCAGTGAAAAGTGTTGCAAAAACGGGGATTTTTTTAAAAATCTACGCGTACGAAGTCGCGGGCCACAGCTAGTACCATTATGTTTTAAAAATAAAAAGTATCTTTGGTTGATTGAAAAATCAAATTTAAGTTATTGCAAAAGTTTTAAGCATAAAAGTACCGTAAAAGGTGTAACCTAAATATTACAAAATACTTATCGAATAACCCGAATATGTTCACTTCTCCATATTAACATAAGGTTTAACCGTTTTTGTAACATGCCTCATTTGTTACGTAATATATGGTTAAACCTCTATTCACAGCTTTAAATACATAGTAATAATTTATTTGGTTTAAGAACTGAAAAGGCACTTTTAAAAAGCCTAAATATTTTATTTAAATATTACTTTGTTATCGGTCTTTGTTGACTGTGCAAAATTTCAAAGATTTTGTTTCATATATAGGTATATTGATAGATACTTACCACGCTCATAAGACGTGTTAAGAAGAATGGTAGTCATTGTGTCATCTCTCTCAAGCCTATAAACGTCCCACTACTGGGTACGAGTCTCCTCCACTTTGAGAGGATTATGATCTATTATGCTGCGCTAACCAGGCATGTTGGCATAGAGTTTGTTATAGAGATTTCCCTCTCTCACAGGGGGTGTTATCTACATGTACAATATCCCTTAGCCAGCTTTTACAGTACCATTGGGAGAAGATAGGGTGGTGACACTTGTATTCTTAATCCGTCACCACGCAGACCATACACCTACGCATACGAGTAAAACTGTACGATATAACTAGTTTCAAACTAACAATAAACGACGCAATAATAGAGGGCGTTGTGACGTTAGAGATTAAAATGACCCTTTCACGAATATGATTAATGATTGATGTGACACTTTGTTAACTAAATTAATTATTCACATAATGTAACATGTTGCATTTACAACAACTTGACAACTGAATATTTTATATTACAGTTTATAGTTTAATGTATCAAAAACTGTTATTTTTCTGCTTACGTCTTACTCTTGGGAACTTGCCTTTTCTTTTTTTGAAGGGTATTTGATCTACAGAGAGTGGTTCAACTGTTCAAGAGGATAATTTTTTTATAATTTTTATAAGTTTGGTTTCTAAATCCATTATAATAAACAACTAAATCTTATTTCAAAGAAATCCTCGACATTTTATTTTTCCCAAGACAGTGCAGATTGGCAATTAAAACGTTCTAAATGTTTACAAACAATGTTCGAACAGCGAGAAACAAATATATCTTTTAAAAAAATAACATTTTTAAAAAGATATAATAATGTTTGTTTTTCTTTTCTGTTTTGTGTTTGACATCTTTTCATAAAAAGATAATTAAATGTTGTAGTAGAACTTTCGGAATGCTATGAAACATGAATTATTAATAGCGTTTCACATTCTACTTCTTTCAGTGCATTGAAGAAAAATGACGATTCTCGAAAATCACTTTCAAAATATCCGTTACATAGATTAATACAATGATAGATACGTTCCGAACTAATGTAAGCATGTTAAAATGTATCCCTCCTTGACATTAGAACAAAACAATATGAAGGTTTTAATATTATGCTGAAGAACTTAATTACATTTATTTAATTAACTCTAATATTGTGCTGGAATCAAACTTATTAAGAAAACAGGATCCTTGACAACACACAACTCGACTTATCAAGTTACTCACATAATTAACGGAAGTTTTCCATACGAACACGAAGTTAGTAATATCTTTCTGTAAGACGGTATAAGAGCATAAAAACCAGTAGGAATAGTTCTATACACTGTTTTCTTCTTTTCTAATAAGGTTAAGTTTGTAATATGCATTTAAGGGGTCATATCCGAAAGCAGTCTTCTTATTTTAAAAAGATTTTAGTTAATAGGATACTACAGTCTCTTAGACTGCTATATGCTATATACATATAACGTCGATATGAAATTCAAAATATCAGATGTAGTGTCTATGCCTACATCACTCATTCCGCTTGAAGCCACTTACATAATTATTATTATCTATGTGTGAGTGAAAATGTATCTATGTGTGTCTATGAAACTAGCTATACGTCATATGAAACGTCATTATTCTATGAAGTACAATTTAGCTAGACTAAAGTTACTTATCCTCAATTTTAAACGTCAACCCAACATCTGGTGTGACTGTGGTCGCGGGCAACAGCCAGTTGTCAAATATACTATCAGGTTATTTAGTGTCGAGGTAACGCACACGAACAATAAAGTAATTATATAATCGCTCGCAGAAACTGCACAAAATTGTCACATGGTAAGAGATGACGCTGTCTGTACACTATCCATAATTATAAAAAATGCCATAGTACATTTTTCAGGCTGTCGCTTTAGCCAACTCCTGTTGTGTGAATGCTCTAAGTGACTAAGTTGTAATATCTCTCCGAGATGTAGGAACTTTCATACTAATAAGAAACTCGAAGATATGTGTATTATATTGGATAAAAGGTGATGACAACTTATACAAGAGTTGAAGAGAAATAAAGTAAAAGTGTGAATCTTCCCACATTTTTATGGTTCCGTACACACAGAAGTGATCAAGAACATAATTATTAAATTTATTATTTTTTGCAATTGACTTGCTATGATTTTTACTTAATAAACTAAAATAAAGTGAAAATAATGACGCACGCTCTATCGACAGAGCTATCATTGTTCCTGCACATGTTAAAAAACTGTGGTGAGAGATTTGGTAAACTAACTGTAAACTAGATGTCGCCCGCAACTTCTTACGCGTAGAATTTAAAAACTAAACGCTGACAAATTATACAAAACAGCTATCTTCTTGAACCACACTATCTATTAAAAAACCGCGTCAAAATCCGTTGCGTAGTTTTGAAGATATAAGCTTACATAGAGACATACACACAAAATAACGACTTTGTTTTGTAATAACTAAAGATTAGAACGTATTTATACATTTTTTAGGGTGTGTTTCGTAGCGAATCTTTAACGATGATATCTATATACTTCATAAGTTTGCAAAAACATCAGTAAATATAGCAAAGGAAAAAAAAACCAAACCCTTTTTTTTTCTCTATTGTGCTCATTTACTTCTCAGTAAAACATTCCCTTTAGTTTTTCCTTCAAGTCTACTAATAGGTTCACGTATTAGAAACATTTGAGCGTCTCCTTGTGTTATTTTTTGTTGTCATCAACTGTTTTGTTCGTTGGAGCAACCTTCAAGTTTTTACTTTACCTGTGTAATTTTGGTGGTGATTAATCTATGATACTTGTGTAGTATTTATTCTTGAACAATCTTATTCAGTATTCTTTGGTCCCAAGCTAGTGTTCTTCTCTTCTCCAGCCTATTTACGTCCCACTGTTGGGCACGGGTCTCCTCCACTTTGGAGGGATTATGGTCTACTGTGCCGCGCTAACCGAGCGTGTTGGCACAGGGTTTATTTTCAAGTTTTCCGTCTCTCACAGAGGATGTTATCTGTGTGCAATATCCCTTAGCTGAATTTTACAGCTCCCTTGGGAGGAGATGAGGTGGTGACACTTGTATTCTTAATCCGTCACCACACAGATCATACGTCATCAGCTAATGTTATTAGTATATAAATCCATTATTGTTATTTATACTTTTTTATTTATTTTTTATTTAGTATACCATAAAATTATAATTGTCATTATGTAGGTATGTATATATATATATCTCTCGTAACATATTTATAAATTAACTTGCGCCACAATATACCTTCTCTTTAATGCACTAGTTCCATCCTAAGGTTGTCTGTAAGAGATCACAATTTGTGATCAGACCGCCTGTTGTACCTAGCTTAAGTACTGTTAGTTAAAATTCATTCCAATGTTTTACTGGCGTACAATAAAGAGTATTCATTCATTTATTAAATACAAGCAATTAATCTAATCACGCTAAACGTCCAGGAGCGGGGCAATAACTATACAAGTGGTAAACCGCAAGCATTAGTAAGTAATAATTGCCCATCTGCTCTGTAAATTTCACACCCAAATATGTTTCTCTGAGAGGTCCTTAAGAAGTTCATTGACCTTAAGATATTATTATTATTCTCAATAATATTTATTTTAGACATCAAAATAACAATGATTTATTAACATATATAAGATATTGAACTCAAGAACTGAATACAAACATATTCTAAGATAGATAGTTTATGAATAATTCAGGAACATCAAGAAAAAACTTACATAAGTTTTTTGAAGTAAGTTGGTATATTGTTACAACGTTAGTTATACATTGTGTCGGCAAAGTGTAATAGTACCACCACATTAAGAGCGCAACAAACAGCATCTTTACTTAATAAAAAACAACGTTTTTATTTTTTTATGTATGTCCCTATGTGAACTTATATCTTCAGAAGTACGCAACGGATTTTGTTGTGGTTTTTGTATTAGATAGAGTGGTTCAAGAGGATGGCTTTTTTGTATAATTTGATAAAATTTTGTTTTTAAATTACACGCGTACGAAGTTGCGGGTGACAGCTAGTGTTAATATATATTTATATACCGAGATGTATCTATACTTATGACGTCACCGACAGATATATCTGTCGCTTTCTAGCTATATTAATATCCCGTGACGTCCTTTACTTTCCGTGGCTATAGTACGACTGGGAGTGTGAAGATATTACTGACACCTTATAATTTTGTTTTTCTATTAGATTGTTCTATCCATCTATCAAAATAATATAAGTGTCACCTCCCCAAATAATACTCCAGCGGGGGTCGTATTAGTCGATTAAGGGAACAACCTCACATGATACCTGTACATATATCCAAGGAGGGTTGACGTTAGGCAGACGACCGGGAGTAGAAATGAGCTAAAATTCAATGTAAGATGGAGACAATCATGTAGTGGCGATCCCAAATATTCAGATAAGGGCAGGAAAATATAAGTATTCATGGACATTTCACACAACATCCTCTGTTCCCAAGCTGTGCTTATATGCTTGTGTTATGGGTATCGGAATACGGATATACTATTAAATACTACTTTTCTTTTGTAAATACATACCTATTTATAATACATAGTAAACATACAGACGCAAATGAAAATGAATGAATGATGAGTCCAAAAAATAGAGGTTAACCTATTATTTATGCTACCCTTAAAAATGAATAGGCTTTTAAAAATCCTTACTAAATATAAAATTGTCAAGTTGCAACCAAGAATTTTAACGTCACAAAGGGTCGACATTCCGAAATCGACACCTGTCGAAAACAATTTCAACGGTGTATTTCTCTGGTCCTTTATACCCGGTATAATGGTAGTCAGAATTTACAGGCTGTATTGTAAGTCACACTGCTTTTTTAGGGTTCCGTACCCAAAGGGTAAAAACGGGACCCTATTACTGAGACTTCGCTGTCCGTCCGTCCGTCCGTCCGTCCGTCTGTCACCGGGCTGTATCTCAAGAACGGTGATAGCTAGACAGTTGAAATTTTCACAGATGATGTATTTCTATTGCCACTATAACAACAAATACTAAAAATAAAATAAAATAAATATTTAAGGGGGGCGCCCATACAACAAACATGATTTTTTACCGTTTCTTGCTCGATACTAATAACGTTGCCTTATGTTGCATAGATAATGGTACGGAACCCTTCGTGCGCGAGTCCGACTCGCACTTGACCAATTATTTTTAAATATTTAGATACATTTACACAAGCTAAGCTTATACATATGGCTACTAAAATATGGATATACTACATAATACATATACTACTTTTCTTTTGTAAATACATACTTATATTACATAGAGTACACCCAGACGCAGTACAAACACTTGTATGACAAATATTAATATCACACAAATAATTGTCCTAAACGAGGAATGAATCTGTGACCTCGTGAACAGCCGCGGCAGTGTATTGCATGCACTACTAGACCAGAAGGTCCATCTAATTTCATCAGTATAGTTCATTTTTAAAGAGTTTTATTTCTGCTTTATTCTAGTTAATACTAATAATTAATACTAATATTAAAAAGCTAAATAGTTGGTTGGTTTGTTTGACAATCTTAGGAACCGCTGGTCCGATTTGAAAAATTCTTTCAGTGTTGGATAGTACATTTATCGAGGAAGGCTTTTGGTTATATATGATCACACTGTGACCAATAGGAGCGAAGCATTAGTGAAAAATGTTGCAAAAAGAGAAAAAAAATATAAATCTTTATCTATACTTCTATACAAATTTGTTTGTAATAAAGAGTTTGTTTGTTTGATCGCGCTAATCTCAGGAACCACTTGGCCGATTTGAAAAATAATTATTCAGTGTTAGATAGGGCATTTATCGAGGAAGGCTTTAAGCTATATAACATCACGCTACGATTAGTAGAAGCGAAGCAGTAGTGAAACATGTTGCAAAAACGGGGAAAGTTTTCTAAATTCCACGCGGACGTAATTGCGGGTAACAGCTAGTACGAGATAAAGATAAGTCACGGGCAACATACATAATATTGTAATGTAGTGATTTTTGTTACTTTGTTACAAGTTGCAAAATCTCTCCTCTGCCAAGAGTTTTGTGCGAAAGTTTCTGTAAGCTTGCAGACATCAAGTTGTGAAGTGCACAAACATTAATAATGTAACATGATGCATTATACATTAACTTTGTTGCGACAGAAACTTGCGTAGTCTTTACTTATTATAAGACAAAGTTGTTATTTTTGTACATCAAATGCGATGTAGAATCAATCGAGTAACATTTTAGTGGAGAAATTGGTTAGTTTTAGCACTACCGCAATAGCTGAGATGGCAGACCGACGGAACGATATTCTGAAGTCGTGGGTTCATGTCCCGTTTGCAGTGATCTACTTTTTCCATTATAATTTAATTTTTTAAGCATCTTATAGTATTTATAAAACTAAACACATATTTATCTATATACAACGTGTTTCAGAAAGGTGTAGTCATATGTGAACATCGTTATAAATGGCCGGTGACTAGGCACTAGGCATGGATGAAATTACAAATACTAGTTATATTATGACTTTTATGTGTTCATAAAAGTTTAATTAATTTATTAAATTAATCAATCTTCTTTAAATACAACACTACTATGAGGTCATCTTTTATCATAAGGTTCAATCGCATTCAATAAACCGTAAACATCGCATAATTGATGCGTTTCTGGTTATTATATTCTATTCTAGTTATTTAATAGAAGGCAATAAACAAAAAAAAACTTACCAACTGTATTTTTCTATGTGTAACTGTAATATTTATAATATTTAAGGCCTATCTAATGCAACTTTAAATTATGACTACACCTTTCTGCAACACGTTGTATAACGGCAATCTATAATGAATACCGGAATTAAAAATGTATTAATAAAATTTTCTAAGTCATAAATGCATTATGAATAATCTCGTAGCTCCGTAGCATCTACGTAGAACTGCTACGAGCGCCCAGTTGCCTCAAGTAGCGCACTACAAGCGTACGTCTACGCTGCTACAATACGATGTCGAAACCGTATTCTGAACAAAATAAACGCCTGCGATTATCAAATTATCTAAGTGATAATTTAAGTGAAAATATTTTAAAATCTTAATTTCTTGTAACAATTATTGTGTAGTGATTAGTGAATATAATTGCGTTTTAAAATGATTGAGATGAAACGGATTTGTAAGCTTATTTTTCGTCTGCTGTTTCTGGTCGATGGTAAGCCTTATTAATTATTTTAATAGACCGTGAATAATTAGCAACTTGCTATAGGACCCGGTTTAATGCGAGTGAAGCTTCGCGAATAAATTAAACTTGCTTCATTCATATCCATGTAGTTTCTTGTCTCTTTTTCTTCATAGGATTCAGTTTTAGAGCGGACGTCTAACTTCTGATGTTATTGAAAGAAAAAAATAATTAAAAATAAAATTGCATATCAAAGTTAAGTTCGACGGGCTTTCTGGTGGAGTGGTTCATGTAACGGACTGTCGATCACGAGGTCGCGGGTTCAATTCCCGCTTGGGATAATCATTTGCGTGATATTTATAAATGTCATACAAATGTTTGTACTGCGTCTGGGTGTTAACTATACATTATATGTATGTATTTACAAAAGAAAAGTAGTATATGTAGTATATCCGTATTCTGGTACCCATAACACAAGCATATAAGCTTAGCTTGGGACCAGAGGACGTTGGATAAAATTGTTTGTTAGAGACGGAAAGCTCGAAAATATACCCTGTGCTAACATGTCTGATCAGCGCGGCACAGTAGACCTTAATCCCTCCCAAAGTGAAGGAAGCTTGAGCCCAACAGTGAATGGGCTGGAGAGAGAGAGAGAGAAATAAGCTATTGTTATTTATGAGTGTGTATTTAGAAAAATAAATCAAAACAGCTTGCCAGTTCTGTCAGTTATTGTCAGTGACTGTCCTCGTCGCAAGTGGTTCATGTAACAAACTGCCGCGGCCGTTTATAATGTTGTAGGTTTGATTTTTGCATAGGACAATCGCTTGTGTGGTAATAATTTGTCAAACAACTGATTGTATTTATGTCAAGAAATAATATATAAATATTATGCCCATAGCAAATAAGCTCAGCTTGGGACCAAAGGACGTTGTCCAAAAATATTTATTTAGTAAAATCTTTCGTACTCAAATTGACAAGTAAGTTTCATTTCTCGCAAAAGTTTGCAGTTTTCAAAACTAAGTAAGTTGGAGAAGTAGGAATTTCTAAAGTTGTTAAATAGTTGTATTTAAGATAACTCATGAATCTAGAATGTTAATTTGTTCTTACACTTGAGTGATCTATAATTTTAATGAATTTTACCACACTTATAATAAAGACACTAAGACATCAAGAAGGAGGTACATAAATCTAAATTTTTGTTTGTAAATTATGCATGAAATATTACAGTAGAATTTGTGTAACTTGGTGGCCAATAGGTCTGATAAAATTAATTTATACGAAATTAGAAATTAATTGTTAGATATCCCTTACTCCGTCCTCTGCTGGACATAGATAGGGCTTTCAAGTGGTAGGGGACAAATTCGCAGGTTTTTAATTTCAAAATTTTTGTTAAAAATAGCCTACATAAATAAAGGATTTTCTGTCTCTATTTCAGTAGCTACTTACGATCTTAATGATATAAAACATAATGTATAACATTTATTTTAAAAGTCTGTGCATAAGCTAACTTTTTAATTTTCCTTCTCTTTAAATTTTAGCCTTAAATTTCGGACACGGACGATTTCGGAGTCACAATTATATCTACTATCTATTCTGTGATCTCCATGCTCACGGGTAGGATTGAAATATCAAACATGTAATAGGCGTTTAAATCCATAAGAAATGTTTTTATTTGAATAAATGAGTCGCGTAAGTGTTAGAGAAAAATAAGTGCTTAAAACTTACCAAAGACGCTTTACGAATAATTCATAGTATTTACCATAACATACAGGAAAGTTTGCGAGCTCGAGTGTTTTTTTTTAGCTATAAAAAGAAAGTTAGTAAGTTGAGGACCGTGGTTAAGCTTTAACTGTATGAAATATTCATAACATCTACTAAAAATCTTTTAAAAGCTTTAAGAGCAATTTAGAATTCGGTTTGCATGAGAATTCAAAATTTTTAGATCCAAAGTAACTGAAGTATTGAGTGTACTAAAAAAATATTATTATTATATCGTCACGCGTTTTGTCTGGGGATAGGCAGTAACTAAAGAGTGCTATCTGCCACGGTCATACGGCTATGTATCTGGTCATAAATGCTCGACGGTGCGGTTTTGAAAAAAACTAAATAGATGCTTAAATTATACCATAGTTACAGCAACCTGTAGAGGAAATAGAGTAGTAATACTTGTATTTTTTATCCGACAATATACGAACTTTTTAAATTCGTTACAAGTGAATAGTCGGCAACTTTGGATACATTTTTGAGGATCGATAACAATTAAAACATTTAATGTAATATTTTATAACACGTCGTCGTACACGTCGATACACGCGTTTAAATCCGTAAAAAGTGGTTTTATTTAATACATTTAATAATTTGACTAAAATGTCCTGATTGATATCTTTATTTTTAGATATAGCCTGGTTTCCTATTAACTTCAGTGAAAATTAGTCGTAATATCAACGAACCAGTTTCTTCTTTTTTTCACAGGTAGTGTTTGGTCTCTTCGTAACCTTTCCATCTCTGTACCACGAGCGGTCCTCTCTGGAGAAGGCCAATCTGCCATATTAAGATGTTCCTATGACTTAGAAGATGCAGCTCTGTACTCCATCAGATGGTACAGAGCTGAGACAGAGTTCTACAGGTTTGTGCCGAGAGAGATGCCTCCTACCATGGTGTTTCCACTACCTGGTGCCTCCGTAGATGTAAGTTCCTATACCTTTAGGGCATATTATGTGTGTTACATGCCATATTATCTACTCAAAGTGGTAAACGTGTTATTTTTCGTTTAAAGCTTGTTATGAACTGTCAAAATAAACTTGCTTCATGCTGGAATAGTCAAAGTGCTTATAGAATATCAATTTGATCTACCAAGATTGTTATTTTTGTAAATTAAACGGGTAAAATCGTACTATGTATAATTTGCTTAAACAGTTGACGCAGTCTGATGATCACCAAGTGCGGATAGTGAACTTGAACCGTAGACTGAGCGGTGACTACCAGTGCGAAGTATCAGCTGACGCTCCACTCTTCCACACTGATATACGATCTGCACCACTCACTGTTGTTGGTAAGTGTACCTTGTTATTTATGAACTTAACCTTAGATTGAACGATGACTACCAGTGTGAGGTTACAGCTAATATTCCACTCTTTTAGACTGACATAAATGGTCTGCCCCATACACTGTTGTTAGTCGTGTACCTCTTGATATAAGAATCGGACTATAGACTGAGTGGTGACTTAAACGAAGTGTCAGCTGACTCAACGCTCCATCATATTTAGTCAGTTCCAAATCATGTTTTACTAGTCTGTTTCTCAAGTTCTCTCTCCAGCCCATTATCGGCCGACTGTTGGGCACGGGCCTCCTCCACTTTGGAAACGATTATGGTCTACTGTGCCGCGCTGACCCAGCGTGTTGGCATAGGGTTTAGTTTCATGTTTTCAGTCTCTCACAGAGGATGTTATCTGTGTACTAGGTACTTAGCTGGCTTTTACAGCGCCATGGGAAAGAAAAGGAGTGGTGAAACTTGTATTCTTTGTCCGTCACCACACGGACGATTTTTAGTGATTGAAATATTTCAATTTTATACAGATCCACCATTCCGAGCACCATATCTGACAATATCTCACGACAGCTACGCACGTGGAGACGTTTTGAAAGCCAACTGTTCAGTAGATGAAGCGTACCCATCGGCAAATATTTCTTGGATAATTGATGCTCATAAAGTGAGTTTTTTCTTAGGAGATCGCATATTTTTGACGAGTCTGGTGATTGAGTGGTTCATGTAACAGACTGCCGATCAAGAGGTCGCGGGTTCGATTCCCGCTCAGGACAATCATTTGTGTGATTTTTCTAATTTTCATACAAATATTTGTACTGCGTCTGGGTGTTTCTATGTATTATAAGTATGTATTTACAAAAGAAAAGTAGTATAAGTAGAATATTCGTATTCTGGTACCCATAACACAAGCATATAAGCTTAGCTTGGGACGAGTGGACGTTGTGTGAAATGTCCTTGCATATTTATTTATTTATTTTATGATAATTTCTTTGCTATTCCTATTTTCCTCTATGTTCCTATCAGATTCGCAGGAAGTTGATGGAAATGAGTCTCCTCTTCAAAATTTTCCGTCTTGCCTCATATAGGAAATTGTTACTACTCTTATTAACGATTCATTTTTCAATCTATAGGGACTTAATATTATAAAGCGGAAGAGTTTGTTTGTTTGAACGCGCTAATCTCAAGAACCACAGGGCCGATTTGAAAAATTCTTTCAGTGTTAGATAGGGCATTTATTGAGGAAGGCTTTAAGCTATATAACATAACACTACGGCCAGTAAAAGCGAAGCAGTAGTGAAAAATGTTGCAAAAACGGGGAAAATTTTCTAAATTTCACGCGAACGGAGTCGCGGGCGTTTCATCGCAACAACAAAAGGACGAGGTTATACTGTTTATCTGTTTGTTTGTTATCTGATTTTTCCATCAATTGTAAACCTATTTAAAATCTCTGAAGGATTACTTCGGTGTCCATCTATCAAGCTGTTTGTTAGTCTAATTCTATTTTCATATTAGATAGCTGAAACTATATCCTGGACTTCAGACCAAGATTTCAAGGAACGAGGAGCTTTCAGTCAAATAGAAGTGTCCATACTTGAACATTACAAGATAGGATTATCTTATACAGGTTCAAGTCTGTACAACGCCTATCAGAATCATTACTATGGGGTCGAAGTAGAGCCAAAGAATAATCGTGATATTTTAAGGTTAGTTACATTTACTGTCCGTGTGGTGATGGATTAAGAATACACATGTCACCACCCGTTTTTATTCCTGGGGGCGCTGTTAGAGCCAGCTAAAGGATATTGTAAACAGATAACATCCTTTGTGAGAGACGGAAAACTCGAAAATAAACCCTGTACCAACACAGGCGGTCAGCGTGGCACAGTAATCCGTAATCCCTCCCAAAGTGGAGAAGGCCCGTGCCCAACACAGTCGTCGTCGTGTGTCGTTCTTCTCGTCATAATTTTGTGCCTTTTCCCAATTATTTGGAGTCGGCGCAACATTCCTCTACATCCATCTTTTTTTGTTTGAACGCGCAAATCTCAATAATCATTAGACCGATGTGAAAAAAATTCTCAGTGTTGGATAGTACATTTATCGAGGAAGGTTATAAACTATATAACATCACGCTGCGACTAATAGGAGCGAAGCATCAGTGAAAAATGTTGCAAAAAACGGGAGAAATTTCTAAACATTTTTTGTATTATTTGGCCAAAACCTTATCAACTGTCTTATGATGAAAGGCTGAATCAATAAAATCTTAGTCCATTCGATGAAAAGGAACTGACTTTTTATATTTCATTCTACAGGTATACATTAATCCCTCCGTCAAGTGGTCAGTTCACACTGAGCTGCTTAGCAACAATTTTCGATATATATGACAGGATGAGTGAGCCTGTTACCATCAGAGAAGATGCTCCTCTTCCAGCATCCGTCACTGGTGAAGACTCTTCAGGTTAAAATTTTTATTATCTCATAATTATGTACGTTTTTATCTGTTGGACTCCTGCCAAAAATCTACATGGTGTTAAAGGTGTAATTTGAAATTTAATACCCAGATTCAATACAAAATTAATATGATATTTTTATACAAATAATTATCTCGAATAAAAATCGAACCCGAAACAAATAACAATTAAATAAATTCTCTAAAGTTTTGAATATAATATTCTGTAACATTTGCACAAATCATTTGTTTAAATAAGATCACTTTTTCGGTCCCACCCGTGACCACAGTACCTGACAAGTCTTCGAAAAGTCGGGCCAAAATTTAAATATACGCGTCTAAATCCGTAAAAAGTAGTTGAGAATAAATAAGTATTTTCTATTCCACAGGTACTGTCATCCTCAACAGTATGTTATTGCTATCCTTCTGCTCAACCACACTCCTGGTATATGCGTTATGATACTCAGCCAAAATAACTGATAACAGAACGCACTGATTATGTAGATATTTGTAAATTAAAGAATGTTTGTACACATACAACTAATTTATTTTTAACTGACTTCAAAAAAGGAGGAGTTTCTCAATTAGTCTGTATGATTTTTTTTTCATGTTTGTTATCTCATAAATTTTAACTGTGCTTTTAATTTTAATTGATTTAATTTTAAGTGATTTTAATTATTCTTTTTTTATTTGAAAGCTGGTGGTTCCCTTGTGGTCCCATTGGCACCAGGTCAGGATATGAGGAGGTTATCTTCTGAGAAATCGAGGAAAACCCTCAAATTACAATGCCACATGAAGTTGATAGAACTTTTTTTAATTATTGTAAATGTAAATTTGAGTAGGCCATAGATTTAAGATAACAATAGGCCCAACAAAAATATTAAATCCACAAATCCCACGACGCGCGACTATCAAATTATTGTAAACTAGCTGTGCCCCGCTGTGTTACCCGCGATAAAAAGGATAAAAGGGTACTTTTAGTTCACCACTTTTATCTAAGTACCAAATTTAATTCCAATCAACACAGCCGTTTGAGCGTAAAGGAGAAACAAAACAGTTTTTTCGATTATCCCACGGGAACCTTGCATTTTTTCGGGATAAAAAGTAGCCTATGTGTTAATCTGGTACATAAGCTACATTATTGTAAAGTTTTATTAAAATTTATTCAGTAATTTTTACGTGAAAGAGTAACAAACATCCAAACATCCAGACTTGCAAACTTTTACATATACATATACTATTAATATCCTACTTTTCACGTTGCCAGAAAGACAAGAACACAGTTATGTCGGTGCCATTAGCCTATTATTGTAATAGTCGCATATTTACTGATAAGAATAACTTTTTATAATCGGACATGTAAAATGCTCATCATTGATGTATAGTAAGATTAAATGTCGTGATAGATATTTGACATAATTTAAGAATTACATAAGCTATTGATTCCTGTAATGTTAAATTTTATTTTTATGTTGCTGATTTTATTCCTACCAAATTATGAAATGTAAATAAATTTGTTAGTTACAAATATTATTGTATTATTTATATATATATAAGTAACCCTAAGTTTTCTTTGTTCAGTAATTGAGTTATCCTGTAAAACAATATCACAATAGCTTTATTATTGCAAGTTGGCGAAATGCCCAAAATACAGAGTAATAATTTGTACAAAAAATAATCCTTGAAATTTTTGCTATGACTGGCGCACAGTGTCCTTCCGCTAGGCAAAGACCTCAAACCCTTCATAGCTTTTTAGTCTTAGGCGTATAAAAATTTTTAAATTAAGAAACATAATTTCAACAACAGTGACGGACGGAAATCTCGAAACTAAATCCTATACCAACACGCCTGGTTCAACGAAAATAGATCCTGAAATTGAGGATGCTTATCTCCAACCGTGGATATTAACGAACTGAAAACGAAAATATTCGTAAACTATCAAACGACTAAAGCACACGTTACAAGGAATACTGATCACATGCCAATAATCTATACTTATACTAGCTGTTGCGCGTGACTCCGTCCGCGTGGAATTTGGAAATTGTTTTTTCGCAACAATAGGTAGCCTATGTCCTTTCTCAGGGTCTAAAGATTGTTTGTGCCAAATTTCATCAAAATCGGTTGAGATGTTTAAGCGGGAAAGCGTAACAGACAGACAGACAGAGTTACTTTCGTATTTATAATATTAGTAGGGATTATAAAGCTGAACAGTTTGTTTATTTTATTTAAACGCGCTATTCTCAGAAATCTCTGGTCCCTTTTGAAAAATTCTTTCAGTGTTGGATAGTTCATTTAGAGAGGAAGGCTATAGGCTATATAACATCACGCTGCGACTAATAGGAGAGAAGCAGTTGTGAAAAATGTTACAAAAACAGGAAACATTTTCTAAATTCTACGCGTACGAAGCCGCGGGCAACAGCTCGTTTTAAAATAAACCTTAAAAACGTAAAAAGTAGGCCTCTCGAACCATGGATTCCATACCATTATTTTCACAATATATTCGTTATACCGACCCCAAGTAACAGGACTCCAATTAACGGGATAAGGGCGGGAGAATAAAAATAATGAGTATGTCTTGTTGTAGCAAAACTGTTGTTTTGTAGCGACATCTAGTCAAGAATAGCTGTCACTACAAGTACAGCACAGTAACGACAGACGGCGTGACGTGAACCTACATTACACTTACAAAAATTACACATGACTTAAGACGACTACAACATCTATAAATACAATCAGGGCGCGAAAGCCCTGGCTATGCTGATCACCTAGTCTGGTCGAAGAATTCTCCATTTGTGGTTAGAGGAGCCCGATTACCCACGTTCCTCCACAGTTTCTTCTGTGAAATTTTTAGCACTACACCTATCTCCGTTCTAGAGACACAGCCTGGTGACGAACGGATAGACGGACAGACGGACGGGCAGTAAAGTCTCAGTATTAGAGCCCCGAGAGAGTTTTGGTACCGAACCTCAATAAATATTTTGCAAGTTTATTTCGAATAAACAAAATAAATAAATATTAAATATAAATATTCATTGACATTTCACACAACGTCCTCTGGTCCCAAACTAAGCTTATGTGCTTGTGTTATGGGTACCAGAATACGGATATAATACATAAACTACTTTTGTTTTGTAAATACATACATACTTACAATACATGAATAAAATGTTGGTAAATCGAATAATAATAATGGTATATCATACACAACGCTTTCAGGCTGCAGTCAGCAGATTTGATTCCGTGCCAAGTGTCTTGTGCAAGCCGTATTTGTCTCGGAAAAACAAAATTTGTGTGCAATATAATGACCGAATTGTTATAGCTTTTTTGCCGTTTTTGTTTTGTATCTTAAATTATGTGTTTTGAAACTTTTTCTTTCTTCAACCAAAATTATATTTTTGTTGAAGTTGGAGATTATTTTTTATGTTTGGATAGATTAAATAAATAAATATTCACGGACATTCTACACAATGTCCTCTGGTCCCAAGCTAAGCTTACATGCTTGTGTTATGGGTACCAGAACACGGATATACTACATGTACTACTTTTTTTTCTAAATATATATTTATAATACATAGAAACACCCAGACGCAGAACAAACACTTGTAAGACATTTATAAACATCACACAAATGATTGTGCGAGGCGGGAATCGAACCCGCGACCTCATGATCGACAGTCCGTTATACGAACCACTAGACCACAAAGCCCGTCAAAATAGAAATCGGTAAACATTCTTAGAAAGTAATATTATACAGCCGATCATGTAACCTCTTTTTTATAATTGTAGAAAAACTATCCCCATATTACTCAGTAACACACCCACGGTAGTTCAGTTAGTTAAGTGAGCTCAAACTGTTAATTTCTTCTGCAATAACTAAAGCGATACTTACCTTAACTTAACGTTGCTATTATTTTGCTTTAGTTTCATTTCAAAGTGACAAAATTGTCTCTTTGTCTCGCAGGTTGCGATTACTTCCTCCGTAGTAACAACCTTTCATTTAGCGAAGCACATTCTGTGACTTCAAACAATTTGCAGTAACATTAACGAGCGCATTGAAACAAAATAAAGATTGCGTCTTCAAAATCAAGGTGGTCTTCCGATGCACGCGATAAGCGATTCATTAAATAAATGTAAATTTTCTCCTTGCCAAAATACGATATACAAAGCAGTAAGAAATTCGTTGACAAATATAAGAATCGGATGATGTTTTTTGCACAAAATCAGAGCAGGTCGTGCGACTCAGTAGTACATAGGAAGGACACCTTTAAACTTCCTCTTCAGACCATTAACGTCCCACTGTTGGGCACAAGCCTCCTCCACTTTGGGAGGGATTTTAGTCTACTGTGCCGCGCTGACCAGGCGTGTTGGCACAGGGTTTTGTTTCGAGTTTTTCATCTCTCACAGTATACGTTAACTGCCTATATACTTCCTTAGCTGGCTCACACAGCACCCTGGGAAAGAAATGGAGTCCAGGCACTTATATTCTTAACACAATACACATTTATATTATCTATTCTAATAATTATATAGGTAAAGAGTTTGTTTGTCTAGACGGGCTAATCTCAGAAACCGCTGTCAAGAAATGCTTTCAGCGTTCTGTAGTACATTTATCGATGAAAGTTTTAGGCTATATAACATCACGTTGCCATAAATAGGAGCAAAGCATAATTGAAAAATATTGCAAAAAGGGGAAAGATTTCAGATCTTAGCTTTACATGGCTAGAACAGTCATGAAGTAATCCGAGCGGATAAAATTTTCACGTTTTTTTTTTCGTAATTATCTCTATAACCCCTGCCTACATCGATTAGCTAAATGTACAAGAAATGTTCAAATCACAGTAAATACATTTAAGTAGAATCACCAAAATTAGTGCGAATTAATTAATATTTGAACTATGAATTACGCATACCAATTAACTTAGCAATTTAACATAACCATCGAAAGTCATTTGATTAAATTTCATTGGGTAGTTATAAACATTAATTACTTTGCTAAGCTTTATTGAAAACTTAATTTATAAAGTTTTGTGTTGTTATTGTAAATTTTTACACAAATATAAATAATATTTATTAATGAAAAACTTGCTTTTTCCCGCGACTTCGTACGCTTGGATTTTTGAAAATTGTTATTTATAATAGTCTTTTTACGATAAAATGTTTATTATCTCTCCGATAAAGTTATTGTTTAAACCTCCGATAAGTCATTATGAATAAGACCATTCTTAATGGTTTTGTTGATGACACAATAAAAAATATTTATTCTTATGCCCTTACCCCATTATTTCTAGGTCCCGTGACATGTTGTTATTTGGGGTCGGAAATGTTACGAATATATTGTGATAATAAAGGTACCTACAGAACCCCAACCAATTTAGATGTTCTCTGTACAAATTATTGACCTAAATAGGAATCTAACACTTAAGTCTTCCTACTCAAAAATCAGTAACACTTTATCTTGCATCCATTTAAATAACATTGGATGCAAGTGGCACAAGACCGTGCGTTATTTCGTTCATTGGGGCATAAAGTGTCCAACAGTGGATGGAGAAAGGCTGATGGATGGAACATATACATCATGAAATAAGATTTAATACATTGCGTTGTTATGCTCCGTGTAGTGACAGATTAAGAATACAAGTGTCACCACACCAACCCCCCCCCCCCAGGGTGCTGTAAAAAAGTCAGCTAAGAATATTGCACACAGATAACATCCTCTGTGAGAGACGGAAAACTCGAAAATAAACCATGTGCCAACACGCCTGGTCAGCGCGGCACAGTAGACCATAATCCTTCCAAAGTGGGGGCCTGTGCCCAACAGTGGGACGGAAATGGGCTGGAGAGGAGGGGGGACGTTGTTATGTTTGCAATGAAACAGATAAGTCTGTATTGTAATGAAGTTGCGCGTTGGATGTGAAACTCCAGTGACATGTTAATCATGTATCACAATCTCAGAGCATTAACCCAATCGGAGAAGTCATACACGATGGTTTATATGACAAATATAGTACCGCATCAGCGGGAGTTTTATGTAACGAACACAAAAACCATAATGGTACCACATAACTAAATAATGTACAACAAAATAGCAAATAACAGATATTATAGACAGATAGACATACAAATACAAGCATAGAAATATAGCTTACTTTGGGACCAGAGGACGTTGTGTGAAATGTCCAAAATATTTATTTATTATTTATATTATTATTTATTATATTGACACAATCAACTTTCATATTTTAGTTAAGTTTAGTGGTGCACGTAGAATTGGTACTTATGTGTTTTCATTGATCGCTACGCACGCCCCGCTCCAAATAGCCTCACACACACGTAGGAACGATAGTATCTGGACACAATGAGTAAGTTCATTGATCTCGTACCTTTTTCAATGGGGGTCGCCTTATAATGTCAACTCCTGTGTGTATGAATGCTCTAAGATCGCAATAACAGAGAGCGTAATGTTCTCTTATTCATGAATTCTAATACTTAGTCGAGTTCTGTTGATGATGTAAAATTTTTATTTTGTTTATTCAGTTTAGGGTTCCGTGTTAAAAGAAATTGGATGCAAGCGTCGAATGACTGAAGTCTTTTAGAAGACTTTTAGATTTTCATCGTAATCCGTCACCAGACGTATAATGACCTATTAGATACATTTTACAGATAGCTCCATCCATCCATCAGCCTTACTCCGTCCACTGCTAGACATAGGCCTCCCCCATAGAACGCCACAACGCGCAGTCCTGCGCTAACTGCATCCAGCGGCCCCGGCGCATTTGACGATGTCGTTAGTCCACCTTGTCGGGGCCCGCCCCACGTTGCGTCGTCCGGTTCGTGCTCGCCACTCGAGGACCTGTCCCCATTGGTCGACAGGTCACCATCGACAGGTCGCCCATTGCCACTTCAGCGTGCTAACTCTTCGGTCTATGTCGTCACACCGGTCCTTCTACGGATCTCCGCATTCTAGATCTTATCACTTAGGAAAACACCGAGCATAGCCCCCTCCACAGCAGATTTAGAAGACACTTGCTTGATTATGTCACAATATACCATAGTAACACAGTGGTTGAACGGAAATGTAGAACCAATTCACAATACCACAAATGGTGAACAACGACGTTGACTTCCGGCAAGTCTATTGTTGTGTAGCACTGGCGCTGTTCAAGTTGTGTATTGTTAAAGAACACCCGTAATAGATTTCACACGCAAGGTGATCAACGCACACCAAATATAATGCGCTAATGAATATATTGTACACGAATTTTCTAGAGAGTATCAACAGCTACATCACTTACCCAACTAACAAAAGTATCCACGCGTGCGTGAAATACTTATCTATGTGTGCCACAAGCTATACGTCATATGAACCATAGTCTAATTAAAAGGCTTTCACTTCATAATATCTCCCTTGTTTTATAATTAGTAAAAGTGACGTTTGTAGTTTACGAAAACCATTATGTCAATTGAAGTACGATTTACCAACGCTAAAGTTATATGTCTTCAAGACTGAACGCGTACCCTCTATATGGTAAATTTGTGTATATGAATAAGAACTCGATGCGTGATCTTTCTACGACGGATCAATGAAAATGTGTTATTCCGTACCCCGTTTACCGCTGCTTCCAACGTTGGTGTGTTTAGTCGCTAACAGAAATCTCGTAATGTACTCTTTACTGCAGGTGACCTGTGCACTACGTCTTCTAATTATATTGTAGAAGTTGAATACTGAATGAACTGCCACATTTTGCTATTATATTTTAGTATTTATTTAAACATAATTATACTCGCTGTTGCCTGCAACTTCTTTCGCGTGGAATATCGAATTTTTTTTACGTTTTTGCAATATTTTTCACTATTGCTTCGCTCCTATTGGTCGCAGCGTGATTTTATATAGCCTATGGCCTCGCTCGATCATTCCAAATCCCGTATGAAGTCACAGGCGATATAGTTTTAAATATAAATATTGTAACACATGTTTATAACTTATCTATATATATATTATTATTAAATATTTATCTTATCATCATTTTGTTTTCTTTATAAATATTGTATTACGGAAATAGACATGAAAATAACAAATTCTTCACGAGATGTTAATTTTTTAAATAATGAATAAATATTCAGGACATTTCACACAACGTCCTCTGGTCCCAAAGTAAGCTATATTTCTATGCTTGTATTATGGGTACCAGAATACGGATAGACTACATAAACTACTTTTCTTTTTGTAAATACATACTTATAATACATAGAAAACACCCAGACGCAGTACAAACATTTGTATGACATTTGTGGATATCACACAAATAATTGTCCCAAGCGGGAATCGAACCCGCGACCTCGTGATCGGCAGTCCATTACGTAAACCACTCCACCAAGAAGCCCGTTAAAATTAAAATATACGTTTCTCGTTGTTTGCAATGATACAGATGTGACGTGACGTGAAGGCTTCATATACGTGACAATTTTATGTAATATTATGTTTAGTTAACAACGGTACCAATTCTAAGTGCACAACTTAACTTAACTAAAATGAAAATTGAGTGTCAGTAACACAATTCGGAAATGTTAACTGAACTTTATTATTATAAAAACTGTGTAATATAGACTAATAAAGATTTAATTTAATACAAATGTACGCAATGAAACAGCAAATTAATTAAAATATATTATAGTTGTTTTAATTTTTAAGTTACGTTTAATTGGCATTGTTAATTTTTTTTTTAAACTAGTAACTCGATGAGTACGAAACGAGGCTTGAAAGATCTCGTCCGTGTTTCGCCTTTACAGCGATAAGAAAAAACTTAAACTTCCCTGTCGTGCGAGAGGCCTAACTTCCGTCTGGTTTAGCTAAGGAAAGAAATAACTATATATCTGAGATGTGCTATTGATTCTGAGTATTTTGGTATGCCTACCTTAATACCGGATGTTTTAGGCCTCGTGCCGCACTAAATAAATAAAATTTTAATACAGTGCGGAACGAGATTCTGAACACCCCGTACCTCCGCGGACCTCGTGCCGCACCCTACGCTAGCTTCACGCGGTTAGTGTTGAGCAAAACGTTGGACACTGCGTCCGCGATTTCAACTTTAAGATTTCAAAACGTTGCCTAAGAATATTAATTGATAATATTAATGATGATGAAGAGGAATCTAATTCAAAGTTACCGATATTTGAAAAACAGGTAAGTTTCCAATCAATATTCACAAATTGTACTCAGTCTAAGTGAAATAATGGTGTAGGAATATAATAAATAAGTTCCAGCTATGTATATTTAAAATATGGTGTATAAATACAATATATAGTTTTATAAATTATACACTGTAATGTATTGTATGTTTATGCTGTTTTAATAAAAAGCATCCATAAGAATAATTAAATAAAATCGTTTAATTTTCCCATTACTATACAGAATGAAAAAACTGCCCTTTTTCAGTGCGGTATGGTGTACATACGATCCCACATTTTATTTTGCGTATAGAATCTAAACTAAATAATCTACCCACAGGCGGCGGCAGATTTAGGTTGATCAACTCATTGATAGCAATAATCGCGACAAAAACCGTACAATTTGCCTTATTTGGCGCCAAAAAAAGGATTTTTGTCTTCAGTGGGCGGTGGGGTTTTACTAAGTCTCGTACCGCTCCAACGTCTGGTTCAGGATGAGGTTTCAAACGCCTCGTAACGCAGTAATGGAAAGTACAGATTAATTAGTGCCGCTGGGAGCGTGTTAATTCGAATACTGTGTGGCAGAGTTGAAATTGGTCTATTATAACAACTTGGCAACTTTGAAGAGATGTAGTGCAATCTGTCTTAAGACTATCAGGAAAAGGCAATACACAGATTGCGTACAACGATGACGTCACAGCAGGTCAAAAATTATGAACAATCCCAATTGTGGTACTATGTACTGTGTAATGTGACTAGGTATTGCAAGTGGGTGAAAATTACTTTCAAAATTCCGTTAGGTTAATGTATGAATAAAAAAACAGAGGACTAAAAATTAACGCTTTTATTTTTCCCAACGTACAAAAATAAGTAAAACTACAAAAATATACCTGAATGGTGATATTTGAGTTTGCACTTTAATTTTAGTTTAACCCCATCTAGCGGCCACTTTGGTTTTATTTATTTTTTATTTTAAGACTGCATGGGGTTTTTTATTATTTATTAAGAGGGCACGATACCAAAATATGCTTCATACAAATATATAGGCAGCGTATTCCCCTGTTTTTACAGTATCTAGACCTTATACATCTATGCTTCCATCACTTTCTTTTTTTTTTCAAAACATCTTAACTAAAAGAAATATGACCTCCCATGAATCCCACTTTTTTTGGATTTCTTTAGGTAAAGTTGCAGCGTCTATCACACTTTGGTAAGGTTTTACCAACGTCTTTTTTTTTCAAAGAGTAAAATCTGCTTCAGCTATATTTGTATCTTGCAGCGCGGCGCTCGGGAATAGGGATAGCAATACCCAAAGTAAATAGCTAAATTAGGAGTACAGTTACCCTCTTGAATATTATAAATAAATGCCCTTGAGGTCTACATTATAACAGAAGCACACTCATGAGTAATAGCACTAAACTGCTAAAAATGGGAGTACCTGAAAAAAGAAGTATGTTAATCCCTATTAAAGTAAGTAGGTATTACAGAACATCCTTTAGTCCAAAGTTAAGGTTATTTGCTTACGCTTATAAATACCAGAATACGGATATACCAAAAATACTACTATAGAAACTCGAAACTGATAACTCGAATCTTTGCTATGCCAATACGTCTGGTCAACAGGACTTAACAGACCAAATGCGCTCCAAAGTATAGAAGACCAGTATCCAACATTTGCCAAAAAGTCTTTTATCTAGTAATACCTTGTGCCCACGAGTTAATACGCGTGGAATTAAATATTCATGGACATTTTTCTTCGGTTTTTGCAAGATATTCACCGACGCTTTGCTCCTATGTTAGTTGCAGTCTGATGTTATATAACTTAAAGCCTTTCTAGACAAATGTACTATCCAATACTGAAAGAGTTTTTCAATTCGGACCAGCGGTTCCTGAGATTAGCGCGTTTAACACAAAAAAAACTTTTCAGCTTCATAACATTAGTATAGATAAGATAGTCACGTCATTATTTGATTATCAACACATCCGTGTGGTGACGGATTAAGAATACAAGTGTCACCACCCCATTTCTTTCCCAGGTTATGTAAAAGCCAACTAAGAGACAATAAATAAGGGGCTAACGTCTACTGTGAGAGACGAAAATCTCGAAACTAAACCCTGTGCAAACGCACCTGGTCAGCGCGTTAGATTAGGCCATAATACCTCCCAAAGTGGACGCCGTGCCCAACAATGAGACTTTAATGGGCTGAAGAGAGATATAATTTTGGTGTTAATCAAACCTGAAGAATTTTCAGCTGTGATGGGGTCAGGATGAAGACCAGTATAAATAGTCTCTCTAATGTTGCTCATCTCGGCATATACGTCATAAATACGTGCGACGCAGCTGATAGTATAGGTACCAGTGGTTGATGGCAACATTTACTTCTTCGATTTTTCTAGATACATTTCCTAGTTCCACTATAGAACGACAAACGGTTGGTCACACACACAGTGATGATGATAATGATGATAATGATGATGATAGTGATACTGATAGTGATGATAAAACTGGGACAAGAATACCTGAATACCTACTGTAAGAAAAAATTGTTGCTCGAAAGCAATATTCGCAGATGAAAACAGCGAAGTAATAAAGCCAGCTTAAGGGCCTACATCAATATTATCGTCGACATGTACATATTACCTCAGCTAGTAGGTATAGAAAATGAAGAATTAGGGATGTTTTTTTGTTTACTCAAAATCGACTAAATATATTTTAATTCTGATTTACGTGTTTCTATATATAATAGTTACTTATGTTTTTAAAGTTATTTCATTAGTTAATACGCGATAATAGACCTACAAATGAAAAAAATAAAAAATGAGAGAGGTTGTTTCGCTAAGATTTTCTATCGAGAAAACTTTTTTCAATCGCGTTTCTGAGTTGATGCGATCCTAGATCATATATTGAAAAAACATATACTTAAAAATTAGAGCTCTAGCCATTCAATCTAAAGAAACAATGAAAACTTCGTACGTAGAAAAATGCACGAAGCTATTTTGGTATCCTCTTAAGGATATTTTTGTACACAGATAACTTCCTCTGTGAGAGAAGGGAATTTGAAATATAAATAACACGCCAACACGCCTGGTCAAGTCGGTACAGTAGACCATAATCCCTCCTAAAGTGGAGGAGGCCCTCGCCCAGGGCTATAAAGAGTAAGATTGAGATTAAGATTTTGGCTTGCCATCGTGCCATATTTTTGTTCTTTTTTCAAATTTTTATATATTTTTATATATTAGAAAATACTAGAAAAGTTTTATTTACACAGAATTTCAAAAATGTTTAAACAGTCTATAGCAAACCTCTTCATATCCGAATTATCATAATCTTCTTCATCCATATGGTGATCACCTGACTCAAGTAAAGGCACTTCTAGCAGACTGTAAGATCTTTGTTTCTTGAAATTATTGTTAAATGGTTGCCAGCCTGAAGTTGCTACTACCTAATAACGAAACGAAATTTATAAATGCCTGTGCAGGTAAGACTGTCCAATGAATAGGGAATAGGGAATATAACAAAAAATACTCATGGACAAGTCACATAACGTCTTTTGGTACCAAATCAAGTAGTGTTGCCCAAATGCAAGAACAAGACGAGACTTAGCCAGTCTTGGTCTTGGTCTTGCGCCAATACACCTGGTCTTGGTCTTGGTCTTGCGCTCCCAGTCTTGGTCTTGGTCTTGGTCTTGCAGCAAGAGTCTTGCAAGTCTTGCAATTACCTATTAGACTATTGCTATTTATTAAAGTTTACTTTAGATCTTAGAAAAACGTATTAGAATTGGAACATTGTGAGCTTGAATTAACATAGCCATAGTAAAGAACAATCAGATTAATAAATGTCTGAAGATTTGATGAGAAATTCGAAAAATTAACTGCCACATGGTGATCAACTGAGCTATATGCCGTTTTCCATTGGAGTAACTGTTTCTTGATAAACATTTACGCTTTATAAGCTTACTTATTATTATTATTTATTTATATATATTTATATCTCTCTTTTTTTTCAATAAAAAGAGGTAGTTTTCGCTTTCGTGCGGGCCTTAGCCAAGCAGGAAAGCTTAAGATATTGTTAGATCAGTGGCTAGAAATTTCCTAACAATTCTGCAAGTGTTGAGTATGGCTGCCTTTTGTAATGTTATGTATGTGAGTGGATGAATGTCTAGTAGTTTAAGACTTGTATGTAGTGTGTAAGGTATGACTCCAGTAGATGATAGTACAATAGGAATGGTTTTGACTGTGTTCACTTTCCATTGTGATTTGAGTTCTATGGCTAGGTCTGTGTACTTTGATAACTTTTCTGTATGTGTGGTTGAGAGGTTGTGTGTGTTTGGGACTGCTATGTCAATTAAATATACTATTTGGTTTTTCTTATCATGTAGTGTTATGTCTGGTCTATTAAAATGCACTGTTTTATCTGTGAGTATAGTTCGGTCCCAGTAAAGTTTGAATTCTGATGTGTCTAATACAGTCTTAGGGGTGTATTTATAGTAAGCTACTTGTTCTGATATAAGTCTGTATTTAAATGCTAAGTTTTGGTGAATGATTGCTGCTACTTGATCGTGCCTGTGTTTGTAATCGGTTTGTACTATTGCCCTACATGCTCCTGTTATATGTTGAATAGTTTCTGGTGAACCTCTGCATTTTCTGCATGAGTCGTCTGTAAAATTTGCTAATTTCATTATGTGTTTTCTGTAGTTTTTAGTTTCTATCACCTGGTCTTGTATGGCGAGCATAAACCCTTCCGTCTCAGGAAACAATTCTCCGCGCTTCAGCCAAGCGTTCGACGCTGTCTTGTCGACGGTGGGTTGGCTAAGGTCGTGGAGATGTCTTCCGTGTAATGCTTTTCGGGCCCATTCAGCTAATTTAGTCTGTTTGTCTACTAGTGTTTGATTTTGTTGCTGCGTGTTGTCATGCAGATTTAAGGGAGTTAACTTCTTATCATTATATACTATTGCCTTGTGTAGAGAGGAATTAAGTGATTTGTTATGAAAATATGTGCGTAAGTTGGTTATTTGCTGATTGTGTAAGTTCTTAATATCTATAAATCCTCTACCGCCGTCGTTTCGGGCTAACGTCATTCTTTGTATACAAGATCTTGGGTGATGTTTCCTGTGTCGCGTCATGGTCGTATTTACAATTCTTTGAAGATTTTTTAGATCAGTTTTACTCCAACTAATGATTCCAAATGAATATGTAAGAATCGGGATTGCGTATGTATTTATGGCTTTGGATGTATTTTTGGAATAAAGATGACTTCGGAAAATTTCATTTAATCTATTTCTAAATTGTTGCGTTAAAGTAGTTTTTATGTCTTTATGTAGAATCTGTTTAGCTTGGTTATAACCCAAGTATTTGTATACCTCATCGTCGTCTAGGGATTTAATGATATCACCGCTTTGCGCTTGATATTGATGTTTATATTGTTGTCCTTTTCTAACAGAATTTATTTTACATTTGTCAATGCCGAAGTCCATACAAATATCTGCTGAGAAATTTTCAGATATTTGAGCAAGCTGTAATAAGTGATTTTCAGAAGAAGCATAAAGTTTAATGTCATCCATATATAACAAATGGTTTAGTTTATAGGTTGCTGTGTCAGGTGGGAGTTCTATATTATTTTCTTTATATGGTAAGTCGTAGCCTATATCAGAAGAATTTAATAAATTTGAGAGTGGGTTTAAGGCGAGGCAGAACCAAAGCGGGCTTAGAGCATCACCTTGGAATATACCTCTTTGTACTTTAATGGGATCTGTTTCTATTGTGTTGCTGTCATTACTTAGTTTAAGTCTAGTAGTCCATTTTGTCATAGTACTTTTTAGGAAGGAGATTATCTGAGGGTTTATATTATAAATTTCTAAAGTTTTAAGAAGCCATGTGTGAGGTACGGAATCGAAAGCTTTTTGGTAATCTATATACATAGTAAATAAATCAGATTTTGTTTGTTGAGTCTGTTTCATTACTATTGAATCTATCGTTAGTTGTTCTTTGCATCCCTGGCTGAACTTACGACATCCTTTCTGCTGCTCTGATAACATATTATTCTCGAGTATATGGTGGTATATTAGTTTACTTAAGCAGGATGTTATAATTTTGTAGATAGTTTGAAGGCAAGTTATCGGTCGGTATTTACCCGGGTCAGCAGTGTTATTCGGATCTTTGGGTAACATATACGTGATGCCCATGGTAATGTATTCAGGTAAAGTGTGTGGTTCGAGAATGAATTTATTAATAAAGTTGTAAATATATGGGTGTAAATGTGTAAATTTTTTATACCAGAAATTATGTATGTTATCCGATCCTGGCGATTTCCAGTTGTGCAGGTTTTTAATTACTTCATGGAACGTTTCTAACGGTATGCTCTGGAAATTCATGGTATTGGCGTTCAAGTATCTATGCTGTTCGGCTTGTATCCACTCAGCTTGCTCATTGTGAAAAACAGGGTTTTCCCAAATCGCAGCCCAGAAGTTACGTAACCTTTCATTGGATGGTAGATTACTATTGCAGTTTAGGTTTTGTGGGTTAGGTGGACGGATGAGAGGTGTATGTCTAGTGTCATTGTTAAGGTTGTTGTGTGAGTTAGTCAGTGTGTTAGTTTGTCTGTTGTGTAGAGTGTTTGTTTTTATACTGCGGTAAAATTGCTTTTCATTGGACGTGAATTGTGAATTTTGTGTTTTACGTAATGTACAGGCTTTATATCGACTTAATCTATTGCTTAAAAGAGATAACTTTTGCTTCAGTGTATCTAGAAATTCAGAAAGTTGGGTATTTGGGTTTTCATAAGTAGCGTGGTTTCTGTAGCGTTTCTGAATATGGTTAACGTATTCTATTATCTTATTGCTTCTATTTCCTCTAATGTACTGTGTTAGTCGCCCTATCTGTGCCCTTAACTCATATATTCTACGTTCCAATCTTATTTGCCATTTGGGTTTCTTTCTCTTATAGCTGCAGTTACTTTCATCTCTGGGTGGTATTTCAATCTTAGCTCCGTTGCTTCTAGCTGCTGCCCATGCTGCGCAGTACACGACAGTTTGCAGTGTAATAAACTCGGTATCAGCATTAATGTGTTTTGGTAAGACGTTGTTGTTAATGAAATGTACTATAATAGCTAGTCTCTTGGAAGGTTTTTGCTTAGGAATATAACTTCTCTGCGTTGGAATAGTATCACTAAAATAGGCGTAGGCCTCATCAAAATTTTTCTCTATCTTTGCACTAAGTTGAGGCGGAACTGCCGAAGAAATTTCTTGCGTGTTATTGTTTGTATTATATAGTTGGTTGTGTGTTTCAGATTGCATGATAGTGGTTGGGTCATTTGTGTGTATGTTAGTTGCTTCTAGTTCAGATGTTTCTATTATTGTATTTCCGTGTGCTTGGGTTTCGTGGATATCCTGTCTAATATTTAACTCTCTTGAAACTTCTTCTTTCAAAGCAAGTAGCCTTTCTTCACTTATATACTTATTGTTTATTATTAGTCGCCTTTGGTCAGCTACTCTCTGTTCAGTTATATGGTTTAAGTGTGGAAATGTAGTAATGAAAGATTGATGTAGTGGTCCTCTATACGCTGTTATATTGGTTTCAAGTTCGGTTATTCTAAAATAAGCTTTCATGATGGCTTCATTGTGCTCTTTTCTCCATTTCATTCGCTGGTTAGTTCCAATATTTAGATGGTTTTGAGAATTTTGAGTTAGTGTTTCATTTTGTGTGTTAGGGATAAAGTTATTTGTAGATTGGACATCTGTGTGATTGATTGGTGTACTAGTTTGTGTGCCAGATTGTATATTATTTATTTCATCTTGTACCTCGTTATGTATGCGTGTGATATTACTTGGCGTAAGAAGCTTTTTATTAATTATGGCCCTTCTTTGATCACCTACCCGTTGGCGAGTGATTGTGTTCATATCGGGAAATTTTTCTATGAATTTAATGTGTAGTGATGGTAAGTAGCCATTGACGTCAGTTTCCATTAAGGTAAGCTGAAGATACGTGCGTAGGATAAATTCGTTCATTTCTTTAGTCCATTTTTTACGCGTTTTTAAGCTGCTGGTGGTGGGTGCAAGGTTAACGACCATTTCGGCCTCTTGCACAACATCCTCCGACAGCGCAATACTACGAGTAGATGTTGATGATACATGAGATGATAGATATGAGTATGAGTTTGTTGATGGGATAGAAGGAAAGCTGCTGATTGAAGATGAATGATGATGATGATGACGTTCTGCAACAGCTTCAAGCTGGGCAGAAGCTACAATTTGCGATCCGTTGTCCCCCCCAGAATACGTGGGACAGCCCGAGCGAAGTCGCTCAGGACGGGATTCTCCATCGTTGCTAACTCCGGTACCCGCCTGGGGTAAATTATATCCGCTTCTTAACCGCATCGCATTTTGTTTTACTATAGCTCTGTTTGTCTTTAGTGAGTTACTGGCTAGAAAGCCGCTAAAGTCCGCCCCCCACGTGGTCACAGATGTTCGGACCGGACGTAGAGTTAGATTTGTGAGGGGCTTATTATTATTATTATTACTTATTTCTTTAATATTGTATATCAAAATAATCCTTAGGATATTTACTATGTTATAATATATAAGTGCTTCAGTTTCACGAATTAGATCGACTATAATTTGGTCTTCAAAATGTCGGTGCCGGGTAAACAAAGAAATCGTTCAGATCGTAAACTTTTATTGTCTTGTGTTTATTTAATTTACGTGTTTTTATTAAAATATTAGTAAATTACTATAAAATAAACATACTCAAACACTTTTATAATTACAATACGTATTATAAAAACAAAATTGCGAATCTGATCGCCCATTGTTAGAGCAGGCGCCGGGACGGCAACTGTGGTTGCCGTCCCGGCGCCTGGACGCTAGACGTGAATTTGATTGTTTTTTTTTTTTAATTTAATTAATTATTAACATATGCACATCAAAAGAATCGGCAATAAGCCTAGTTTCACGGGAACATATGTTGCTGGTAAAATAACTAGTATTCCTTGCATAAAATTAGGATTAAAAATTAAGTTTTTTATACAGTTTTGATACAGTTTTTTGCGTCTCATAGAATTCCTAAGCGTACCTATACACCGAACTGTTATACCTAACTACTCCGTGAAATAGCGCTAAGTCCTAGCTGCAAGACGCAAGAGTCTTGCCGGATTAGTCTTGTTCTTGCTCAAGTCTTGCACGGTCAGTCTTGGTCTTGGTCTTGCTAAAAATACGCGGTCTTGTTCTTGGTCTTGGTCTTGCAAAAATGCAAGAACAAGACCAAGACTGCAAGACCAAGACTGAATTTGGGCAACACTAAAATCAAGCTCCATATAGACGAGGAAATAGAAACGTTAAAACGCATGTAAAATACAAGTGTTTCTATTATTGGTGCACGTAATTAGTTAACGTAGTAGCTACATAGTACCTACTATTAAAATTAGCTTAGTTCAAAAACTAAAAAACTCGCTTAAATGTCCTAATTATTTTTACAAATTTTGCATTGTCATCGGTCGGTCCTTAATAAGCATGCAGAATTTCAGATCAATCTGACTACTCCAAGTGGGTAAATATCACTTCCGTCACATAGATTAATACATTGATGGATACCTACCGAACTAACATAAGCGTGTTAAGAATACATACTTCTTGTCCGTTAAGCAGCCAAGTGATGTTAGGTGTTGGGTACGCTTCATCTACAGAACATTCGGCCCGTATCACATCTTTATCAGCATAACTTTCACGTGATAGATTTAGTAGGGGTTCCCGAGAGGGCGGTTCTACAGAAATTTTATAAAATAAGAATAAATAAATATTCATGGACATATAGTACATAAACCACTTTTCTTTTGTAAATACATACTTATAATACATAGAAAACACCCAGATACAGTACAAACATTTGTAAGACATTTAAGGATATCACACAAATGATTGTCCCAAGCGGGAATCGAACCCTATATAATGTTACCCTATGTTTCTACAGAACCTAAAAGTTGCCAAACTTCTGACACAGAAGTTATTTCAGACTATCTATAGGTTACTTATATCTAGGGCTGTCGTCCGTCCAGAATTGTCCTAGTTTTAAGAGCATAATGGACGTATATATACGTCAATATAAACCATATATTGGACGTCCAACTGGGGTTTGTAAAAAGTGCTAGGATAATTCCATTATGAGTGGATACAAATATTTATTTTTGTCATATTGGCGCACTAAATATTGATTCAAAGATTTCTGTGGAAAATCCCAAATTTCGTGAGTTGTGTTAATCTGGTGTCAACAATTTTGGTAACGGCAGCCCTCGAGAAAGTACCTCCCGGCACCCTTTTTAAAATAAAGATCAAAGATTTTTATTTCAAGTAGGCAAGATAAAAATGTTGTTCTAGTGCTCTGACAACGTACTGCCGTCCTCACGTTTGTATTTCACTTTCACTTCACATCAGGTGTAGTGTAGTCATTTGCCAAACCAAGAAACCAAGGTATAGGGTATAAAAAAACTAGTTTTAAATTCATGTCTTCCATAAACTTACCAACAACAGTAAGTGGTGCTGACTTCACAGCTAACTGGAAGTATGGTGCCTCGGTGAACACATGACATTCATATTTTCCACTAAGTTTACGGGTCAGGTTGAATATACGCACTTGGTTCTCATCGGACTCGGTAAGCTGTTGAATGATTTGGTACCAACAGATTTACTACATCTATATGTTACAGGCTTACTAGTTTATAGTCTTAATAAAAGTCTTACTAGATGTTATAGTCTATGGCTACATTACTCAGTCGGCTTGAAGCCACTTACATATCTATTCGTTCATTAAAATATATCTTTGTGTGTGTGGTTTCGTCCGCACCACTAAATCGCTCCGCTCCGTATATGATACAGGCTATACGTCATATGAAACGTCATTATTCTATGAAGTACGATTTGTCACCAGCTTTCAAATAAAAAAAGAATCATTAAATCAAAAAAATAAAAAAGTTACGAGGTAACAGACACAACATATAATATATAGACGAATTGAAAACCTCCTCCTTTTTTGAAGTCGGTTAAAAATAACTTGTTGCGCCCCGTAGTCTTCCTCACGGTTATAAAATTTAGGAGAAAAATAATAAAACCTAAGGCGTAAGCTATCTTAGTACCACATTTTAATTATTTACGCCGATTGATCCTCAAGAAATAACAAACATACTCGTACATATAGAAAGACTCCTCCTCTCCGTGTGGTGACGGATTAAGAATACAAGTGTCACCACCCCATCTCCTCCCAAGGGTGCTGTAAAAGTCAGCTAAGGGATATTGCACACAGATAACACGCTCTGTAAGAGACAGAAAACTCTAAAATAAATCCTATGTCAACACGCCTGGTCAGCGCGTCACAGTAGACCATAATTCCTCCGAAAGTGGAGAGGCCCGTGCCCAAAAGTGGGACGTGAATGGGCCGGAGAGAGAGAGAGAGAGATAGAAAGATTCTTATTCATAGATGGTATTACTTACATCAACAATTGCGTGATCTGGAAGCCTATACTCCCGTTTTGCTGGTACACCTTTCGGTGTATATCTATAAAACTCTTGACCATCTTTGAGCCATGTAAGAGAATAAAGGTCTATTCCTTCTAAGTCATAAGAACATTTTAATGTAACCGACTGGTTTTCTCCAGAAAGTACCGCGCGAGGTATTGATACGGTAACGTTGCGTAGAGCCCTCACAGAACCTGAAATAATTGGGTGTTTTTTATTTAATTTTTAACAACTTCCTGTATCGTATGTATGATATTTCTCGTTTTCTTTTGAGATAACCATCAGATCCTGACCTGGTGCCAAATATGCCAAAAAAAAAATCATTAAAATCGCTTCGCCCAGTTAAAAGTAATGAAGTAACAAATATAAAAAAAAAACATAGAGACTAATTGAAAATCTCCTCCTTTTTCAGGATTCAAGCGTGTTTTTTAGTTTTTAAACTAATCAGATTATCAAAATTATTTTTTAAGTTGGTTAAACTTAAAGCAAGAATGATGAAAACCCATCCCCAAATGATGAGAAGTGTTCCATACCGTTATTTTCATAATATATTCATCATAATAATTATCACCTCGCCGGGTCATGGTAAAGCTCAAGGCACCATCATGGCCCGGCAGGGTAGAGAGGAGGAAAAAAAAAAAAAATTATAATAATTATCATCATAATCAAGGCGTGTATAGGTATCACCAAGTTATACTGAAAATGTATATTGTATGGGAGCACACTTATTATAATAATATATTAGAAAGAAAGAAAGAAAGAAAGAAATTTTTTTTATTATTATTATGCTGACTGTTGTCCGCGATTTCGTATGCGAAAATTTTCTCCCTTGTTTGCAACGTTATTCACTAATGATACGCACCTATTAGTCGTAGCGTGATGTTATATAGCCTATAGCCTTCTGCGATAAATGTACTCTCCAACACTAAAAGAATTTTTCAAATCGCACCAGTGGTAAATAAATAAATAAATATAAATATATATATATAGTGGTTTTTGAGATTAGCGCGTTTAAACAAACAAACTCTTCCGCTTTATAATATTATTATAGATATCAATTTCTAATCAGAGTAGTAGTTTCTGAGATTAGCGTGTTCAAACAAACAAACCATCTATCAAACAAACCAACAAACAAACAAATTTTTCAGCTTTATAATATTTTTTTTAATAAATAAATATTCATGGACATTTCACACAACGTCCTCTGGTCCCAAGCTAAGCTTATTGTGCTTGTGTTATGGGTACCAGAATACGGATATAATACATAAACTACTTTTCTTTTGTAAATACATAGAAAACACCCAGACGTAGTACAAACATTTGTATGACATTTATGAATATTACACAAATGATTGTTCCAGGCGGGAAGCTCTGAAGCACTACGCCACGACGCCCGTCAAATTAAAAAATATTAGTATAGAAGTATAGATTAAGGTAGAGGTATGTACTCAAATAGTGCGTGTTTGATATCCACATGAACAGATTTCATTGGGTCACATTTACTGTTTAACTTTATCATGAAACTTCATTTTGTTAGTTTTAACCCTTTAATTTTAAACTTATGTGTTAATTGCTGGAATCATTGGTTTGATTAAATTAAACTATTCCGTATTTAACCCTTTCAAGTTTACTTTGTATGTGTGAATTACAATTTATGTAAATTAAATGAACTCAAATATTTAAATATCAGTTTGTTTCGGATGTGGAATATAATTTTGTAGGGATATATTTGTTAGAAGGAGGGGTTGGTCTAGAAGGGGTTAAGTTATATACTTTCTTATTTAATATCACGAGGAGAACATTTGTCATTTATTCAAGCAATATAGTATTGGCTGAAGGCGCTGGCGATCGCTGACGGCCCAACAACAAAGGAGGCCGCACACCTCAATATGATTAGCCAAAATTCTTATATGATTATGCCTTCACTTTAGGTGATGTTTTTTTAGTTACAGTGCAAAGTACCTATATAGCAGAATATACTATTTATTTCTGCCTATCTGAGAGAAGATTGTGCCTGTGAAAAGAACAGCTCTCACCGACGCATTTAGAAAAATGCCGCCACTGAGTAAAGTAATTATTGTAATTTATTCTCTAGTAGTACCCTTGTATTGTCTTGGATTCATGAATTGATTTCAGGGTTACATCAGTACACTCAGCAAAAGGTTGCGGAAGCTAATATACGTCTTTAAAACTTTACGTCTGATAGCTGACGATAATATCAAAAAATCTGTATATTTCGCAGTTGCTCAATCCCTTCTTACGTATTGTATCGCCTCCTGGGGTGGTGCTACCAAAACTGCTATGCTGGAGCTGGAGAGGGCGCAAAGGGCGATCTTAAAGGTGTCATTGTGTTTACCATTTAGGTATCCTACCGAGTTATTGTATAAAAAAGCGGATGTGCTTACAGTGCGCCAGTTGTTTATCCAAGAATTGATACTGAAGCAGCATTGTCTCCTAAACTATAATCCATCGTTGTGTAGGAACAAAAGAAGGTTCAAGCCTGCTAACCCTACGTGTACTCGATTCTCTAGAGAGTTGTCCATGCGCTTTTTCTGCCACCTAGGGCCGTTCCTATATAATAAAATCAACGGAATTCTATCCATCTACGAACTTAATAAAATCAAATGTAAAATGAAAATATCTAATTTTTTGAAGGGTCTTAATTATGGTGAAACTGAAAAGTTACTCGTTATAGTAACCTAGGATGTACTTAATTGGTATCATCTGCTGTGGTTACCATTTTATTTATTCAATTCACTTATTTAATTTATAGACACGTAATTCTCAATTTATCATACCAACATAACACATACCACACTCTTCTTGTACACACAAATACCTTCACATGCACCCATACACATACACATGACAATAAAATTTTTATTTTTGAAGCAAATTTTTTAATACTAACAATACTAACAATTACAAAGATAAGTTATGTTTTGTAATATGTATCAAAATATGTTTTAGTCACACCAAAATTTTTATTTTTACTTTGATTATGCTATATGTAACGGTAATTAATGTTAAATGACAATATCTACGGGGGAGGCCTGGTATCCTGAAATACAGGCCCAAAGCCTAGTTTAGGTACCAGTCTCCCACAATACATGTGAGTGTAACTTTATTGTGCTGTTCATGTACACTATAATTTATTATGTAGTATTGTGGTGAGAAATAAAGAATTATCTTATCTTATCTTATCTTATCTTAGAGAAAAGGAGAGGATAAAAAGAAAAAGAATATAAAAGATGTCATAAAAGTGTTAAAAGAATTGGTTGACCCTGATCTACAACCCACGTTCGTCGCAAAAGACTTAAATCGACTACCGCCGATAACGTTTGATTATGTGGACGTGACACGGCTATTGAAAGATATGTCTGTGATGAAAGAAGAACTTAATGCATTTCAGAAAAACATTAGTTTAGAGCTGACAGACCTGCGCACGTCACTGGGCACTCAGCTTTCTCAGAGAAGTAATATTAATCCCTTGAGTACGCCCGAGACATTAAAACCTCACAGTCCGCTACCGCTTGTTCTTGAACCAACGCCGCAACATGCTACAATGAATCGAGGCAAGACGACAACGCATACGCCGAAGCCGACCTACAGAAACGTAGCGTTAAAAGTGCAGCCGCCGCGTCAAGCGAAAAACCGTCGTATGCTCCCTTTACATACAACTGCAGACTGCGAGGCACGTGATGTCTATCCGACCACTTTGATCGACGCAAATGAGTGTATAAGTATGCGAAATGAAGGTGGCTCTTTTACGTTAGTACAAAAAAGACATAAGATTAGAAATAAAAATAAAAATATGCGTGGTACCCTCGAAACAAATGGAAAGATACAAGTTGTAGAACCACAATGTTCTATCTATGTCTCTCGTACCAAAAAATGTGTTTCAGAAGCGGACATAATAGAACACATTAAAGAACGCGGTGAGGATTGTATCAGTGTCGAGCTCCTTAAGCAAAATTATGAGACCGTATTTAACTCTTTTAAAGTAGTTATACCGAGTAGTAAATTGGATACATTTTTATGTAACGGATTCTGGCCAACCGGATTGGTATATCGTAGATATTGGGAACGTCAAGTACGGCCAGCATATAATAGTTCATAAAAAGATCTGTGTAAATTTAACACATAATCATAAAATTTTATTGTATTTTTTTTAATGTCATTTATTTGCTATGTACCTATATTTGTATATCATGGGACTTGTGCCTTAATAAAGAAATTTGTTGTTGTTGTTGTTATCTTATGAATTGTATCTACATTGTATTATAGTCAGTGGTGGATTTACCAGCAGGCTGAGTAGGCTGAAGCCTAGGGCGGCAAATTTTAAGGGGCGGCAAATTTAGTTCATGAATTTTTTACTTCGGTTAACAAATTAAAAAAAAATTATACACGCATATAATACCAATTTCGAAAATTGTAGAGAAATTAAAATATTTAACAATAATCGAAATATTCTCATATACAGTGCTAATTAATAAATATTTCAACATCTCTGCATGAACAATTCCTAAACACTTTACTAATTATACATTAATGATTATGAACTTTTAGAATATTGCAATAGCGATTCGATATTATTATCGAAATTTAGTAATTTTTACATAATATATTCTTCACTAATAACTGCTATAATTTTATTTTTTCTCCGTGTACCTAATAATTATGTATATAGTATCAAGTATAGTACTTCGTATGGCTCTTTGTACACCAGCGACAAATTGTTCAGGTGAAAGAAGCTTCTCTTGCTTGAAGAGAGTAAAGAACTACCTACGATCGACTTTAAGTCAAGAAAAGCTAAACGCTTTAGCTCTCTTGTGCATAGAGTCGGAGCTAATTCAAAGTCTCGCAAAAAAGTATTGTAATTCTTTTATAATTTAACCTAAATTATAATGCTATCAAATAATTAAGAAAAGATATATTTATTGTATTGTTTTTAATAATAAATGTTAATCAACGTTCGCCAAATGTATGTTTTTTACGTAAGTTTAATTCATATTATGTAAGTACTGAATAGTTTTAAGACATATCTTATCCTTACATTAGCACATTTGAAATATCATTAATAAAATTTTGTTTTAAATAATAATAATAAGAAAATTTAGTTAACGTTGCCGAATTATTTACTGACAATAAAATTTAAACCTTTAAATAATTTATATTATAATGTGATATATTATGTCAGGCCAATATGCTATCCGAATCATCATTCTGGAATTCATTTAAAGAATAATAACATTTAGAGCATAACATCTTGTGGAGGCTTTTTTTGAAACGAGCAATGTCTGAAATATCCCTAATGTGTTTAGGTAGTTTGTTAAATATGTGTATAGGAGTACAGAGAACACTCTTGTGCATTAGTGTTGTTTTACATGGTACCACACACAGTGTTTCAGCATGACGTGCACGTTGTCTTTTCTTATATAATACTAGCTGACCCGGCAAACGTTGTTTTGCCATAGGTACAAAAAAAATGGCTTGAAAAATAGATGTTGTCCGATTCTCAGACCTACTGAATATGTATGCAAAATTTGAGAAGAATCGGTCAAGCCGTTTCGGAGGAGTACGGTAACTAACACTGTGACACGTGAATTTTATATATTAGAAGATTATATTTAACTTGACAAATACTGCACATTCAAAAATATAGATACAAGGCAATGTCAACAGTTTATATTTTATGAAGTAGGGTTTACAGGAGTCTCTTTACTTCAGTTGAAAAATTGACCGAATACAGCGTTTTTGTGCCTTGAATACTAATGGCCAATTTGTAGAGTTGCCCCAGAATATTATACCGTAACGCAATTTGGAGACAACACTTGCATGATATTATGTCATAACTGTGCTCAGATGCGCAATATCACTTAAGGCGTACAGACCATACGCAGACTGGTTAAGTTTTGAAAGAGAAAGAGATATCGATAATCGAACCCTTATTCGTTCAATACATTCGATTCTGTCAATCACTATAACACAGAAACCCTCACAAAGGTCGATATTAATGTCTCCAATTAGGTAAACATAATGCGTTTATTTTGTACCTTTTGAAGTACAAATGTGTTGCTTATATTTGTACTATGTAAAGCACAAAGGCATTAATGCGAGATTTATTGGGTATTGTTACAATATAAATTGAGTGTTAATTTGGAACGTAATGTGATTTTATTTGTCTACACTAATTATATATAGGGGTTCTAGTGGTTTATGTAACGGACTGCCGTTCACGAGGTCACGGGTTCAATTACCCAATCATTTGTGTGAAATTTATAGATGTCGTACAAATGTTAGTCCTGCGTCTGGGTGTTTACTATGTAAATGTATATTATAAGTATGTATTTACAAAAGACAAGTAGTATATGTATTCTATCTGTATTGTGGTACTCATAATATAAGCATAAGCTTAGCTTGGGACCAAGAGGACGTTGTGTAAAATGTCCGTGAATAGTATGTTATTATTATTACTTATATATAATAAAACGTATTTATGTTTGTTCGCCACAAAATAATTTAAAAAACTGTCGGTGGATAATTGAATAATTCTTTTGCCATTAGAATTTATTCGTCTCGAATAAACACTACGAACAACATATTGATGAGAAACGCATTCAATATCATGCAGCAGTTTTTTGCGCGACCTGATTGACTGGTGAAAGTGGATGAATTCTCGTGAAATACCTTGTCTATTGTAATAAAAATAACCTTTTATTTATAATATTTATGCCTCGTTTATCACATAAAAACAAAAAGGTTTTTCCACTGTTTATTTACGAAACAAAATGTAATTTTAAAATTAATGAGTTATATAAAACCGACATTTCAACTGAAATACAAAATTCTGAGGAATATAGAAAACTGGAGTAATGCCAATTTGTGGTTTAAATGCTTTGTAGAATATACGTACACCTAATTAGGACATGTCGGTTATAATTACGTATCAAATGAGGTAAGTTTGTAATATTATACTGATTTGATTTGTTTACGTTGTTTAAGTTTGAACGCACTAATTTCAAGAATCACTGGTCTGATTTGAAAAATTCTTTCATTGTTCAACAGTACATTTATTGAGAAAGGCTATAGGCTACAATATATCACGTTGTAACTAAAAAGAGCGAAGCATCAGCGAAAAATGTTGCAAAAACGTCCAAAATATTCTAATTTCCACGCGTACGAAGTCGCGGGCAATTGTAATATAAAATTATAGACAGGGTAGATCATGAAAGTGCCGTATTTGTTCACAATCAGTGACAATTCACCCCTCGACCCGTATTTGCATATCTTTTATCATGTTCTGAAGCGGCGTACATCGGTAACGACGACTGATATAATCTACTCAAACGTAGACAATTTAGAAGCTTTTTGAATTCTCAGGTAAATAATTAATTTATTCTCTTTTTTAGAGGTCATATTAAACTGGATTTACTTAAAACTTATAATATTTATAATGTTTATATATATAGGGTATGATAGAAGATTAATGAACTATGTTTGAGAATACACTTTGAATAAAAAATGTATTGATACACATTTATTAAAGGAGCTTTTTAAAAAGTGTGGCAACTATCCGGCATTTACCCTACTGTGTTCATAATTTAAAGTTTCACTTACCTTCAGCCAAGTTAAAACTAATGAAGTTACTATCTACTTTCTATAAATTTAATAGATAATTGAACATTGTATCTTCTATCAACAATATCATTATGAGTTTGACCTTTTTTAAGCAGTTTATAAATAATTAAAATATAAAGTTAAAACTCGTTATAACTTTTCTTTCGTGCTTTTGTTTGAAAGTTTAGACGGAGACAATAGATACCAATATTTATAAGTCAACTAAGTACGAGTTATACTCGCGTACATAGGGTTCCATACTGTTGTGTATGTAGGTTTTACACCTTATATTTATATGCTGGCAATGTAAGCATAGAGTTTATGATGATGACAAACGTCATGTAACGTGTGATGTCATGACATTTTATTTTTGAATAAACGGTGTGCAATGGCTACCTATTTTCACAGAATTTTATTCCATTTTTATTCATATACATTCTATGTTATAAAATATAACAGTGGCGACGAGGATATTCATGGTGGGAACAGCAGGTATAGGAGAGGAAGGTGGCCCAGGAAGAAAAAAAGAAAGCTGAAGCCGCTTACATGATGGCGATAAAAACCCGTGATACTCGCGCCAGTGAACTGGATTACAGTGGTGACGAGAAAATTGTGTACGTAAGAACTTAGGTATTAATGAAAAATGGCACAAACTTGACACATACCATCATTGTCATAATATATAATTATTCATAAATTACTTATCATCATCAAATGACAATGAAAATGTTTGTGGCTATTTGCATTAAAAGCCTTTTGTAGTCTACCCGAAGTTGATCCCATCAGACTTTTTACAAAGTTACTAGCTAAAGTAATTTATTAATTTTGCAATTGACATGCTATGCTTTTACTTAATAAATCAAAATACGTCAAAATAAAATATAAACTCAATCGAGTGACGATTGCGGTGGTCTGATTTGGTTACTGTTAGCACGACCGCAATAAGCTCAGTTGGCAGAGCTACGGAACGGTATTCCGAGGTCGAGGGTTCAAGTACTGCGGTGATCAACTTTTTCCACCACAATTTGATTTATAAAGTTACTAGTTGTTACTTGCGTCCTTGTACGATTAGAATTTAATAAATTCACTCCGTTTTTGCAACATTTCTTATTAATGCTTTGCTTCTATTGGTCACAGCGTGGTGTTATACAGCCGATAGCCTTCTTGATAATTGAATTACCCAACACAAAAATATTTTTTCAATTTGAACCAGTAGTTCCTGAGATTAGCGCGTTCTAACAAACTCTTCAGCTTTATAATAGATTTAACTTAATATTTAAGTTATTTTTTAATTCTGATAAAATCTGGCCATGTCAAATCTAACCATATTATAGAACTTGGCACTCATTTAGATCTTTAGTCTTTTAGCGGTGAAGCCCACAGCTAAGCATAATTTTTCTATTGAACTTGGCTCTCCTTTTTTACGTTTATGTTTTTGGTAGGATAATAATATGTATTTCAAGTTTAAATTTTATAAATCTACATGAATGCTGTCTAAATTCTACAACAGCAGTTCTAAATGACCCATTTTTATTTACTGCAAAGACACGCTTAGATAAAGTAGCAACGATTATCATTAAGTCAGTTTTCAATGTGCTCAAAAGGGGAGAACACGACAAATGAGCTACAATTACCATGAAACAGGTGGGCCTTAGGTATTTAAGAGCTCTGCTTCTATTCTTATAATAGTATCTATTTGTATAAGACTCTACTAAATTGGGTATATTAGTTTCCTAACTAAATTATGTAGAAGTTAGTTTATGAATTTTTGCAATTAGCTTGTAAATAATAATTTTGCAAATAATAATCTACTTAGTACTAAAAAACAGGCTTGAAAATCCTGAATGATTTTTTTAAATTATTGATATTTATGTGCAAAATTTCAGATCAATCGTACTGTAAGTGAGTGAAAATCAGTTTCAAAGATTCCGTTAAATAGATACATTGATAGATACATACGGAACCAATATAAGCGTGTTAAAAATGATTACCATGATCGGGATTTTCCAAAACCTCGGAATACCGTTACGTTGATCTTCCAACTGAGCTACCATGGGATCTGCACATGTTAACCAAATTTTCTACTACAATATTTCTCAATGTGAGTTAAACATAGCTCGCAACTTCGGACGCGTGGAATTTAAAAAATAACAGAAAATGTCAAAAAAATAAAAAAAGGCTTCTTGAACTACTCTATATTATATGAAATAAAACCGCATCGAAATCCGTCTCTTAGTTTTGAAGATATTATTATAAGCTCACACAAGGACATACATACAAAAATAACTACCTACTTTGTTTTATACTAAGTAAAGAAATGAATTGCATTTCCTAATCGTTTTAGTCGTTTCAGTAAACAAATTGAGACAAAAGCTCCTTTTTTTAGAAATTTTATCAAAACAGCAGCAAAATTCTTACAAATGTTTTTGATTCAAAATAAACTAAATTATTCATAGTTGTCACAAACTGTTCTTATTCTGCTTTCGTTAATGTACAAAGTAACTATCTCTCACAGCTATCTGTGAAATAGTAACAACTTGTAAAATGGCGACACGACAAAGTTAAAATCACATTTAAAACCTATTTCATGTTCTGTATAATATTTTACTTTTACTGCATTAAAATGCATATTATTATTTTGTATTCTGATTATAAAAATTAACAGAGTGGTTCAACAAGATGGCTTTTTTGTATAATTTGTTAACGTTTAATGTGTATTGTGGTAGGAGGGCTGTTGAACCACTCTATTTATTAAAAAAACCACATCAAAATCTGTTGCGTAGTTTGGAAGGTATAAGCTCACATAAGGACATAAATACAAAAATAATGACCTTGTTTTATAATAAGTAGATTATTTCTATTTATACTTACAAGTTCAACTCTGCTGACAGAGTTGAACTTGTTTACAATGAAGATAAAATTATACTATTCAATTGTGACAAGTGAAAAATTGTTTGGTACGTGTGTCATAGTATAGGTACTTTATTATATTCTTTCTTTCAGCCATAGATCACCCTTAATAGATTCCGTACGCAATCTAGCGAAATAGGTAACGTGTAACATCAGGTAACGTATGATAAGTCAGTGATTAATTTTGCTGCGACCAATGAAAATACATTATTCCATACTGCGTTTTCCACCGACGTTAGTGTGTTTAGTCGTTAAACAAAATCTCGTAATGTTTGGTTTTATTATAAAACTACAAATATACACATTGTACATTTTCTGACAGGTGGAAAATTCGAAAATAAAACTTATGCCAACACGCCTGGTTAGCGCAGCGTAGATCATAATTTTTCCCAAAGTGGAGGAGATGGAACTTGGGATGTGCCCAACTGTGGGAAGTTCTTGAGAGAAAGAGAGAGAGAGAGAAACTACCGTTGTATTCCAAATAAAAGAATATCTATTAGATATACTTAGACAGACATACCATCCGGATTTTTCCGTGTGGTGACGGATTAAGAATATAAGTGTCACCACCCCATCTCCTCCCAAGGGTGCTGTAAAAGTCAGCTAAGGGATATTGCACACAGATAACATCCTCTGTGAGAGATGGAAAACCCGAAACTGTGCCAACACGCCTGGTCAGCGCGGCCCAGTAGACCATAATCCCTTCCAAAGTGGAGGAGGCCCGTGCTCAACAGTGGGACGCAAATGGGCTGGAGAGAGAGACATACAATACCTACTGTGCGGAGTTCGTCCAGTAGGAGTTAGTTACAAATTTTCTAGATTCCACGCGTACGACGTCGCGGGCAACCGCTAGTTATAAATATTTATCAAGGTCTAAAGAAACAACAACTTTTATCAATATAGTTGCAATCAAAACAGGGGTGGATTTCTAGTTATTCATAAACTGTTAAAGCATCTGTGTCCGCCACTGTACATTTAAATATGCCAATTGACTCATGAAAAATGCACCTTGTTAACCTATTTCTCTAATGTATTCGAATGGACCAATTAAGTAAAATAAAATACTTCTCAAATATGCATCTGACCTGATTTGTTTAATTTATTTAATATTTTAGCAAAAGCTTTTTAAAATGACTTAAATTTATAATGTTCTAAACTGCAATAGCATCGCGTCTGTGTGATCACGGATTAAGAATACAAGTGCCGCCTCCTGTTTTCCTTGCCAGGGTGTTGTAAAAATCAGATATGAAATATTGTCCACAGATAACATTCTCTGTGAGAGATGAAAAGCTTGAAAATAAAACCTGTGCCAACGCATTTGGTCAGCGCAATATAGTGGATCATAATTCTTCCCAAAGTGGAAGAAGCCTGTGCCCAATAGTGGAACATTAATGGGCTAGAGTGAGAGAGACAGATCCACACTTAGGAGGGTACTGTACTCCTAATTTAGGTATTTGCCTTAGGTATTGCTATCCCCATTCCCGAGTATCGTGCTGAAAGGGACAAATATAGCTGAAGCAGATTTTACCTACAAATTCTTTAAAAAAAAGACGTTTCGTACTCCCCTTGGTTCTTCGCAAAAGTTAAACCGATTTTGATTGTTTTTACGCTATATTATAGTTGAAGAGTGTGGCGTGAGCAGAAGGCTCACGTTTCCTGTTATAGGTTTAAAGGGTGATTTTAAGAAAAATCTCAACGAATTTCACAATTTATTCCACTTTTTACAATTATCGATTTAAGAACACAAGAGAATTACTAATAAAATAATATTTATTTATTTATTACACAAATCTAAGGTTTAAGTTTTTTTAAAAGGTTAAGTACGGGGTGCTACGTTTCCAGGAGAGTCCAACTATGCCTCCGAGTAGGAAGAGACACTTAGCTTAAATCTGCCGCACTGGAACAGAGGGCCGGCGCGCAGGCAACCTTGTCTTATATAAGGTCCGCGCGGGGTACGGTGTCGGCCGGGAGGGCGAGGTAACAGCTGAGCGAGTCGGCCGCTGCGCCACATGGGTATATCTATACTTGTATCACTTTCTTTTTTGATAAACCGTTACCAAATATGTGTGATAGACGCTGCAACTTTACCTAAAGAAAACCGAAAAAAACGAGATTTTCGGGTGGTCATATTTCTTTTAGTTATTATGTATTGTAAAAAAGAAAGTCACAGAAGCATAGATATACTCTTCATATATAATATAGCGTAGAAACAATTAAAATCGGTTTAACCTTCGCGAAGAAAAAAGGGAAGTAGGATACCCATGTATGGAGCATAATTTGGTAACGTGCCCTCGATGACTACAGCACACCGAACGTATGCGCTATTCTCGCATAGCTAATAAAAACTCGACGTGTCATTATGCAACGACCAAAAAAATTGCATTACAAAGCCGCGCCTTTATCTAACGTTGGTGTGTAGTCGATTACAAAAATCTCATGATTAGGTATCTATTGGGAACAAAAGCGATGGATGAAAGACGAATGCACGTTGCGGAGATGCGAATGTTGAGATGGATGTGTGACGTCACGCGAATGGATAAAATAAGGAATGAATATATTAGAGGAAGTCTGAAAGTGATGCCAGTGATGAAAAATTAAAGAACGAGCGGATGTCCTGGTATGGGCATGTTATGAGACGAGAGGAAAGTAATGTCGTTAGGAGAGTTCTGAGTATAAATGTGGAAGGAAAAAAGTCTAGAGGAAGACCTAAGAAAAGATGGATGGACTGTGTGAAAGAGGACATGAAAGAAAGAGGAGTTGACATAGACATGACGGCTAATTGCGCCGACCCCAAATAATGGGATAAGGGCAGGAGGATGATGATAGATATCTATTGGGATCATAATCTGTGATTCTTACATAATGACGGGCTTCGTGGTGTAGTAGTTCATGAAACGGACTGCCGTTCACGAGGTCACGGGTTCGATTCCCGCACGGGACAATCATTTTGTGTGATATTTATAATTGTCATACAAATGTTTGTACTGCGTCTGGGTATTTCTATTGGGTTATATAAGTATGTATTTACAAACGTAGTAGGTATATGTATTATATCCGTATTCTGATACCCATAACACAAGCGTGCACAAGCTTAGCTTGGGACCAGAGGACGTATAAATAACCATGAATATTTATTAAAAAAAAATGGGTATGAGCATTGCTCTCGTGCCTTTTTCAGCAGGCTTGCCTGATAATGCCGAATCAGACTGGATTAATGTTCCAAAGCTTTATCATGTCTTGATTTGAAATCAAAATCTTTTTATTTCCCTGTAGAAAGCTTATTACGCCGTTTTTATTTTGCCTTTGAATTTTCTTACACACAAAGGGATTTATGCAAATGTGACTAAATTGTTTCCGATTGTTGGGTCTGGTATGGAACGAATGGAATTGAGTGCGAGTGATTGTATATATCGTATCCGTAATAGCATCATTCAATTGAGTGCTAAAGAAACGACACAATTTTCTTATTATTAATCATTGCGTGTTGTAAGTCTATTATTAGCACGCTTTTATTAGGTCGGTACGTATCTATCAATATATTGTACGTATTTTGATGTATAAAAATCAGTTAAGAATACAAGTGTCACTACCCCATTTTTTTCCAGGGTGTACTAGGAGCCAGCTACGGGAAAATATAAGCAGTTAATATCTGCAGTGAGAGTGGGAAAACTCAAAACTAAACCATGTGCCAACATGCTCAGTCAGCGCAGCACAGTGATCATAGTCTCAAACCCAAAACTGCAAAAGTGCAGGAGGCTCGTTTCCAGCAGTGGAACATTAATGGGCTGGAGAGGAAGGATGAGGATGAGTTTGGACTCACACACGGAGAGTTCCATACCGTTATATTCATCATACCGACCCCAAAAAACGGGACCTCAAACAATGGGACATAGACAGGGGATCAATTATGAATTTCAATAATGATTTATGTGATTTTATAACAAAACAATATCCTAAACTGTCATTTAACTAACAAATGTTTAGTTTCATCCAAATAACTAGTTCGAACCGCAGAAATCAATCAGGAAATTACAACATTATCAGAATATTGTATTACAAATTGGTCGGAGTTATTCGCTTTGTAGAAACCATGAACCATTTACGAGATAAAGGTTTGTATTAAGGTACAGCGATAGGTTAACGAACTAACACACACACACCGTGTGCAATTCGACCCAACTTGAAGGATATGATAGCTTACATTTCAATTTTATTTTAATATAATTTTATTTCAAATTATTTGTCTACCCTTGGCATCTGTATGGCAAAACAACGTTTGCCGGGTCAGCTATATATTACAAAATTCTCGTGTCACAATGTTCGTTCCCATACTCCCCCGAAACGGCTTGACCGATTCTTATGAAATTTTATATGCATATTCAGTAGGTCTGAGAATCGGCTACTATCTATTTTTCATACCCCTAAGTGATAAAAGTTGTCCAGCCCTGAGACATTTGTATCGCAAAACAACGTTTGCCGGGTCAGCTAGTAGTAATGATAAAGCTGAAGGGTTTGTTTGTTGCACTGATCTCTGAAACCACTGGTCTGATTTGAAAAATTCTTTCAGTGTTGGATAGTAAATTTATCGAGGAAGGCTAAAGACTATATAACATCACGCTGCGACTAATAGGAGCGAAGTATAAGTGAAAAATGTTGCAAAAATGGGAAAATTTTCTAAATTCCACGCGTTTAAAGTTAGTTTATAATAATAATAATAATAATAATAATCTTTATTGAACAGAATAATCTTAACCTAAATTACAATAGTTACTTAATGTTAGTATTTCCAATACAGAGTATAAAATTATAGGCAATTTTGGCCAAGTACAAAACAGGGTTAACTGTGTTTAAACTAGGATGAGATCCTGTATTATAAACACAGTGCCTTCCACTACCTGCGACCGATAACAATGATCTGTTCGACAGAGATTAGTAGGGTTGTTAAGACAAATTAGAAGGAAATAAATTAAAGAATTATATTAAAAATATTGGGGTGGATAGATGGTACATAGCGGTTGACCTGGTGCAAGTGTATGTGTGTGAGTGTGTGTGGGAGGGTGGGTGTGTGTGTGTATGTGTGGGTGGGTATGTGTGTGTGTTAGTGTTTGACAGGTAAAATTAGGAAAAATTGCTACATTATATATTTATCCTCAGGAAAAGTTCAGTGTCTTCATAAGACCACTGTGATAAAATATCAGTTATCTTGCGCTTAAGTTGCCGAACGGAGAGATTTCGGGTGTCTAATAGTTTGCTATTGATTTTGTTGTAAACTAAAGTTTTGAGGAATGGTGTAAATCTTTTAGCAAAAGTCGTATTAATTTGAGATGTAGGGAGCTTAAAAACACGTTTCTTTGACAGGGTGCAATAATTAGGACTGGAGAGTGCTTCTTTGTGAGCAAGGAGCGTAATTTTCAGGATAAATAGTCTTCTGACGCTTAAAAATTTTGTTTCTTTATATACTAGCGAGGTAGGGTAGCGAGAGGACTGTTTTAATAAAGTTTTTAGTACCGCACGTTGTGATCTCTCTAATTGAAGGAAGTAAGAGGCGGCAGCACCACCCCAGGCCCGGATGCAATAAGTCATAATTGACTGGCATAATGATTGGTAAACTGTTTTTAGTAAGTTAGTAGGGGCAAATTCGCGTAAGATTTTAATAACGTGAACTATCTTTCTTACTCTTGCTGACAATGCAGCAATATGATAGCCGAAGTTTAGGTTTTCATCTATAATGATTCCAAGGTATTTGACATGCAGAGATCTAGTGAGATTTGGACAACTACACGGAGTTTGGAAAGCAGGGTGGTGACAAATGTGGGCCTTGAATGAATAGTCGGCAGGGGGTGCCGAGGCGGCTGTTTTATGGAAACATATGTAGCTAGACTTGGCAGTATTTAAGGTAAGAAGGTTGTCACCCAGCCAGCTCATGACACGACTAATGCCTGCCTCGGAGATAGATCTCAAAGAACACCATGATTTGGCATTAAATAGGATTACAGTGTCGTCTGCATAATTAATTATATCAGCGTTGTTAAGGGATGTTGAGGAGAGATCATTCAGGTAGACCAGGAAGAGAGTAGGCCCAAGGACACTACCCTGGGGCACACCGAAATTGATATTCACCGGTGCACTGACCACGCCATTAACCCGAATACATTGCTTCCGATCTGCTAGGTAGCTGTGGAACCATTTAAGACAAATGCCTCTAATTCCAGTAGCCTCTAGCTTTCTAAGAAGGATCGGAGCAGACACGGTATCAAAAGCCTTGGTCAGGTCCAGGAAGAGCCCCAGGCAATGCCTGCCTTTATCTAGGTGATTTGCTATGGTTTCCGTTAGCAGGGACACAGCGTCTTCGGTTGACCTACCCTGTCTGAAGCCGAATTGTTGGTTCGTTAGTAAGTGGTTTTTATCCAGATAGGACATTAGCTGCCTATTGACAATCCTTTCTAGCATTTTAGAAAAGGAGCTAAGCAGGCTAATCGGTCGGTATTGATTAGGGTTATCAGAGGCGCCTCCTTTATGGATAGGGGTAATAAAAGCATTTTTCCAGACGTCTGGGAAGGTACCTTCAGCAAGGCTAAGGTTGTAAATATAAGTTAGGGGCCTGACAATATGTTTTTGAATAGATTTAATTAGATGGTTAGGGATTCCGTCAGGGCCCGGGGCACTGTTGGTTTTCAAATGTTGGATGAGGCTAGCTACTTCGGTTGTGTTGGTAGGGTGAAAGAAGAAAGAAGCAGAGGGTCCTGAGGAAATGTTGATTTTGGAAGCTAGTGAGTGCTGGGTTTCTTTGAGATTATTGAGAGTTTTGTCAGCTAGTTTTTGACCTATCGTCGCAAAAAAATTGTTTACGTAGTTGAGTGAGGCATTCGTGTTCTCCTTTAACTTGCAAAGAGCTTCTGTATTGTTATTCTGCGGAACAGTATAGGTTATTTGTTTTATAGTAGACCAAAGTTTTTTGGGATTGTTCTTATTGTTCTCTATTTGAGCAGTGTTGTACTGTGTTTTTAGTTTGCGTAGTAAGTTACGAAAGAAATTTCTGTAACGTTTGAATATATGGAGTTTAACTAAGTCGTTAGGATGCTTACGGGCGTCAAGGTGCAGTTTGTCCCTGTGAGCAGAACACTTTAAAAGGCCTGGTGTCATCCAGGGTTTGGAGATGTCCCTGTTACGACTAACTACACTGACTCGAGAGTGCTTGCTGATTATTGTTGTTAGCAAGGACGTAAATTCAGCAGCAGCTGCAGATGGACATATCTCCTTATAAATTTTATGCCAGTTCTCATTTTTTAATTCCGAATTAATTGAATTATGGTCATATTTGATTTTATACGTGTTTGAGCTCTTTTTATTGGGACTTTTACTTCCGATACCCACCATGGCAAAATCATGATCAGTTACCGAAGACTTACAAACAATAGACTCAGTAATTGAATTAGTCGCGACGAAGATATGGTCAAGACAGGTGTAAGAGCGGGTGGGTTGAGTTATTGCGGGTAAATACCCTAACTCCGACAGCAAGCACATGTATTCAGAGCTAGCAGTAGTGTTCATTAAATTAATGTTAATATCACCAGTGATGACGCGGCAAGGGCTTTTAGGCATGATGACAGCAACAGGCTCAAGGGCTTGCAAAAAGTTGTCTGTGTTTTTGGTAGACGGAGAGCGATAGATTCCTAAGAGTGTAACTACGCCTTCAATATGAACCTGCAGACAGTCAGCATCGCAGATAGTTGGTTCTGTTATTGTGGGGTTGAAACAATCCCTAACGTAAACAACCACGCCACCAGAGCGGTTAGAGTGGTTGGTGGTAGCAAATGAGCAATAGCCACTTATCTGACCGACTAGGCAGTTATCGCCTATCCAACATTCGGTCAACACGATAACATCATACACGACTTTCATTCTGTTTAGGGAAACGACAAAATTATCCAAATTACGGTGCAAGCTCCGAATATTGTAAGTTATAATTTTAAGTTGATATTTGTTTATTATATTACTACACTGTTCGGGCATGTCTATTTCATGACAGGTGATGTTTAGCGAGTTGTCTAAGTCATTAAGTAATTGTTCTGTATCCATTATATACGTATGTAAAATAAGTAACGTTTGAGTGTGAGTAAAAATCGATAAGATATGATTTGCCCGTGGATAGCAGGTGTATTGTGAACATGAGGGTATATACAATATTATGTGATTTTATAACAAAACAATATCCTAAACTGTCATTTAACTAACAAATGTTTAGTTTCATCCAAATAACTAGTTCGAACCGCAGAAATCAATCAGGAAATTACAACATTATCAGAATATTGTATTACAAATTGGTCGGAGTTATTCGCTTTGTAGAAACCATGAACCATTTACGAGATAAAGGTTTGTATTAAGGTACAGCGATAGGTTAACGAACTAACACACACACACCGTGTGCAATTCGACCCAACTTGAAGGATATGATAGCTTACATTTCAATTTTATTTTAATATAATTTTATTTCAAATTATTTGTCTACCCTTGGCATCTGTATGGCAAAACAACGTTTGCCGGGTCAGCTATATATTACAAAATTCTCGTGTCACAATGTTCGTTCCCATACTCCCCCGAAACGGCTTGACCGATTCTTATGAAATTTTATATGCATATTCAGTAGGTCTGAGAATCGGCTACTATCTATTTTTCATACCCCTAAGTGATAAAAGTTGTCCAGCCCTGAGACATTTGTATCGCAAAACAACGTTTGCCGGGTCAGCTAGTAGTAATGATAAAGCTGAAGGGTTTGTTTGTTGCACTGATCTCTGAAACCACTGGTCTGATTTGAAAAATTCTTTCAGTGTTGGATAGTAAATTTATCGAGGAAGGCTAAAGACTATATAACATCACGCTGCGACTAATAGGAGCGAAGTATAAGTGAAAAATGTTGCAAAAATGGGAAAATTTTCTAAATTCCACGCGTTTAAAGTTAGTTTATAATGGAAATGTATCCGCGAGGCCTTACAAAGCCCAGCTTTTTGTAACAGAACGAGATAAATTTAGTAACATAAAACATGAACTCATGCTAGAATTTTTTATTTCATATGCGGGCCGTGACTAGATAACACAGAATATTTTTGTACGTTTGTTTGCAAAATGATTAGTACGATCTATAAATTATATAAATAAATAAATATTCATTGACATTATTTTTACACGTCCTCTGGAACCGAACTAAGCTTATATGCTTCTGTTAGTATTAAGGTACGGATAGACTATGTACTTATAAATACTTCTTTTCTTTTGTAAATACAATCATATTTGTAATACATAGACACTACACCCAGACGTCAATTATTCTTGTATGACAATTGTGAATTGGTAATAATGGTATCGATTCTAAGTGCGCAACTGAACATAACTAAAAAATGAAAATTGATTGTGTCAATGACATAATTCGGTAATGTTAACCAAAACTGTTTTATATTTATAACGATATTAATTAATAAAATTGCACACAACGAAATACCCAATTAATCTAAATACGCTATAGTTGTTTTCAATTTTTAGTTCAGTTTAGTTGTGCACGTAGAATTGGTACCAATAACAACAGTAAACAGGAACCCTTCGTGTGCGACTCTATGTCACACTTAGTTTTATTTTCGTATCATTGAACGTAATGCATTTCTTTAGTTTTCATTTCACTCTCATAAATATTTCATTTCATACTCATAAATGTGCCACCAACTATGAAACTTTATTCTATTTTATTATGTTTATTTTTCTTTTTTCCTTAATAAAGTTATCAAGGAGAGTGTTGGACGTGATCCGAATGAAAGCTTTTGTTATTATTGTACAAGAATATTGTTTTTTATTTCTTTGCTATGAGCAAGAAACAGTTTTCCTAACACTTGCGTGACTCATTCGTTTAAAGAAAACTTAGATTTTTACTAATTTAAAACAAATACACGCTTCTCAATCCGTAAAAAGCAGTTTTTAAAAAGTAGGTAGTTTTATTTAAACAAGGAACACTTTTCGTGAACTTAAAATTTAAATTTATTTATTTTCTTTGAAGAGAGAAGCCCTGCGGGAGCTCAAACGCGCTGGAGACATTACCGCCAGCAGGGCCCCGGCTACCCCTGGTCGGATCACGTTAATACCTGAGTGACCACAATGACCTGTCTAAGGGCGAGGTGGAACACCGTGGAGTTTAGTGGGTAGCCCGGCAGCAATAGGCCGGGAGTCCCTCACGAATTCTGAAGGTTGCACCCGCAACATGAAAGGCGAAGTGTGTAAATGCATTACGCGAGCCGGAGAAGAAGCTACGTGCGACAGATCACTGTACCTGCTGCGCCGAATATGACGGATATCCTATCCCTAAGTGTGTGGCCTAATATCGCCCCCACCAGCTTAGTCCCATATAATGGGGTCACTCCTCAAGTTCAGGCTTAAGGCACAATCTGTTTTCAAGTTGTAGGTTTGATGTGTGTTGTTATTGCCTCAACTATGAGATATTAGTACTGTATACAATACTGTAAAGGTTATGCAGATTTTTCCTACAATTAAAAAGAAAAATTCAATAAATTATATCCAACTAGGTAATGCGTGCAATTTTACCCGCGTTTGTAGTTTTTTAAATCCCCCTCTAATAATAAACACCAAACCTTAATAAATTATACATAAAAGCCAACCTCTTGAAGCACTCCATCTATTAAAAAAGACCGCATCAAAATCCATTTCATAGTTTTAAAGATATAAGCTTACATATGGACATCCAAAAAACCTCTTTTGGTATCGATTCTATATTCACAACTAAACTTAACTAAAAAAGGAAAACAGATCGTGTCAATAATATCATTCGGCAATGATATCAGAATGATTTTTTTAGAAAATCTGTATATTATAAGCTAACGATTTTAATACACAATGTGCAAACATGTTTTTTTATTAAGTTTAGTTGTGTACTTAGAATTGGTACCTATGTTTCATAATAAGTAAATATGTGAACAATTTGGTTTTACGTTTAAAATCAGCACTTCGTAAATTAGTTTCGTAGAATGGGTAATCTGTTGAAATCCACAGATTAGTTTTAAGAGCTCTAAAACACGAATTACTCGACGCTGTTCAAAGGTAATTTAATTCTAACTATTTGTGAGACTAGACTTAACCGCAGCCACAATGTTTTAGTTCAATCATGAATTTTAGTTGTTTAGTTTATAAATAGGTAATAAAACAAAGTCGTATAATCTCTTTGTCCCTATGTGAGCTTAACTTTTAGCTTTTTTAAAAAATGGAGTAGTTAAAACGAAGGTTTTACATTATATGTACCTTTAAAAGTAATAACGCACCTACACACTTTCACACTTCCATAAATTCACATATACCTACATACATTTTTCTTCTCCAGCCCATTTACGTCCCGCTGTTGGGCACAGGTCTCCTCTAGTTTAATAAATAAATAAATAAATATTCAGGACATTTCACACAACGTCCTCTGGTCCCAAGCTAAGCTTATATGCTTATGTTATGGGTACCAGAATACGGATATAATATATAAACTACTTTTCTTTTGTAAATACATACTTATAATACGTAAACACCCAGACGTAGTACAAACATTTGTATGACATTTATGGATATCACACAAATGATTGTCCCAAGCGGAAATCGAACCCGCGACCTCGTAATCGGCAGTCCATTACATAAACTACTCCACCACGAAGCCCACTTGACAGGCTTTTCTATCTTAAATAGAATCAGACATATGAACATGTATAAACCTAGCAAGTGCACTTCGTACTTGTTGATTAAAAAATGAAAAACTCCTGAAAAATTTACTCAAATGTACTTGCTAGGTTTTGGTTTTGGACAGCCGAGCTAGTAATACATAATTCTAAATAATATCATTTTGTATTGGTTTTTAATATATTAAATTCAATTTTCAACTTATTTAATTTGTGAATAAAGCCTTGTTAACTTAACACTATTGTAAAAGCGACAATCAAAATAATTCCAACAGTAATCGCATGTATTGCTTGCTATATTCAAAATAAATTGAATGCAATAAATTTGAACAGATCAAGTCAGATCAACGATGTGTTATATTGATAGATTACTGTTTGTTTTTAATATTATCGAATACTAGTTGCGTTCTGCTACCAGCATTTCGGTATTTAAGCCGATATTTATTCCATTTAAGAATAGGTACATTTCGATGCGGAAAACTTTAGTAAAAACTTATGAAAATATTTCTCACACAAATATTTACACTGAGTGGGAAAAATAAATATTAACGGACGGACATTCACACAACGTCCTCTGGTCCCAAGCTAAGCTAATATGCTTGTGTTATGGGTACCAGAGTACAGATATACTACATATACTACTTTTCTTTTGGTAATAAATACTTATAATACATAGAAACACCCAGACGCAGAACAGTAATTTGCAAACCTTTTTTAAACATCAAACAAATGATTGTCCCGAGTGGGAATCGAACCCGCGACCGTTACATAAACCACTAGACCACGAAGCCCGTCAGTGTTTAAAAATATGTTAACATCCGTCATACCGACCCCAAATAACCCCAAATATTGGGACCCCAAACAATAAGTTTAGAGCAAGATGAATGATGATGATGAGTGTTTGTTGTATAGCATCAACTGTGAAATTTTCAGTTGCCCATCTATCACCGTTCCAGAGATAAGGCCTGGTGACAGTCAGACGGAAGGACAGACAGCGGTCTCAGTAATAGGATCCCGTTTTCTTTTTGGTACGGGACCTTAAAAAGGTGTGATGATATGATGCTGATGATTATGATGATGATAGTAAGCACGTAATTATAATAATAATAATTATGCTTTCAAATGCTTGGTGTATTACTTTTTGCATAAAATCTTTCGTCTACTTAGAAGTGAAACACTCGGCATTCGTGAATTTTTAAACAGTGGCTTATTTACGCATTTACAGTATTTGTCGAATAAACTTGGATCTTTGAGATTAAAATATTAAGCGGGACTTTCTTTTGAACTTTTCAGTTTACAAAGCCTGTTAGGTAAATAGAAATAACATGCTGTGTAATTTTAAATGTGATTATATTTTAAATAAAATACAACACTTTGCATTGTAAAAAATGCCATTGACAATTGGTTGTGTTACATGTTGAATGGAAACGGAAAAAGTGTCAGTGTTGACACACTTAAAATTAGGCAATAATAGTTGCCATAGTGAACTTAATTATTAATACAATTAGTTATCGATTTTAATCGATCACTTTTATGTTTATTTATTAAACATAAGTTGGGCCGGGCCAAAACCATATATATATTAACATAATAACAAACCTATTATAACATACATACTTAATACAAGAAAACCATCTTCAAGTATAAATACATTCAAAAACAGAAATATGCTTAGTTAAGTAGTCTCTAGCCCTACGACAAAGTCTTGGGATCGGCTAACCACTAGGGACTACTCAACTGTTCATCAGAAACAGTATTATTAAGTGGTAATAAACTTAACTTTCTAAATGACCTTAAATATGTTTTATTATTTGGCATCTTTATTTCAGCCACCCTGACCCTACCATCTGGTCCAGGGATAACCCTTACAACTCTAGCCATGGGCCATGTTAATGGAGGTGTATTGTCATTGCGTACAATGACAAGGTCCCCTTCTTTTAAGTTAGGATGACTTTGTAGCCACTTTGGTCTACTTTGTAACTGTGTGAGATAATCACGTGACCAGACATTCCAAAAGTCCTGTTTAATTTTGGTTAAGATATTCCAAAATTTTAATCTATTGATATTTTTATCAGAAAGGTCAGTTTCAGGGTAACTTGACAATGCATTTCCTATGAGGAAGTGGCCAGCCGTTAAATATTCATAACTGGAAACATCCGAACTTATAGGAAGAAGGGGTCGTGAATTTAACACAGCTTCAATTTCTGTAACCACTGTATACAAAGCTTCAAAGGTTAAGGCAATGTTGCCAACAATTCTCTTCAGGTGAAATTTAAAACTTTTAACCCCGGCTTCCCATAAGCCTCCAAACTCTGGTGAATAGCTTGGTATAAATCTAAACTGAATATATTTAGGTATACAATAATTATCAATTGCATCAATGTGCTTTTTTGAAGTAAACAGATCATGTAAAGCTTTTAATTCGTTAGCTGCACCTTTAAAGGTTTTGGCATTATCACAAAATATTTTACTTGGCATTCCTCGTCTAGCAATAAATCGCTTAAGGCAAGCCAAAAATGCTTCAGTGGTTAAGTCGCTTACAAGTTCCATGTGGATGGCCTTAATTGAAAAACAAACAAATATAGCTACATAGCCTTTAGTCACTATAGGCCTTCTTAAGCGTGTAACTTTCACACTGAATGGTCCGCAGAAGTCAACACCTACCACTTGGAACGGTCTGGCAACAGAAAGTCTTTCAGGTGGCAGAGAGCCCATTAATTGGTTTACGGCTGCTGCTTTCATTCTAAAACATTTAACACACCTATTTACTACTTTCTTTACTTCTCTTATGCCATTAACAAGCCAAAAGCGTTGTGATAAAGAGCTAAGTACCAATTTGGCACCAGCATGTAATAATCTTAAATGTTCTTTGTGAATTAGAATAGTTGTCAAGTGACAAGACTTGGGTAATATGACTGGATGCTTTTTATCAAAGGGAATATCATTGGCATTTTGTAACCGACCACCTACCCTTAATATACCAGTCTTATCCAGGAAGGGGTGTAGTTTTGACAAACCTGACTTTACCGGCAAGGACCTATTTAGCCACTCCATCTCTTTAGAAAAATATTTATTTTGTGAGACGCGAATTATTACCAACAAGGCATTATGGAGCTCTTGTGGTGTCAATGACCCACTTTCTTTATCTTTCTTTAAACAATTATTACAAAATCGTAAAATATATGCTACTACTCTCTGCAGCTTTCCAACATCAGAAAATTTATTAAGAAAATCTAATTGGGGTAAGGTCACATTGGTCACTAATTTGTCCTCAAAAGATGAGGGAATGGGCAATTTTACATCACATATAGAGTGCTGAAAGTCCATATGAGACAGTTCCTTGGGACCATGCCACCATAGTTCATTTGATCTTAATTTGTGTGGATCACAGCCTCTAGAAAGTAAATCAGCAGGATTCTTACTTGAGCTAACATAAGACCACATTTTGTCTTCTGTCAGTGTTTTAATTTGATTGACCCTATTTATAATATATGAATTTGATTTTAAATTTGCTGACTTGATCCAAGCAAGTGTAATTTGAGAATCACTATACAAGTGAATAGAAAGTTTTGGTAATCTTGGTTTTAAAATATCCTGAACTTTATTTGCTAGCTGAGCAAGCAATAATGCACTGCTTAACTCTAACTTTGGTATTGTTACCGATTTGTTTAATGGAGCAACTCGTGACTTGGAGCATAACAAGTCAACAGAGACTGTCCCATTAGAATTAAAAATTCTTAAGAAGAGACAACAACCAAGAGCTTTCATGGAGGCATCACAGTAGCCTACAAGTTCCATGGCATCTACTGGATGTGATAAAACACACCTTGGAATAGAGAGAGTGCCCATTGAAATTAAATCATTTAAAAATTTATCCCATGTATTAATATAGTCTTGGGGCAGAACAGCATCCCAGTTAATATTAAGTGCCCATAGAGACTGCATGAACAGTTTAGCCACTACTACAATGGGACCTAAGAGACCAAGAGGGTCAAATATTTTACCAATAAAACTTAATATTGTTCTTTTAGTTTTTTGAGTGTCATCCATCATGGGACATTGAAACAACAAGGAATCTGTGAGTACATTGTACTTCAAACCAAGTGTTTTAATTATATTGTCTTTATTTAAGTCAATCTGTTCAAAATATTTTTTATTTTCAGGAATATTATGCAGAACATCTATAGAGTTTGAACACCATTTGTGTAAATTAAAATTCCCCAACTTCATTAGGTTCAGTAACTCCTCTTTCAGGAGATGTAACTGGTTTTTCGAATCCGCGCCACATATGACATCATCGACATATGTGTGTTGTCTAATAGCCTCTGCAGCTAAAGGGTACTTATCTTGGTACAAATGAGCTAGTTCTAACAAACATCTAGTACTCAAAAAAGTAGAAGCTTTAAGGCCATATGTAACTGTTTGCAATTGCAAGCAGTTGATTGGCTGACATGGGTCATCTCGCCACAATATATTCTGTAAAGGTCTGTAGTCTTCATTGATGAGACACATTCGAAACATTTTTTCAATATCACACATGAGTGTGTAACGATAAGTACGAAAGTAGATAAGTATGTCAAATAATTCACGTTGCACAATGGGACCGTTTAGCATTACATCATTAATTGATACACCTTTTTTAGATTTCATATTGCCAGAAAATACTATGCGTAACTTAGTGGTTTTGCTGCTTTCATTCGAGACAGCATGATGTGAAAGAAAATATACCGGACCATTACAAATGTCGTAGGCATTGACATCAACGACCTTAGCATGCCCTAGCGTGACATACTCATCTATAAACTTTTTATATTTTGAAAAATATTCTGGATCAGACTGAAATTTTTTCTCTAATACCAAAAATCTTTGTAAAGCAATTGAAAACGAATCTCCAATATTTAATTCATTCAAAGGGCAGTGTAAGGGAATATCAACTGAAAATTGATTATCAATATATTTTACTGAATTATTAAAACAGTCCTCTGCTCTTTGAAATTCCAAAGACTGAGTCTTTTTCTTCTCAGGCTCAGGCATTTTTTCAGACAACCAAAATTTTGCCATAATTTCTTCCAAATTATTTTCCTTGGTAATAAAATTAGAAGTCAAGTTAACATTTGAATCTGGAGCTTTAGCTTTACGAAAAGCTGCACCAGCTACAACATAGCCATACAATGTGTTCTGGAGAACTAATCCATTATTTAACTTTAAATGTCCATCAAGAAGCACTTTAAAATAGAAATCAGAACCTAGTAGAATGGCAATCTCTGATGGGACATTAAACTCTGTATCAGCCAGAAAAACATTTTCAGGAATCCTAATATTGCTAATATCAATAGGATTCTGAGGCAAAACAGTTGTGATAGAATCTACAACATGGCACTTCACTTCAAACTTAACATTGTAAATTGAGGAAGGTAACATTATGTTGGCACATTCATTGGCTTTATTATTATTATTACCAAGTCCAATAATATTTACATGAAAAGGTACAGTCTTTAATTTTAATTGATTAACAAGAGATCGCTTTATTATAGATGCTTGGCTCCCACTATCGAGTAGGGCCTTAACAAAAATTTTACAACCATTTTTATCAATCAGTTTTATACGTATAGTGGGTAACAAAACATTGATATTATTATTGTTAGAATGCAACACAGTATTGACTGGTGTTTCAGGTTGTTTATCTTGATGCAAGAGAGTATTATGGGACTCTTTGCACATTCTACATTTAAATGTATATTTGCAGACATCCAAGTGGTGCCTTAGGCAAGTTGTACATAAGTTATTATCTGTCACAAACTTCAATCTGTCTATAATTGGAGACATTTTAAATTTTGGACAGGCAAATAAGAGATGATTATTTTTACAGAATAAGCAAGTGATTTGTTTTTGGTTTTGTTTTGAAACAACATTGGAAACTTTATGATTAAAACTATTAGCCTTTTGTTTAACATTATTATTACCATCATGGAAATTACTTTTAGGGGGAGGACTGTCCTCCAAAGCTATTGCTCGCTTTTCTAAAAATGACAGAAATTCAGACATTGTGGGTAAATTATCAGGAGAGTTTCTATCTAAATGATAAGCTCTGTTTGTATAACAGTCTAGTTTCCTTGAAAAAATAGAAATTAACAACATGTCCCATTTGTCTGTGGGTTGTTCTAAATTTTTTAAAGCATATAGTTGTTGGCGAATACATGACACAAAAGACCTTATAGAAGATGCAGTACCTTTTTGCATTTGAGGTAACTCTAGCAACTGATTAATATGATTACATATAAGCCTTGCCTTATTATCAAACCGGTTTTTTAGTAACAACAATGCCTCTGCATAGGACTCATTAACAATAGGCAAGTTACTTATTACAGCCAGAGCATCTCCTGTCAAATACTTTCTCAAATAACACAATTTTTGTACATTAGACAAAGAACTATTTCTCTCAATGACAGCATTGAACAAATCCATGAAAGGTTGGTAGTTAGTGAAATCTTTTCCATCAAATGAGGAAATCTCAATATTTGGGAGCTTTGAAACTGAACTGTTTGAACAATGTAAATTACTCTTACCCTTTATGGATTCTTTCAGTTTAGCTAACACTACAAAATACTTGTTTTCAATTTCAGTAACATTCTCTGAATCTGTGCTGTCAAGCATTGAAATTTCTAGGTTAACGTCCTCATATTCTTTAAAAGTACTCACTAATTTGTCCAGTCTAGCCTGAAGCACCTCACCGCCGGCTGAGGAAAACTCAGAACCATTTACAAAGGTTTCGATACGTGTCACTGTACTTTTTAATTGGCCGCGCTTAGTTCGCCAACGTTTTAGTTCCTCACCCATGATTTTGCTTTCTGTAGCCGATAAAAACAAAAACCGCACGTATTCCAGCGTGAGTCGCCTATAGAGGGACGCACTTACGCACTAAACTTAATTGCTTGCACAAATAAACCGCACTAAAAACAACCAAAACCCGCACTTTGGTTATGTTATTGTTTACGTTACGATGTGACTGACGAAACGATGACAGTTGACATTGACAGTGACAATACGCAGTGCTGCCAACTTAACACGACGAAAACAGCGCTGTCATTGCTGCCAACTTAACACGATGAAATCAGCGTTGTCATTGCTGCCAACACAACGAACTATTTATTTCAATATGGCGATTCTAAAATATTTTTCGTATGGACGAAATTGATGCTCGAAGAATCGACCAAATCCACTAGATTAATGATCTGATCTCGTCGAAAAGAGGCTGGGAAACTCGTACATAGGACGAATTGCACCAAACCCACACGATGAACAGCCGTTTGCCGCGAAATCGCGACTCCCCTCAACAAAATGGCAGCAGGACGCTCTTTTACAACGAGCGCCGCGCAACCCGGTATATAGACCGAAATTTGTAGTAAACTGCACCACCGAGACACAAGGCCCGGGCACCTCGTATTATAGGACGAAGAGCACCAGGGCAAATTTCTAAACGCCTTAACGTCGACCGTGGCTTGCATAGCAAGCTAAGAACGGATCACACGCGAGCACTGAATTTAAATATAACTGATTCAACCACGTACTATTGAGTACTTATCGAAGGACCACAACAGCATGTTAGGTAAATAGAAATAACATGCTGTGTAATTTTAAATGTGATTATATTTTAAATAAAATACAACACTTTGCATTGTAAAAAATGCCATTGACAATTGGTTGTGTTACATGTTGAATGGAAACGGAAAAAGTGTCAGTGTTGACACACTTAAAATTAGGCAATAATAGTTGCCATAGTGAACTTAATTATTAATACAATTAGTTATCGATTTTAATCGATCACTTTTATGTTTATTTATTAAACAAAGCCTATGCAAAGTGACGAATATAAAAATATCTTACTTATAAAGAATAAGAAACAGGACATGAAAGGAAGAGGAGTTGACATAGACATGACGGCTAATAGAAGACTATGGAAGAAAAAGACATGTTGCGCCGACCCCAAATAATGGGATAGCGGCAGGAGGAAGGATGATGATGATAAAGAATAATGGTCATATTCATAATGATTTATCGGAGGTCTAAACGGAGATTTTATCGGAGAGATAATAAACGTTTCGTAAAAAGACTATTATGAATAACAAGTTTTGACAATTTTCGCGAACCGATTTTAGTGAATTTTTAAATCTCCAATAAGTCATTATGAATAAGACCGTAAGTCTATAATAATATAATCTTACTTATAAAGAATATTATGTCCGTGTGGTGACGTATTAAGAATATAAGTTTCACCACCCCTTTTCCTTCCCAGGGTGCTGTAAAAGCCAGCTAAGGAATATTGTACACAGATAATATCCTCTGTGAGAGATCTCGAAAATATACCCTGTGCTAACACCCCTGTTCAGCGGGGCACAGTAGACCTTAATAGCGGCCACATATACAATGTATACATAATATAATATTATGTTGCAGTTCACAAAGTTTATGCCATAACAACTACGGTTCTTAGTTGTTAATATGTACATGATTTAATAGCACAAACTTAAAGCAACAGTTGCACAAGTGATCCTATTATTAAATAGGTAGTCGCTTGTAGCCAAAGCTAGTTACAAAATCGAACGTCTTTTCATGTGGTTTCAAAACCTGAATATTTCACAGTTAATGTGCCTGTGAAACTGTAACTGTCCGTGTGGTGACGGATTAAGAATACAGGTGTCACCACCCCTTTTCCTTCCCAGGGTGCTGTAAAAGCTAAGCAATATTGTACACAGATGACATCTTCTGTAAGAGACGGAAAATTCGAAACTAACCCTGTGCCAACACGCGTGGTCAGCGTAGTACAGTAGACTATAATCTCTCCCAAAGTGCAGTAGACCTGTGCCCAACAGTGGGACGTTTGTGCGCTGGAGAGAAAGAGGGAAGTTATTAAATTCTTCTGAACTTATCCCATTATAATATAGGGTCGGGAATATGACGAATATTATGATAATAATGATATGGAATCCTTTGTGTGTTAGTTCAACTCATGCTTGACCTTTTTCGTTTATAGAGGCGATAATAAATTTAAATAAATAAAACTACTTTTTACGGATTTTGACGCGTATATGCGACTTTGCAGTCACCATGGTCACGGGTAAGACTTCAGTCTTACCCGTGACCATGGTGACTGCAAAGTCTCCGAAACGTTGGGCCAAAATTTAAAACAAATATACGCGTCAAAATCCGTAAAAAGTAGTTTCATTTAAGCAGATGAGTCGCGCAAGTGTTAGAAAATATTTAAATAAATATTCATGGACAGTTCACACAACGTCCTCTGATCCCAAGCTAAGCTTATATGCTTGTGTTATGGGTACCAGAATACGGATAGAATACATATTATACTACTTTTCTTTTGCAAATACATACTTATAATACATAGAAACACCCAGACGCGGTACAAAAATTTGTATGACAATTAGAAAAATCACACAAATGATTGTCCCGAGCGGGAATCGAACCCGCGACCTCTTGATCGGTTAAGAACTAATACAGGACATAATTTTGTTAAAGATCTTGTCAAATAGATATTTTAATAGATATTTTTGACAGCACGCGGATGCATTATACTTTTATGGAGCACAACGCAATCTCATAAATATAGAACAATGCATTTTGGCTTTATATAGACTGTAATGATCAAACCGCACAGTGCGACGTTACGCGAACAACATCCATTCTATTAACAACAATAAACTTAACACAATTCAACTGAATAAAAAAAAAACTAGAATGACGATTTTGATATAAATAAATGTTTACAATGTAATAGCTATTAAATCAAAACACACCAGTTACTAGTTGGTTTAATTTTAGTTAAAATAAAATAATCCTTAATAAACAGAATAATCTAGTTATGTTAAGTTAAGAATTATTTTCAATAATTTATGTTGAATTTTGACAAGGCATTATTGGCAAATAAAGTCAAGTTGGTCATGACTGTGATTTAGATAACTTAATACTTGATAATGTCGTTTTCGATGCTGAGGAGTGTCTGATATTTTACACAAAGTAGAAACTATTACGGGCTTAGCGATTATGTATCTTGTTTTATTGCGTATTTTATTGGTAATAAAATAAAATAATAAATAAAAACCAATACCACAAATGAATACATTATTTATTGTCAAATTAAAATCATCTCTCTGTCGTCCACAAACTGTAAGCACATATTGTAAAACCGAACGTTGTCTCTTATGATACAGGTTGTCCTAGTTTAAGAGACAGAGTTTATAATTATTGTAAGTGCAGAATTGTATAAAATTGTATAAGTGCATATTTTGTATACCTATCTGTGTAATTTTTGATTTAAAATAAATTTTTATTTTCATTATAATTTCCGCTGCTACCAAGTGCGGTTTGGCCCTAAAGCCACAGTTAGAATTGTTGCTAGCATTAATTATTTTGTACAATTGAGATACGTGTATGAAGGAACATGCATGTTAGTAAATAACGAAGTTTATTTACCGTGAATTGTAGGAAATTTCTCATTGCTTTGGCCCTAGTTTGGCCAAATTACGTGAGAGTTTTTGAAAAATATGAGTGAGAAAAAAAATATTATTAAAAATATTTCCATTTATCTGTTTAAAATATCCCTTAGCTGATTATTACGGCACCCTGGGGAGGAAGTAGGGTGGTGACACTTGTGTTCTTAATCCGTCGCCACGCAGATATTAAAGAACTTTTTTGTCGTTTTAATAATGTTACTATTCGTCGTTTTAATAATAATAATAAACAGTGTTATTAATTTGAAAATTAAGTAACATGTTGATCTAATCGCGCTAATCTCAGGAACCATTGGTCCAATTTTAAGAATTCTTTCAGTTTTGGATAGTACATTTATGGAGGAAGGCTATAGGCTGTATAACATCACGCTGCGACTAATAGAGGCAAAGCATCCATTACAAAAGCTTTAAAAACGGGAAATGCTTTTAAATTCCAAGCGTACGAAGTCGCGGGCAACGAGTAGTAGATACTTAGACTAACACTATTACAAACAATAAGTCACATCCCCATTTAAATAGTCGTCTAAGGAGCACGTCTTATAATTTCCTTATTAAATAACTAAACTTGAGTATTCCGTTGCGTTGGTATATACTTTAACAGAATTACCTCGCAACATGATGGTTATGGAACATGATAGACTGAATAATATTAAATTACTTTGCATTCTATAATATAATCACAGTATAAATTTAAGCAGTTAATCAATTTTACATTTCCCTTCCAAGCTCATTCCCGTCACGCTATTGGGTATGAGCCCAGGTCAACGACAATAGATAATTTAGTATTTTTTTAAAGTTGAGTTGAAATTAGGTTGCTTTTCTTGATTTCTCAAGAGATAAGCATCATATCCTGACCAGGCTTTTAAATAAAAAAAGAATCATTAAAATCGCTTCGCTCAGTTAAAAGTAGTGAGGCGACTTACATAAAAAAAAAATATTAAGAAAATAAAAACATACTGACGAATAAATTACTTTAATAAATTACATACAGACGAATTGAGAACCTCTTCAGTCGGTTATTAGAGCATTACGAGATTTTCGTCAAACACTAAACACATCAACGCTAGAGGAAGGCACGGCTTGTCTGGTATAAAAATAATGCATTTTTATTCAATTACATTAGAATAAAAATAAAATTATACCTAATGTATTTGGCTCCTGCAACACAGTTGTTACTAGAGTAGCCTGAGCAGGGGCCAGGGATTTCCGTATTATAACATTTTGGAGGCAATAAATAGTTTTGAATTTGAATTTGTAGTTTTGATGTGACATTTCTTGGTCTCAAAGGATTTTTTGGTTGAATTGATATCAATTTATAAAAGTTAAATATTTTAATCAATTTTTGGATTCTGATTAATTAATTCTGATTCTGATTCTAATTATTAATCCAATTAATTACTAATTAATTTTGTTATAACTTTCTCTACTAGTATAACTTTACTCTGTGGCATCAAAACCTTGAACAGCGTTGTTGCTTTAGCTTGTTGCGAAAGTTGCAAACTTAACTATGGTATAGCAACTAGCAACTACTGTTGCAGAGGAAACTCTTAGAAGAATATAATTAGGTAAATAATTGTGTCATAAAATTTGCCTTAATTTTTAGAGTTCCGCACGTGAAAGAGTAAAACGCAACTCTATTATAAAGACGCGGCTGTTCGTCACAAGACTGTATCTCATAAATGGTGATATACAATTGATATTTTCTCAATTCATATTTACTTCCACTGTAACAAAAAATATTAGGTGTTAATTTGCTAAGTTTTGGTTTCCAAAATCCACGCGTACGAAGTTGCGGGCAGCTGATAGTGTTCTAATAATTGCGTGACATAAAGGTCCCAATTTCGGAAAAAGGCCTAAACTACTTTGGAAAGCTATTTTAACACATTCACTGCGGCAGCATTAAATCTAAACTTTCTGCTAGCGCGATACGAGACACATATTGCCGTATCTATATTTCCTGATATGCGTTACGGCTTCTATTTTGCCGTACCAGAACCTGGCTTTCAAAGTCCATACAGACGTGGGCACCGCCGATATCAATGATTTTTATCAATAAATCGATAGATTACATCCTTGTATATAACTAGCTGCAGTAGCCCAGGGTTCTACTACAAAGATTTTTCAAAATCAATCATTTACGGCAATATACATGCCGTATAGCGTAGAAGTGATAAAATGCTAGGAATGGGGTTTACTTCTGAAGTCATAATCGATATTTTAAAAATATTTTTGTTCAAGATACAACATTCAAGTTATATTTTGTAATATAAATCAGCTTAATTATGTACGTGATCATTATAATAACTTATCAATCGTTTTGAAAATGAGATCACAAAATATTAGGAACTTAAATTTGACAAAATAAATTTAAGAAACTAATATAGTAATTTTATGAAAGTTGGTAAGTAGTTATTACACGGAATAGCTTTTACACTCGACATCTTTGGCATCAAGAATTATCTGTGACATAAAAACTTAACTTATAAAAATTAACAGATATTTACAGAAAATATTGTAGCAAAATTAACATTTATTATCATTATAGCAATTATCATTATACAAAAACACATAGCTTTTTGACATTCTTGACAAAATGTTCTGATTGCACTCTTTTAACTTTCCTATCAGTCTCATGGCTGTTGATGTCTTTCTAAGATTGCATAAACAATAAAAACACTTTTAAAATTTTTCTATGTTCTTTAAAGTGTTAGTAATTCGTTTAAAAAAATATCGAGCACTTAATAGTCTCGCTTACGGCCTGCACTAATGAAAACTGCACCGCTGCGAGGAGGCATGCAGTGTCGTGCGGGTTTGGGGGGATACGGCAAGATATTCGCCGTACCGCACTGGATGAAAATAATGATCTTACTGTGCGTTACGGCAACTATTTTGCCGTATATTATTAATATACAATATTGTAGTAGAAGTAGAAGCAACAATATTGAAAAGATCACTTTAACTTTCCAACGCGTACGGGAACTTAGTTACATTGCTCCCGCACCGTGCGCAAAACAAGGACAACGAGATGCCGCACTGGCTAAGAGTCAAATACGGCCAAATAGTTGCCGTAACGCAGTGAATGTGTTAATCTACTCACTAGCCTATCGTTCTAAGATCGTACTATAAATAAATAAATCCTAATCCTAACTAATTTGTAAATGTGAAAACGAGTTGATAACACTACAGAAATTTTGACGAGCTTAAGTGTTAATGTGCCGAACGAAACTATAGCGCAATTAAAAAAATTAAAAACGGTACAACGCCATCTATCGACTGTCATAGTAAACTTCTGTATGTTAAGGTTTAATTTCTAAATTTCGCGCGTACTAAGTCGCGGGCAACGGCTAGCAAATAAATAAATAAATTCTCATGGACATTTCACACATCGTCCTCTGGTCCCAAGTTTATAAAATAAACAACATTTCAAACTATTTCAAATTATACATTCATAAATTCTGAAAATGTTCAATTTGAAAGCGATGTTGATTGGAAATTCCCGTTGAATCTTCACTGAACATTCTAATTTATTCCAGAAAGTGGCTTGAATAGAAAGTGTTGCTTTTCCTTCACAAAGTTCCAATGTTTTTTTACTATCCCCACTCAAAATCTATTAAATATTTTAAAAAGCTTTTGAAATCAATGAGTTTTAGTGCTTTTTGAGTTGAATATACCTTGATTCTTGAAAATAAATTTTGGCCGCCTGCAATGGTTAAAAACTGGTTAAGTACGAGTTTGTACCTGTCCACGAAGGGTTCAATACTGTTTTATCGTAATTTATTCACTATATCGACCTAATATAACACCAAATAACGGTATCCCAAACAATGGGATAAGAGTACACTAATGATTATTTTCAGTATTCGTTGTTGTACCATTAACTGATATAATAATATATAACCTGCGAAATTTTCATCTCTCTAGCTATTGCTATTCCAGAGATAACAGGACCTCTAATATTGGGATGAGAGCAGTATAATGATGATTTTTAGTTTTTGTGGTTCTAGTGTCAACTGATATACACAAACTGTAAAAATTTCAGCTTTCTAGCTATCACCGTTCCATAGATACAACCACAGGTAATCAGTAGCGGTAATGCGTGTGGTGACGGATTTAGAATACAAGTGTCACCACTCCATCTCCTCCTAAGGGTGCTGTAAAAGTCAGCTAAGGGATATTGCACACAGATAACATCCTCTGTGAGAGACAGATAACTCGAAAATAAACCCTGTGCCGATACGCCTGGTCAGCGCGGCACGGTAGACCATAATCCCTCCCAAATGGGCTGGAGAAGAAGAAGAAGAATCAGTAGCGGTCCTGTTTTAGCTTTTGGCATGGAACCCTAAAAATGTACCAGAATTATGCATTGTTACCCGTGACCATGGTGACTGCAAAATCTCCGAAATGTCGGGCCAAAATTTAAAACAAATATACGCGTCAAAATCCGTAAAAACTAGTTTTAATTGAACGAATGAGTCGCGCAAGTGTTAGAAATGTTATGCATTGTAAGTTAAATTTTAACAAGTGAATGTATGTTGTTTATCATTTAGTCACAGTGAAGCGGGAGTAACAAACAAAACTCTACAAAGGACTATGTTAACATTACTATGACTTTTATAAAACACAGTCATGTTCAACGGAAATGAGAGAAATAGTACAAAGTTTTTGTTGATTCTGCAAAAAAATATGTGTGGTCTCTGATAAAAACCTTAATATGACAACATCAGGGCTTGTTTGCTGTGTAATTACATTTATTTCACTAATTTCGCCACTCGACGTCCTCGTCAGATAAGCCGAGAGCCGTTGGATGCAGTTAGCGCGGGACCGCGCGTTGTGGCGTGTGTGGGGGAGGCCTATGTCCAGCAGTGGAAGGAGAAAGGCTGATGAATGGATGAGCTGAATTCCAACCTCAAGACTTTGTACAAATAAAATTACTTAACAATTGCGTGACAAAAGATAATAATACAGATAATTATATTTTCAACTTCTTTCATCTTATCTTTCTCAAAATATAGTTAAAACAGTCATAAAAGTTAAAGACATTATAACTTTTTATTACAAAAGATAACTAAATATCTAAATGACATGAACGACCTATCTTTAAAATGTTAATTTCTTATACTGTTATAAGGAGTCATCCATATATTACGTCACAATAATTTTAATGACCTTTTTTACTTTTCCACGTAATTGCTGTGTCATAAATCTTTCCCTAACAGAACATCATAACATCCATTTCAATGTCGCGGGAAAAAGCTAGTCGATACAGAGAATCAAACCCGAAAATACCACGAGGCCTGTGGACATATCTATTTCAATATTATAAAACTAAAGCGTTTATAATTTTGGTTCGAAAACTACTGATCCGATTTGAAAAAATCTTTTTAAATTGGATAGTCCATTTATCGAGGAAAGCATTAGACTACTGTTGGTCGCAGCGCGATGCTTTAAATATTTACGGACATTTCAGACAACGTCCGCTGGTTCCAAACTAAGCGTAATGATACTCGTGATATGGATACCAGATTACGGATATAATACATATACTACTTCCTTTTTGTAAATATAACTAATATATAAAATTCACGTGTCACAGTGTTAGTTACCGTACTCCTCCGAAACGGCTAGACCGATTCTTATGAAATTTTGTATGCACATTCAGTAGGTCTGGGAATCGGCTAACATCTATTTTTCAAACTTTTTTTTAGTATTGCAAAACAACGTTTGCCGGGACAGCTAGTAATAGATAAAAAACACCCAGACGCAGTACAAATATCTGTGTTCATCACACAAATTTATAATTGTACTGTGTGGGAATCGAACCCGTGACCTCGCGATCGTAAGTCGGCTACATAGCCGCTACGCCACGAGGTCCGTCAATAAAAACAAACAAATATGAAAAAAATATTTTAATAGCTTCAGTTCAAAAATTTATATGTATCAATTTAATTGTCTTGAAGTGTACTCGTACGTAGTCGTAAGGAAAGTGCATCTAGCACAGAGAACGAATCACGAGTGGCAGATATGACGCGACGCGCAGCAGACCAATCACATACGATGATTTGATTCAACCGCTCCCGCGCTCACCTCCTCCCTCCAAATAGACCCAATAATTCACTTCTGCGCAGGTAAAGACCAGCGCTCAAGATTCGTGCCGATACCTATACCAGTAGTGGTTCTTGAGATCAGCGCGTTCAAACAAACAAAGAAACTCTTCCTCTCTCTCTCTCCAGCCGATTTACGTCCCACTGTTGGGCAGGGGCCTCCTCTATTTTGGAGGGATTATGGTCAACCCTGCCAGGCGTGTTGGCACAGGGTTTATTTTCGAGTTTTCCGTCTCTCACAGAGGATGTTATCTGTGTGTAATATCCCTTAGCCGACTTTTACAGCACCCTTGGAAGGAGATGGGATGGTGACACTTGTATTCTAAATCCGTCACCACACGGAGAATAAACTCTTCAGCTTTAGCTAGTCATAAATATACCAAAAGGACCACAGCCCATGAAATCAGTGTTGAGTAATATTTGAAAATTCTTTAAGGGAACATTCCAACACGGATAGCGACAAATAAATCAAATACATCGAATGCTTAAATGAAATTCCACAGCGTGGCCACACACCTTCCAGAATGTTCGTAGTTGTTCATGAAATAACGACCTTTGTGTATCTTTGGGTTTATGTTGGCCTTTTACACGCATATTTTTGGGTTTTTGATTTATTGTGTTATCCTACTGCCTTTTTAAAATGAGGTTTTAGTAAATGCTTTTAAGGTTTAAAGCTCACATAATGACATACAATACAAAAATAACTACTTTGTTTTTTATTAAGTAATGATATAAAAATTATAAGCCCTTTTCATTCAATTCATTTCCGATCATTTATTATTACTATTTTTCAAGATATTGTTTAAAGACGGGTACAGTAGTTTATGTACCGGACTGCCGTTCACGAAGTCCCGGGTTAGATTCCTGCGTTAGATTCCTGCACGGAATGATCATTTGTGTGGTAATTATAATTGTCATACATATGTTTGTACTGCGTTTAGGTGTTTCTATGTATTATAAGTATGTATTTACAAAAAAAAGTATAGCTTAGCTTGGGACGAGAGGACGTTGTGTGAAATCTTTGTGAATATTTATTTATTTTAACAGTGTTTTTGTCTGTTGCTATAAAACTGATTTGGTTTGATTTATAACACCACTTGCCAATTTTCTTTCAATATTTTTTCATAAATTGTCAGTATATTAGGGAATAGATTTGACGGCACATTGTATGCGTGGAATTAAAAAAAAATCCTTGTTTTCGCAACATTTTTCACTAACGCTTTTCTTCTATTAGTCTCGGCGTGGTGTTAAATAGCTTATAGCCTTCCTCAATAAATGTACTTTCCAACATGGAAAGAATTTGTCAAATCGGACAAGTGGTTTCTGAGATTATCGTGTTCAAACAAACATACTCGTTAGCTATTTATAATACTAGCTGTTGCCCGGGACTTCATACACATGGAATTTTGCCTGCTTCTTCAATATTTTTCATTCTTGTTTTGCTCCTATTGGTCGCTCGTTGATGTTAATAAATATAGCCTATAGCCTTCCTCAATAAATGAATTTTCCAGCACTGAAAGATTTTTTTAAATCAGAATAGCGGTTCTTGAGATTAGTTCGTTCAAACAAACAAACAATCTTTTCAGCTTTATAATATTATTATAGAATACTATAGTAGTTGTAAGTATATTATGAAATCCTTAGCGTTAAGTTTTGAAGGGTCATATATATGCCCAGTTTGGATAGAAGCCAACATATTTCTAGTATTCTTCTAAAGTATCAAATAACTTTGAAAATATTATTTTATGGTCACTTTAACAAATAAACAGATTCGTTCTAGAATATTGCCTGTGGTATAATCTACTTTATTGTGTGTTTGTCCTCTATGCATTTATTAAAACTATTGATATGACTGTGATAAATTTTAGCTATTGTTGTTGACAATTTCTGGAGCCAGAAATCATGCTAATCCATTTCTTATATAATATATTTAGAAAAATTTTCTTGTTTTTACAACATTTTTCACAAACTCTTCGCACCTATTAGACGCAGCGTGATTTTATATAACATATAGCCTTTTTTGATAAATATACTATGCAATACTGAAAGAATTTTTGAAATCGAATCAGTAGTTCCTGAGATTAGCACGTTCAAATAAGCAAACTCTTCAGCTTTACAATATAGGTTAAACTTTTTTTTTAATACTCAATCATTAACAGATAGAATGATTAAATGGCTTTTTTGTATAATTTGCTAAGGTTTGATTTCTATACTCCACCTCACCGCAATTCTCAAACCTTATTTTACACATCTGACATCTACATCTGAAAATAATACAGTGTTTCACACATAAAATAATAATTTTATTTCAATCCGAGGGATATCTTTCAACATTTGTAATCTAAACAGGATCGGGGACCTCAATAAACCGGTCACGTTTACGCTTTCAAGATCTTCGTGAAAATGTGGACACGCTTTTAAAAAAATTGGTCAAGTGCGAGTCGGACTCGCGCACGAAGGGTTCCGTACCATTATCTATGCAACATAAGGCAACGTTATTAGTATCGAGCAAGAAACGGTAAAAAAATCATGTTTGTTGTATGGGAGCCCCCCTTAAATATTTATTTTATTTTATTTTTAGTATTTGTTGTTATAGCGGCAATAGAAATACATCATCTGTGAAAATTTCAACTCTCTAGCTATCACCGTTCTTGAGATACAGCCTGGTGACAGACGGACGGACGGACGGACGGACGGACGGACGGACGGACGGACGGACGGACGGACGGACAGCGAAGTCTCAGTAATAGGGTCCCGTTTTTACCCTTTGGGTACGGAACCCTAAAAAGAACCGTCATTTTGTAATATGCCCTTTTTATAAAACGAATTGCCTGTCTGTAATAATATGCTCTTTTTAAACGTGTATTTTAGCCGTGTGGTGGCGAATTAAGTACGTGTCACAGCCCCTTTTCCTTCCCAGCATGCTGTAAATGCCGGGTTAAGGATATCGTGAGAGACGGAAATCTCGAAACTTAACCCTGCCAACATGTCTCATCAGTGCGGCATTATGGAGCAAGTACCTTACCAAAGTAGAGGAGGCCACAACAGTAGAACTTTAATGGGCTGGAGAAAGAAAAAGATGTGTCCGTGTGTCACCACGCCGTATCTCTGGAACGGTGATTGTAAGAGAGCTGAAAACACAGCAAATTCTCTTCGTCATTTTCCTGCCCTTATCCCGTTATTTAGGGTCGGAAATATGTACCTTCGTGTCCGAGTCCAATTCGTACTTAACCGGTTTTATTTTTGTTTTTCTAGAAATAAGCAAGCATTAGCTTTTTCTTTTTCATTCATCCATCTTTATCCGGTTGATGGACATGGGCCGTAAGAATATATTTCTTTTTAGTTTTCTATTTATCCGCATAGACTAAAAAACAAGAAACCTTTGCTATATTATGGCATACATGTTAGCAGTCATTTGTCTGCGTCCATCTTTAGTTTTTGTTTCACTTAACGAATACACGTAGATAGTTTTGTTTCTTTTACAAATATATACGTATGTACATATTATTCGCGAGTTCATACCTCTGGAATTCCTACATACAATGGACAATTCACACAATATCTTTATAAATTGTAGCTTATGTTTTATTCTGATGATCTACATTATTGTATAGTTTTTTTTGAGTAAAAGAGGTGTGTACATTTTGGTGAGAGAGGGCTCAAAACGCGGGTGAAATCGCGGGCATTAGCTAGCTTATAATAAAGTAATAATTAAATATCACCGTTTTTTTTAATAAATTTTCATGGACATTTCACACAACGTCCTCTGGTCCCAAGCTAAGCATATATGCTTGTGTTATGAGTACCAGAATACGGATATACTACATATACTACTTTTCTTTTGTAAATACATACTTATAATACCTAGAAACACCCAGACGCAGCACAAACATTTGTATGACAATTAGAAAATCACACAAATTATTGTCCCGAGCGGGAATCGAACCCGCGACCACTTGATCGGTAGTCTGGTGGCTCGTTTTAAAAATACGTTATTAATTCTCTCATTTTATTATGTTTATTTCAATATGAGAAAACATAGTTTATGTGTTCTGCCTAACCCAGAATAGTTGGCATGGTGCCAACAGACAAGTGCGATAAATATATACGCATTCAGTTTTATATCCTATTTATTATATTAAAGTTGTTTATCTCATACGATTGTAAATGTTTCGGGTGTTTTCTGGGACAAACGGATTTATATATTGTTTTCTTATTTTTTGTTTTGTTTTGTGACAAATATCATGAACACAATCTTGCTTAGCATTTTTTTGCAACACTTATTACTTCTTTAGCTGTTGCTTATGAATCCGTACGACTGGAATTTTGAAAGGTTTTAATATCTTTGCATCATTTTTCTTTGTTGCCTCGCTCCTATTAGATGCATCGTGATGTAAGCGTGTAGCGTTGCACGTCGGGTCGCACGGTTCCCTACAAAATGGTCGAGCTGTGCGGGGCTGATTTGTGCGTTATACTCGTGATCGGGTGCCTTCTGCTGGGACTGGTCGACTTGCTCCAACAAAGCTATTTTATTATTAAGTTAGTTTAACTTAATCTTGGTAGTACTAATCGACATCATTCTCACACCCTTGATACAACAATGTATAATATTACTGAAAAAAAAAATATGAAAAGAAATAAAGAAAACAAAAAAAACCCATGGAGTTTCTTGTCTGTTGATCACCATAGGAGTCGCGTTGGAAACAGACACCTAGTTTCCGACATTTCAAAAGAGCTTGTAAAACATGCCAACTTGAAATAAAATATTTTGACTTTGTTTTGACTTCGTTATATTATAGCCTATAGCCTTCCTCAATAAAACTATTTGACACTGAAATAATTTTTCTAATCGTACCATAGGTTCCTGAGATTAGCGTTTTCAAACAAACAAACAAGGTCTTCAGCTTAATAATATTTATATAGAAGTATAAATAATGAGGATATGAAGGAAATATGAGTTAATTAACACAGAAGACCATGGAAGAAAAAGATATGTTGCGCTGAGACCGCCTAGTGGGATAAGGGCAGGAGAATGAATGATGGGTATTCCTGTGTGCTCCCTAACAATATTAATGTAAAAAGTCAAAGTCAAAGTCAAAATTTTTTTATTTCAAGTTGGCAAGTTTTACAAGCTCTTTTGAAACGTCATTATCTAGGTGTCTGTTCCAAACGCGAATCCTATGGAGAAGAACAGACAAGAAACTCCATGGAGTTTTTATTTTTTTTCCTTCCCTTTCATTTTTTTTTCAATAATATTATACATGCACACGCAGAGGGCTGTACTTATAGTGATGTCAAAAAAGCCTATTAGGTACTCAACAGCTAAAATCTACTCAAAATGGCAGCTACTAACAGTCCGACAGCTCTTTTTATGCTCAGGTCCACCCTGAGAAAGCATACTAGCCTGCCACCAGAAGATCCATCGAAACGCACCAAACTTCGTTCAGTCACACAGCACAACTCTACATTTGCAAGCTTATTATGCTTGTTTTATGGGTACCAGAATACGGATAGAATACATAAACTACTTTTCTTTTGTAAATACATACTTATTATACATAGTAAACACCCAGACGCAGAAAAACATTTGTATGACATTTATAAACATCACACAAATAAATGTCTGAGGCGGGAATCGAACCTGCGACCTCGTGTACGGCAGTCCGTTATATGAATCACTAGATCACGAAGCCCGTCTATCGAATATCTAATGTACTTTTGTATTAAATAAACAGTAATGTAACATTTTAAGTTTTTGTTTCAAAGTCTATATGAGTAAAGTATTTGTATGTTGTTTTTTAACTCATTTCGACACTAATCGAAATTTTGAGACACAAAATTCCCAATAAATTACAGTTATAGAATATCTTGAAACTATTTATTGTGATTTTACATCTTTAGAAAAAGTATGTTGTGGGACTTTTGGAAGATTTAAGGTTCCCTTCCGAAGTACGCGACGCGCGACGTGCGAATTACGAGAATACGTGCATTCTCTCGTTGCAAAAAGCAAACATTTATGTCTATTAAACTACTCTTTAAATGTCATATCGCGTGACCTAATGGGACCCTGTCGTAGCACTGCCCCTGAGCCACTTTTCATACAGCGCAGCGAGGGAATGGTAAAATCAAACGGTATTGTAAGCACAAAATCAGAGCAAGTCGCGCGATCCGGTTGCAGACATCGATAGGTCAGGATTTATTTTAGAAAGAAAGAAAGAAAACGTTTATTTCTAACTTGCGAACATGGTTACATAATAAAAAGAAAGAAATTACATACATCCTATTATAACGAAAGTACAATATAAAGAAATAAAAACTAAATAAATTAGTTTGGACAATTAGGAATTAAAACACTTGAACAAAAAAATAAACATAAAATAATTATTTTAATAAAATAAAATGAAAATAATAGTAATAATTTATGCTCACTGCTCAGCTTTGTGTTGTGGAATTGCTTCCCAACGCTGATTTTCAGCAGTGTCCGCCAAACAGAACATAAAGACTATAATAAACCGTCACCACACCCCGATGAAGGGGATACTAAAATGCAGAAAAATAATACATGGAGAAAAAAAAATACAAATAGTACACCCATTATACAGTAGGGCACAGAACCTTCTTCTTTTTGAAGTCGGTTAGGAGAAATAAAATAAAAAATCGAACAAAAATAGAAACAAACTACGACAATGCAGTCAAAGGCAGTTAAAGGCATACAGCGATGGTAGGTAACATTTACACCAGCTACATTGTTATACTCTGAGCACAAGAACAGACAAAAATAATTTCAGAGTTTATTTGTTTGATCAGTCAGTGCAAGAGTCATAGACAACAGACGCTGAACAAAATGGTTGCATTTACAATGTTCTGTGTGTTTACAAAACTTTTAGTTCTTGTTGCCCAAAACCACTGGACACTTTTCAAGAAATTTAAGCACGTATTTATGAACGTATTACTCAGTGTTTAATTGATATTTTGACGTAATAAGATTTAATCTCTACTACATTCCTATCAATTGATCGAAGAAAATTGATAATATGATTAAATGTAACCAGTTCATCAGATAATTGACTTTATTGCACACTTGAACTGATACGAGCTGATACAATTATCTCGTATATTTTGTCAAACTTTCTGTTTTAATTGTCGATTTCTTTGATTGATTTTGAAAGTTTTCTTTCTCTCTCTCTCGGCTATTAACATCCCATTGTTGGGCACGGGCCTCCTCTACTTTGGGATTAAGATCTACTGTGCCGCGCTGACCAGACGTGTTGGCATAGGGTTTATTTTCGTGTTTTCTGTTTCTCAAAGAGGTTATTCCTTAGCTGACTTTTACAGCACCCTGGGAAGGAAATGCGGTGGTGACATTTGTATTCTTAATCCGTTACCACACGGACAGAGTTCTTTATTGGCATAAAATTAAATACAAGTTTACATCATCATCATCATCATAACATCACGCCTTTTTCCCATGGGGGTTTACAGAGACTATAGAGCGCCATCTGCTACGATCGAAGCATACTTCCTTGGCTTCATCCACACTCATACATCTGGTCATACATGCCCGACGGTTTTAAGTGCTACGCACTTGCCCCTTTTGGAGTATCTTGGCGTTGACATCGGAGTAAATTTTTCTCGGGCGTCCTCTCCCGGCATTTCCACTTACTTTCGCCGTGTATATGCCTTTCGTTAAGCGTCTCTTATCCTCCCTCTCCAGCATCTCCTAATACAAGTCAACATACAATCTACATACATAAGCCATACAATCTCCTAGTATAAGTTTACACTAAAAACCCTCCCATCTATCCGTACAAGTCAATGCATAGCCTGATTGCAGCTAGCGATAAGTTATTAAAATGAAAATTAAAACATCATCTGTAACGAAACAAGAATTAAAATTTCAACAAAATCCAATATTAAACAAATTAAGTAATTCAAATCCTGTAATAATGTTAATCCTTTTACCCATGTGTGAAAGGATAACGTGAGGGTATTAGAGGCATAATGTCCTAAGCCACAAGTCAGGAAATACTCCCTCTCAACTGTGAACATACGGTCACTAATGATTATAGGATTATGCCTACCCATGATTTAAATTTATTTGTTTGATTTTGGTGTTAGAATATTCTGGAATTCTAAATTTGATTTTGTAATTACCGTAGATGATAATTTTGATTGTATTTTAAGCCATGAAACAAATATCTAGAAAAAAATAATTTATTTTGATCAAGAATACAAGATTCACCGCTCCATTTCCTCCCCAGGGTGCTGCAAAAGCCAGCTAAAGAAAATGATACACAGATAACATTCTCTTTGACAGACGCAAGACTCAAAAATAAACCTTAACACGCTTCTATAAACTCGGTACATATCTATTAATGTATTATTCTATGAAACGGAATCTTTGAAAGTGATTTTTATTCACTTATAGTAGTCGGATTGATCTGAAATTTAGCACATATTAAAGACTGATGAGAACGCAATAATTTAAAAGATATTTGGAATTGTAAGCGTGTTTTATTAAGCTATTGCATAGCTTCTATCTATAAATATTTGTAGTTACTACATCAAAATCAGTTTAAAATACTGTCTATCGCAAACCTTGTTACAAAACCATTTTACCTTTACATTAGAAATGAAAACAAAACCTTGTGTAAATTGTTATAATTTTATTGTAAAGCTCACGTACAATTAAATTGCTATATTGCAAAATTACAAAGTTCGTCCTAACTAAACGATATTAAATAAATATTTAACTTTGATCCCACGTAAGGTAAAACAGGTAATATGTTGGAAGGTATTCCTTTGATTATAACTATTACTATGTTAGGGTTACGGGTACGTATTAAACGGGGCTCTGTTACTGATGTGACGCAGCGACACTACTATCCGCCCGTCTGACACTAGGTTGTATCTAAAGGTGGCATTTGGAAATGCACGACCCGGTCGCACGATCAACTCTGATTTTGAATCATTGTATCAAAAATGCTATCGGATTACGTTATCCGTTTTGTTAAGTTTTCACGGATTTGTGTATGAGAAGTGGGCGTAGCTAAACGCAAAAGAGACCGCAGAATTCGTATCGCTTACGGCGTTGCAGTGTCGCACGACCTGCGACAACTTAAATGTATTCTTGTTATCTTTTGGCAACGTAAAAATTCACACTAATTTGAGTGGCAGTCGCACGTCGTGATCGCTGGGCTTCTGAATGTTACCTTAAGGAATGGTGATAGCTAAAGAGTTGAATTTTTACCAAATGATGCATATCTGATGCTGTTTTCGTAACAATGGCTGGTTTACACAGTGCGAGCTAGCGTACGAGTTAGCCTTCCGAGTAGCTGCACTGCAGTAACTCGCACTGTTTGAACGTAGCTTGCGAGTAACTCGTACGTGCGAGTTGGTCGGTAGCTCGCATCCGAGTTACTTCAACATTTTTTGTTTTCACTCGCATGCTCGCCCGGCAGCAACTCGCACATAACAGCAGCTCGTGCGTCGCTGGCATTGTTTGGACGCGTTCGGTAGTAGCTCGCCAGTCCCAGCTGGGCAGTTGTGAGTGGAAACTGGGTTTTTTTGCGTGCAACGCCTGTGTAGTAAATCAAGTTCGAAATGAAATGGCTGCGGATAGATGGTCTTCTGACAATAATATTTCATTCATGAAACTCTACAGAGAACAAGAAAATGAGAACGGGGGTCTTCATGGTAAAGCTCGTTGAGAATCATACGTGTTGCCTCTAAAGATCTTCTAGCCATCCAATCTCTAATCCAAATCCTTTTCTTTCGCTTTTTTTTTATACTGGCTATGGTTATAGATATTTTCCAATTCCTGACATAAAATTGTTGTCATAGAGCGTATCACCGTATTTTTTATTAAAACAAGTTCACTCGACATCGCGACACGACTCGGACTGGGCAGTAACTAGGTGTCGTGTAGACAGCAAAAGCGAGCCGAGCTACTGGCGTACGAGTAGACAAACCGAGTAGCTGTCGACTGGCCAGGCAGCAGCTCGCACTGTGTAAACCAGCCTTAATTCTAAAACCGGAATGCAACTGTCAATTAATATTTGACGGGCCTAGTGGTCGAGTGGGTCCTATAATAGACTGCCGTTCAGAAGATCGCGGGTTCGATTCCCGCATGGCGCAATTATTTGTGTGATATTTATTAATATCATCTGCGTCTGGGTGTTTACTATGTATTATTATAAGTATGCCTTTACAAAAGAAAAGTAGTTTGTGTAGTAAATCCATTTTCTGGTACCTATAACACAAGTATATAAGCATAGTTTGGGACCAGAGGACGTTGTGTAAAATATCTAAAAATATTTTATCAAAAAATATAATTATATATCTTTATATTAGTAGGTAAGGGTTTCGGCCATTTCAGGTAGGTACTAAAAATATAACCTATTAATTCTATTTGCTTTTGACAGAATACGTAATACGCAAATAGGCTTTAATTCAAAGAGTGCTTCTATATGAAATGATGACCATTGAAGCAGCATGGACTATGTTTTTTTTATTTTTTGCAGATGCAAATGGCTTTCAAAGCAATATGTTTTAATATTAAAAGCTTCATATTGAATGGCAATGTGCTCTCGTAGTAAGCACCTACAAATATAAAAAAATATGCTCACTAATGTACCTATTCATTCATGGACATTTTTCACATTGATTCACATAACGCACTCTGGTCCCAAGCAAAGCTTATAATTATGTTTATAACAAACTAAATTATAGTGGATAAAATGATCACCATGAGCAGGACTTGAACCCACGACTTCTGAATACCGTTCCGTTCCCAACTGAGCTACCTTGGGATTGCCACATGATAACCAAATTTTGGACTACAATATTTCTCAATGTGAGTTTAACATCGCTCGATGTTTTGTACAATGCCACCTATCGAGCGGTTCGCACCAACTATCTATCGATCGATCAATTAGTGTTCTTTACAGAACACAATTAGACCGAAATAATGACTGTACATGTATTTTAATATGATTTATTCAGTTTATTGACCCCTTAATATACTTCTTAATCAAATATTTCCATATTTTTACCCTCATCACGTTTGTTAGACGTGATAAAATCTGAAAGATAAACACACAAATATGATTACCGAAGTGTCAACCACATCGATGAAGTTCTCTGGAGTGGAATGACATATCATAACTCCCTGTCCTGCCCTCCGTGAAGTGTCGGATTAAGAATATAGATGTCACCACCCCATTTCTTTCCCAGGGTGTTGTAAAAGCCAGCTAAGGCTATAAAAGCAGTTAATGTTTACTGTGAGAGACGAAAAACTCGAAACTAAACCTAGTGCCAACACGTCTGGTCCGCGTGGCACAGTAGACCATAATCCCTCCCAAAATGTAGTAGGTCCGTGCCCAACAGTGGGACGTAAATGGACTGGAGAGCTATATAAGTATAATATAAGTATAACAATACTTCAATTATCAGCTCAGTTTCTCTGAGGTCAGCACTTGATTTATCGTTTCATTAATTAAGCCGATGACGTCATCAGAATTTAATAACAGACAAGTGTGCCAATTCTACCTGCACAACTAAACTAAAATTAAGTAAAAAATAAATTTTGATAATGTCAATAACACAATACGGCAATGTTAACTAAACTTTCTTAGAATAAAAGCTGTGCATTATTATATTAACGATTTAAATTAATAAAAATGTGTACAATGAACTAGCCAAGTAAGATTATATTGGCACTATCAATTTTCGTCTTTTAGTTAAGTTAAGTTTAGTTATGCACGTAGAATTATATATGACGGGCTTCGTGGTGGAGTGGTTTATGTAATGGACTGCCGATCACGACGTCGCGGGTTCGATTCTCGCTTGGGACAATCATTTGTGTGATATCCATAAATGTCATACAAATGTTTGTACTGCGTCTAGGTGTTTTCTATGTATTATAAGTATGTATTTACAAAAAGAAAAGTAGTATATGTAGTCTATCCGTATCTGGTACCCATAATACAAGCTTAGAAATATAGCTTACTTTGGGACAAGAGGACGTTGTGTGAAATGTCCTGTGAATATTTATTTATTTAATTGGTACCAATAGTTATTATATTACTAGCTGTTGCCCGCGACATTTTAAAAAGAAACATTAACAAGTTACACAAAAAAGCCATCCTCTTGAACCATTCTATCTAAAAAAACTGCATCGAAATCCGTTGCGTGGTTTTCAAAATAGCTTACACAAGGCATATACTTTTGTATGTAGGTACAAAAATAAAGTTTTACAATAAACTAGCTATTGCCCGCGACTCCATACGCGTGGAATTTAGAAAACTATTCCCGTTTTTGCAACATTTTTCACTACTGCTTCGCTTCTATTGATCGCAGCGTGATGTTATATAGCATACAGCCTTCCTCAATAAATGCACCATTCAACACTGAAAGAATTTTTCAAATCGGACCAGTGGTTCTTGAGATTAGCGCGTTCAAACAAACAAACAAACTCTTCAGCTTAAAATATTAGTTTAGATAAATAATATCATCGTCTATATGATATTATTTATGTGTTTACCGCGACTTCGTACACCTGGAATTTAGACTATTTTCCCTGTTTTTGCAACATTTTTCAGTGATTCTCCTATATAATATAGCCTTTATTGATAAATGTATTATCTGACACGAAAAGAATTTTTCAATTCGCACCAGTAGTTCCTGAGATTAGCGCGTTCAAACAAACAAACTCTATGATTAAAATTTTTTGTGTAGGTGTCAAAAATTACAATTTTCAGATGTTAATATTCGAATGAAATAAAATATTGTGTTGCTACTCTGTAAATAAAACAAAGGTTAACTCACTAATGATGTTCTTACCACCAAATTATATTAAAGCCTTATTATCACCTACTTGGTATAGAATGTACTTATTGTCTTTCACTAATTGGATCCTTAACGAGGATATGCACTATCCTCTTATGAGGATTTGTATCCAAAACAAATTGTACCTCATTATGTTACCTTACTAGCTGTTAGTTCTTTGATTGTCTGTTTGAACACGCTAATCTCGGGAACTACTGGTTTGAATAATTGTAAAATTCTTTTTGTGATAGATAGTCCATTTATCGTGGAAGGCTATAGGCTATATAACATCACGCTTCGTACAATAGGAGCAAAGTATTAGTGAAAAATGTTGAAAACTCGGGATTTTTTTTTAATTCCACGCGTACGTAACCGCGGGCTACAGCTAATAACAGAAAAAGTCATTTACACAAAAATATTTATATTTATACGTTTGCAAATACATTACAAGAGATAGTACTTAGTGTTTGCTAACACTCCATAGTGCATATGTCGTCAAATATTTGCGAAGCACTCGACTAAAATGAGTTCCATTCTAGAGAATTTTATTTGTTGATTTAAAAAAAAAAAAATTAAAAATATTTTTGCTAGATCAATTCAATTAAAAGTTTCTAAAAGTATTCACTATAATTAAGGTAATCATTATCATGACCATTATAACATTACATTTTTCCCATGTGGGTAGGTGGAGAGAATAAAGTGCCATCTGCCTTTTTAAAAAACTAGTCCAATACGAGTAACGAGAACTCACACACGTACGGTTTGAAATCGACTCCAATAAGCCCCAAATAACAGGACCCAAAATAAAAGGATAAGGACAGGAGAATGATAATGATGAGTATTTATTATTGTAGTATTAGCTGAGGTACCTATACATAATATTGTGATGTGATGTATTGTGTTTTCAGCTCTCTAGCTATCACCGTTCCAGAGATACAACATAGTGTCAGACGTACGGATAGACATCGTGGTCTTAGCAATACCTATTACTAAGACTTTGCTGTCCATCCGTCCATTTACTTTTCTCAGTATTACCTTTCTCAGTAATAAAAATGGGACCCCCATTTTACGTTTTTGTACGGCACCCTAAAAACTAACTTTATCTCTTTAAAATTAGTAGGTACTTATAGATAGACTTCAATTATTTCAAAATAAATATTATGGTTATTACACTTTATAAAATGACACAATCAAATAAAAAACAAAAGCGTTGGCCACAAGGATTCACGCTCCATCAAATTTAAAATGGCTCGCGAAAGAATTGCTTCCAAAACCCTCATTTCTTTTCCGCCATTGTACTTAAGTTCATCAAATGAATAACTTGGTGATATCCCCTCGCCAACTCTAATGACAGCAATAACTCTACACAAAGTGATTGCACTGATCAAAAAACTTATTCGTTGTAGTAAATCTTAGAGTAAGAAACCTACAGGAGTTGTTACTGTGAGCGAAACGATACTGATAACTATTCGAAACCTTTATTATATGAAAGCCCGTTGAATTCTCTACACGCTTGTGCTAGTTTGCTAAACCTAAAAATATTCGTGGTTATATTTAATTTGAATTTTAAAATAAAAATTACCCATCTTTGCAATTTCCCGGTTTTCCACAACCAAGTGTTTCTAGTCATTATATCCGTAGTTTAGCTATCTATCTATAGATAACATGATCTTTTGGTTATCAAAAAGATAGATGTCTATTTTTTTTGACATGCTCAGGCCACCTTACCAAGTAACCAGGAACACCTTTTGTTAGGAAAGCTAGCACAGGTGTGAGAGAAATTGACGGATTTTCAAGTGATATTGGAGACTAATATCACATGAAAGTCTGTCAAATTCTGTCGTCTGTGGTTATAGGCTCTCTCACTATCATTTATTACACATGCTCTTGTCTTTGTCAGATATACTGTTAGGCCGATGGTGTTGAGGCAACACACAAGAATCCATCCATCCATCAGCCTCTCTCCGTCCACTGTTGGGCATAGGCCTCCCCCATACAAAACCACAACACGCGGTCTTGTGCCGCTTGCATCCAATGGGTTGATGGATGCACACGAATACTATAAAATAATTTCATTGGTTGCTACGCACGTCTCTCTCAAAATTTGCCACACTAAGTGACGCACTTTATACACATTTTAGCATTGCATTTTGCAGTGCGAGTCACCTGCCAACTCTTGTTGGTTTAATGCTCTAAGTACAAAATTCAAGCTTTTTTGCATACTTTTGTACTTATTTTAGTAATAAACTGAATCGCAAGGATATACTAAAATTATTGTCTAAATATATCTAATAAGGCGATAGCTTTGTGGCCCAATTACTTAAATATTGGGCTATGATAATCGTTTATATATCCCAATGTAAATAACATAGCCCAACGGGTTAGCACACTGAAGGGGGAATGGGCAGGCTACATCACTCGTACGACTGATGATCGTCGGAGAAAAAAGTGGCGACCATGCACCAGAGGACGCAGCGTAAGGCGACCACAAACAAGGTGGAACGACAATATCGGTTAAGTCGCGGGGTGCCATGGGATGCAAGCGGCACAAGACCACGCGTTGTGGCGTTCTATAAGGGAGGCCTATGTAGGCTGAGAGAATCTGCTAGTTTTATTATAATCTTATTATAAATAAGAACTAAATATCAACGCTCAAAGTTGGGCACGGGCCTCCTCCACTTTGAAAGGGTCGACTATGCCGCGATGACCAGGTGTGTTAGCATAGGGTTTATTTTCGACATTTCTGTCTCTGACAGAAGATGATACAGCAATCTAGGATGGAGAATTAATACGTCACCACGAGGAAGATTTCTTTACTTTATCATTTAGTTATCTATTCCTCTGCAATGACTAATAACCAACTAACTAACTACGTTTCAAAGGATCTATCTAGATATATTTTCCCTTATCCCCCCCCCCCCGCGTGTACTACGGTTTTGGAAAGGAGAAGTCCTTTCCTAAACCGTAGTACACGCGCAGGTTTGAGATGTCATCCTTACACCATACCATCCCACACCAAGAAATTTGACAACTCATTTCCTTGTCACACTGCCAGGTTTGAAATTCGTTCCCTGCTCGTGTGTTTCCTGATTCCTAAGACATGGGGTCTTTCAAGCGAGGCGTGAAAAAGGATTATGTGGACCCGCAAGATGAGGGCGATTAGTTCATTGATACTGTACTAGCCGTCCTCACGTTTGGATTACACCCCACTTAAAATTAGGTGGAGTGTAGTCATTTGCCTACTCTAGCTATAAAAAAATAAAAATAAGACATCGCCCCATTTTCTCTTAACATGTTAAAACTCAGTTGAATTTGAAGCCAACAACATATTCAGTAAAAGACATAATAAATACTGCTCAAGTTGATAAATTATATTAAATAATATGATAGGTGCAAGACGTGATACGAATATTAAGATAGACAGATGCTGTCAAGGAAATGAATATAATATTTAGTATGTTGAAGGAATACAATATATATTTAGTTATTATAAAACAAAATCTTTATTTTTGTATGTATATCTTCAAGTGAGCTTCTCTTTCTTTCCCTCTCTCCAAAGCATTAACGCGGTAAAGTAGAGGAGGCCCAGCCAGTGGGATATTGTGGACTCCTCCACTTTTTAAGGGATTATCGTCTACTCGTACATAAATAAATAAATAAATAAATAAATATTCATGGACATTTCACACAACGTCCTCTGGTCCCAAGCTAAGCTTATATGCTTGTGTTATGGGTACCAGAATACGGATAGAATACATATACTACTTTTTTTTTTTGTAAATACATACTTATAATACATAGAAACACCCAGACGCAGGACAAACATTTGTATAACAATTAGAAAAATCACACAAATGATTGTCCCGAGCGGGAATCGAACCCGCGACCTCTTGATCGGCAGTCCGTTACCAGAACCACTACACCACGAGGCCCGTCAACATACAACATATTAGTCAACATAGTATATTTTATGCTATAGTATTAAAAAAAAAGACTAAAGATAACGATCTGCGGCCGTATTATGAGCTTTTATTTACAGGCAGTTTACGCCGTGAATTGAACTGTCTGGCAAATTCGTATTGTGAACAAAATTATTAGTTCGCTAAATCAGTCATACATTAATATGTTTAAGGAGAAGGTACAACTAAAACTTAAAGTACTAACTAAAAATTTTCAACTAAAAGTTTTATTTTTGCCATAATACCTAATTTAGCCATGCAGTTTACGACCTGCCTGGTACTTGAATGATTTTAAAAAGCTCATAATACGCCGGCTGCTGTGTTTCTTACGCCCGCGCCGGTTCTTCTCAGCGGATTGAAAGTCCTGAACCGGTGGTAGGGAAAACAATTTGGACATACGAGTATCATAAGAGCTTATTTTTTCCCACAATAAAATATGACTACATGAATACTAATAATTTTTGATTTTGATTTCATCCTAAAATAGGGAATGGGTTGGTGAAACGCATAAATACGTCGCCACACGGACAAATCGATGTATACTTAACCACACAATAAAGAAATTTACCTTGAACCACAGATTATCATCATTTACTAAATTGCGTATCTGTTTGTTTGTATTTTCGTATATTCATTGGATCAAATTGAATTCTGTGTATGATAGACTTACAAATTTCTATTCAAAATGTTTCCTTATGTTTTATACGTTAGGGTAAGATTTTCTTTAGAAGTAGTAATCTTTAAGTTATCTTCTAAAGGTCTAAGAGGATCGTAGGTGCTTGATTTTTAAATAAAAGGCAGCGATAAGCGAATATTGGTTACATAATGTGTATGTGGGGATAATGTTGTTTTTATTATATCACCAGCCCAATAATATCCCACTGTTGGGCACGGGCCTCCTTAACTTTGGGAGGGATTATGGTCCACTATGCCGCGCTGACCAGGCTTGTGGGCACAGGGTTTATTTTCGAGTTCTCCGTCTCTCACAGAGGAAACATCTTATCACTACAATAATCCGTTACCACTCCTTTTACTTCCCAGGGTGCTGTAAACGTCAGCTAAGGGAGCCGGAAAACTTAAAATAAACTTTGCGCCAACACGCCTGTTCTGCGTAGCACAGTGTACACCAAATACCCTCCCAGACGCAGTACAAGTATTTGCATGACAATTATCAATGCATGTCCTATGACCTAACTTTTGATTTGTTTTCTTGTACAGAGAACCGATTCGAAAGAACAGCGCAGCGATACGCTGAGACATTAACCATTGGCAGCAGTATTACTTAATGACATACCCATTTATTGACACACTATATAATTATGTATAATGAATGGCTATTGATTATTGCACAATTGCTTTATATAAATTTTAATTTACATTTTATTATTGTACAATCGCTTTATATGAATTTTAATATATATTATTATTAAATCTTAACTTAATTTACAAATTTTAAAATGTATTTACATTCACGAATTTGTATTCATAATATCATATATGTATCATAAAATCAATTTTGACACATATTTACATTCAATAACTTTTATTTTGAGATTTTATTATTGTTGTTTTTATTTGAACTATGGTGGATTTTACATACATAGTTCTAATGTTAATACAGGTGAAATTGCTTTATTTTAAGATTGTGTACTGACAAGAATGTATCATTAATGTACCTACTTAGTTATTATTATTAAGGAATCTTATGAGATGTATCTAGCTATATACTTACTGCGCAAGGTTCGCTATTAGCAATAAGTAGCCAATAATTGAAATAAATAAATAAATTATAAATATCTCACAAATGATTGTCAAAATAATTGAAAAGTCGAAATATTTCAAACCTTCACACATAACAATTTTTGCGAAGTCGACAGTAAACCCAATTTTATTTCGTCCATTGCTCACTCACTCCCGAATAGTTATCAATATTATATAGAACTGATCGTAAAACATATCAGCTTTTACACTTCGGTAACATAATAAAATAGACTTTGTGAAGATACATAAAATAATATATTCAAGATTATTTATTGATTTAAATAGAAAAATCTATAGTAATATTATAAAGCTGAGGGAGAATGTGTTTATTTGAACGCACGAATCTCATGAACCATTGGTTCTATTTGGAAAATTCTTTCAGTTTTAGATAGTACATTTATCGAGCAAGGTTAAATAAAATTACGCAGCGACCAATGAGAGCGAAGCATCAGTGAAAAATGTTGCAAAAACGGTGAAAATTCTCTAAATTCCACACGTCGTAGTCGCGGGCACGGCTAGTCGTTAATATTTGCGTAACTAAATAAATGAAAAGAGAGACCTGTGTCCAGCGCTGGACTGCAATTAACTGACTTAATGATAGTCATACTTAAATATATTAACTAAATCTATTTGTTTATATTTCAGGCACAAACGAGTGGACTTAATCTCAAGTACAATACATTCGAATCTTTACTCATTATAAAACAAAGTTGTTATTTTTGTATGTTTGTCCCTTTGTAAGTCCCTTACATCCTTAAAACTGCTTAACGAATTTCGATTTAACAGCTAGAGTGGTACAAAAGGATGGTCTTTTTTGGAAAATTTGTTATGGTTTGGTGTATAATTAGGAAGACGGCGATCGATAAGAATAAACGCAGGTGAAATCGCGGGTATTAGCTAGTAATATTATATATATATCTTAACACTAACCTCAGCTGCTCTATTTACATTATATTTATATATTCATTTACTAGCCTAAACAATTTACACGTTAACTTTAACACATAACTTTCTATTCTCTTGTGGATAGCCCTTAAAAGCTTCTCAAATTGTTTGTGATCTGAAGCAAGGGCCTGCAAGGGGAACTTAATGCAATTATTTGTTGAATCTTCATATAAAATTAATTTTGTTCATAACATTGAAAATATTGATTTATTTATACCTACGTTTCAATGCACACTGATGGTGGGTTCACGTTTAAAATTTGCGTTGGTTTGAAGATATAAGCTCACATTTTTCAGACTTTGTTTTATAATAAGTAAAGAAGTAAGTAAGTTTAAGTTAACGTAATACAAAATGCTGCTTTTAAATGGCATTTCTCACAGACAAGCTACATTATATATTACATATAAAATATTATGCGGTTGATATTAACATAAGAATTCCTTGCAACATCGTCATATTCATAAATTACATGGAAACTGTGAATATAGTATTTCCGACTTCTTTAATATAAATATGTTGTCTAACTTGTTTACTAATGGTCTTATTCATAATGACTTATCGGAGGTTTAAATGTTCGCTAAAATCGGTTCGTTATTGATAATAGTGAAGGACAAGGACGCGTGAAGCATTTAAAACTAAAGTTCGTCATCATTACACTAGGTTATTGGCGGAATCTAGTCAATAAGTAATTCTTCGGTTTTTTATATATGTATAGGTTAGTATATTGTGTATGTAGTATATGTATTAATTACTAAGTATGTTTATATTATCTGTGTATGTATGTAGATATTATACTTATTCATTACTAGCTGTTGCCCTCGACTCCGTCCAAAAAATACGAAACAACTTAAAAATCTTAATAATTTTAAATCCCCTAATATAAGTGCAAAATTCCACTTTAATCGGACTAATGTAATTTGGTGAAAAGCACTTTCAAAGATTCCGTTGTATAGATACGGAAGAAGCAAGCTATCAGGAGTTACACGTGTTATTGTGAGTCAACCATAAAATATAGATATGTGCTGTTTCGGGATATTTTTTAGACAATTTTATGTAGAATATTTCCGTCATACATGATTTCTATGTAACTTTAACCATTATGGCTGCAAACGCGACGGAAGCTTAAAAAATGGAGTAACTTCTCCCGTTTACCCAACATTTCCCTTCACTACTCTGCTCCTATTGATTGTAGCGTGATGAAAAGTATACTATAACCTGCCCAGGAGTATGAAGAATAATTGTACCAAGTTTCGTTAAAATCCGTCGAGTAGTTTTTGTTTCTATAAGGAACATACAGACGGACAGACAGACAGACAGACAGACAGACAGACAGACAGACAGACAGACAGACAGACAGACAGACAAAAATTTTACTGATTGCATTTTTGGCATCAGTATCGATCACTAATCACCCCCTGATAGTTATTTTGAAAATATATTTCATGTACAGAATTGACCTCTCTACAGATTTATTATAAGTATAGATAATTAGTGTAAAAATTAAAAAAACTTGTTTTCTAATTTCACCTTTCAGTGATAAAGTTGCACCTGCCCCATATATTATCTCTGCACCACTGATGGTTGGCTGGTAGAGAATGCCATTGGCATTAAGTCCGCCGTTGTACATTTTATTAGTGCAAAAATTTTAAATAAATAAATAGTATTTTACGCTAAAACGTTTATTATCTCTCCGATAAAGTCTACGTTTAGACCATTATACTATAACTAATTTTATATTTTACTAGCTAATGCCCGATACTCCGTACGCGTGGAATTTGAGATCCCCATATATTTTATCACCGTATAAACCTTCCCTGGACTTATTATTTCTAGACCAAAATCAACAAAATCGGCCCAGCCTTTCTCGAGTTTTACCGAGATTAACGAACAGCAATTGATTTTTATAAATAAGAAACACTAGACTTTTCTGCTGGTTGGCCTACCTAAACAGACATTTTTATAACTCAAAATAAAATTAGTATTTCTCCTTTTTCATACACTTTTTATAAGCTTCTTCCGTATCTATACAACGGAATCTTTGAAAGTGCTTTTCACCAAATTACATTAGTCCGATTAAAGTGGAATTTTGCACTTATATTAGGGGATTTAAAATTATTAAGATTTTTAAGTTGTTTCGTATTTTTTAAGCTATGAAAGTTATTAAATATAAATCGCCTTAAGTGTTTTTTCTCTTAGGATTCTATGAGGGAGACATATGTCAAACAGTGGAAGGAGAAAAGCTGACGGATGGATGGATGGTTGAGTTTCTTTTTACAGTATTCCTAGAAGGAAATAAGTAGATGATATGTAATAACTCACATAAAAATAATAATCTCTGACAGACATTTAACAATGGGGTGGGTGACATCCCTATCCCATATCACCCTAGTGGGTGGGGTTAAATCAAGGCTCCGTTTGCCATATGCGACTCGGACATATTATTATACTGTATGTATATAGTCACGCTGTTATGTACATTCCACTGAAGTGAGGTTATAATTGTTATGATGTATTACTACTACTATTTACTAGCGTAGGGGCCAGGGATATACTAAATGTAAGAATTTTGATATAATAAATAATTTTTGAATTTTTTTGAATTTTTTGAATTAATTATACACCAATGAATCAGCCATTAACACGCTTTCATAGTCTTCGACAAAGAGTATAACAATATACTTAGTCTTCGATTATATCAATGACCAATAACATAGATATACCAACGGTGTTTCTATGGCTATATCACTCAGGCTTGAAGCTTCTTACGTATCTATGTGTGCGAAATACGTTCAATGTGTGTCTCTATGATACATGCCACAGATTAATCTGATGACATGTAATGCCAATGTGCCTTCCTGAAGTATTCTCTTGAATAATAAATAAAACAACCAACGCACATAGAAGCTAGTTTATTACTAACTAGGAATATTGGTGCAGGCACGCACCACGCGCACACACACATACACCAACCAGTGCATTGTTGCTATGCTGCGGCATAGCACAGTGGCGCCACGGTTTCGCGCCATAATACACATCACTCCTCTTTAACTATTTTAAAAGAACAAACATAAAAAATAAACACATGCCTTACAGGATTCAGACCTTATAATTAACAATTTTACGCCTACAGCTACGAATAGGTCTTGTGGACTGAGGCTCAGAGGGAGGGTCACAATCTTCGTCAATTTCTGGTTGACAATCCTCCGAATTACTCTGGACAGTGTCCACTTCACATTGAGCCTCAGACCATTCATCCTCACTCGCAGTAACAATGTTTTCACCGTCGACATGTTCACTATCTGGTACAGAGAGTGCGGGGGGCGGTGCAGGCGCGGGGGACACGGGCTCACTCGAGCTATCAGCGCGTACACCGCTCATATCACTTTCTGTCTCAGTCACACCTGTATATTTTCGTATTTGATCTATGTGCCTTTTACAATTAACATTATAATCATTTACAAATACGTCAAACATGCGATTTCCAATTATTTTACTTATCTTTCCTAAAATCCAAATTTCCTTTCTTGCTATATACCATTTAACCCATACAATATCCCCCTCCAACAATTTTCTGATAGACTTACAATTTTCGTTAGGAACAGGACTATTATTTTTATTTAATAACAAATCCAACCTAGTTGTTAAATTTCGACCAAACAAAAGCTTAGCAGGACATTGCCCCGTTGAACAATGCGGTGTAGTCCTATAATCAAATAAAAATCCTAATAGTTTCTCATTAATAGTATGTTGCGCACAATTATCGCTAATTATACATTTAAGCATTTTCTTGCATGTTTTAACAGAATTTTCTGCTTGCCCATTGCTAGAAGGGTGATAAATGGGTGATGTGATATATCGAATGCCATTATTTTTACAAAAATTGATAAATTCTGTAGATTTTATTTTAACATCATTGTCAGACACTATTACGTTTGGTGTACCAAACCTAGAAAAAATCTCTTTTAATTTAGTAATAAGTGCCTTGGTAGAAGTACCGCAACTCATATGTAAACACTCCAACCATTTGCTGTAAGCATCCACGACAATGAGATAATCTCTCTGGTTGATAGTCATGTAATCAATATGTAGACGCTGCCAGGGACCCGAGTCGCGCGGCCAGGGCGCCGGTGGCGCTCGTGCCGGCGCCGCGCGTGTGCCGGTGCACAAATGGCACGAGCCCACCCACTCCTCTATATTTTTGTCGATTGACGGCCACCAAAATCTACTACGTGCTATACTTTTTGTTTTTACTACGCCAAAATGCCCAGAATGTAATTCCTTTAATAGCCTACTCCTGTACGCAGTCGGTATAACTACTCTATGCCCGCGAAACACACAACCATCATCAATTTCTAAATCGGTTTTGCAATTAAAATAAGGTAATATTGAAGTATCATTAATTTTACGCGGCCAACCATTTTGTGTATATTTGATTACTGTTTGTAAAATAGCATCTTTACTAGTCTCATCTTTAATATCACTTAAAGTTAGGGGGGCAATATTTGCATCTAAAAAGTTAAGAAACGACAAATCTTCATACATATCGGCAGGGCCGTACTCAGACTCGGGTAAAGGTGCGCGTGATAAGTAGTCAGCCGCGACATTATTTTCACTCTTTATATATTGTACGGCGTAGTTATATGCTGACAAGATAATTGCATATCGCTGTAAACGGGATGCTGCCATCACAGAGACACCTGTTTTCTTTCCAAATATCGAGAGTAGAGGCCGGTGATCTGTCCTCAATATAAATGGATGCTGACGTCCATATAAATATTGATGAAAATATTTTACAGCAAAAACAATAGCGGTTGCTTCTTTTTGGATCTGACTGTAATTTCGCTCACTAGCGCTTAATGACCTTGAAGCGAACGCTAGCGGCCGCTCGGTGCGTGGTCGGTCGACGTCGCGCTGCGCTAATACGGCGCCGAGTCCGCCTGGGCCCGCGTCTACGGTTAACACGAGCTGTGCTGTCGGGTTGAAGTGGGCCAGCACCCGTTCTGAAGATAGGTCATCCTTCACTTTAATGAATGCCCCTTCGTGACGTTCGCCCCACTCCCACGGTGCCCCCTTTCTTAACAACTCGTGTAATGGTTGTAACTTAGCAGACGCGCTTGGAATAAAATTGCGATAATAATTTATTACGCCTAAAAATCGCTTTACTTCTAAGACACTGGTCGGCCGCGGCGCTTTTAAAATCGCTTCAGTTTTTTTAGGACAAGCTCTTAATCCATGTTTATTTATAACATAGCCTAGGTAGCTAACACTTTCTTGAAAGAAACAACATTTTTCTTTGTGTAATTTTAAACCCGCGTCTTTAATTCTACTAAATACTTCATTCAGCCTGCTTATATGTAATTTATTTGTTGGCGCCGTTATACATACGTCATCGAGCCATATGCTAACCCCTTCTATACCCATTAGTAATAATTCCATTGCCTTTTGAAAGATGGCGGGGGCGTTTGCCAGTCCGTAAACAAGTCGCGAATATTTGAATAGACCCTTGCAAGTACTAATTGTCGTAAGCTCTTGCGAAGATTCATCTAAAATAAATTGATTATAAGCATTACTTAGATCAATTTTACTAAAATACTCTCCTCCGCTCAACTTTGCAAACACCTCCTCGATCCTAGGCATTGGATACTTGTCTATTTCTAAATCTTTATTTAACGTTATTGAAAAATCGCCAGCTATCTTGACAGTTCCGTCCTCCTTTATTACTGGCACAATAGATGTACCATACTGAGAAAATTTAGTAGGTATTAATATCCCTAAGCTTACCAACCTGTCTATTTCCTCTTCAACCTTTTTCTTTAATGCAAAAGGCACAGGGCGGGGCTTAAAAAATTTTGGAGTAGCACCGTCTTTTAGTACAAGTTTAATTTTAAATTTATTGAATGCTCCCAGCTCGGCAGTAAACAGGTCGGAGTAATTAGATATAAGTTGCTGCACTTCTTTCATGTAAGGCTTTAGCATAGACACAGTTTGAATACTGTTATTATTTGACGCAAAATACATCCTAAATTTCGTCATAAAATCTCGACCTAATAACGGTGGCCCCCCATTCGCTAAAACAAATATTTTAATTTCATGTGAATGATTCAAGTAAGTTATTTTTGGTTTAAAAAATCCCAAAGGTGAGATTTTATGGCCATTGTAAAGACACATTTTTAGGTTACATTTCATTAATTTACGTCTAGGGAAAAAAATATCAAAAAAATGTTTAGAAATAACACATGTTCCGGATCCTGAATCTAATTCCATATCCATTTTAACGTTATCAATTAAAACGCTTAAAATGATTGGCGAGCTATTAACATACCTTATATTAAATAGTTCACGTTCTTCACAGTCGTCACTTTTCTCCGAAGTGTCCTCCGTATTTAAGCAATTTAAACGCGATTCACCCTTTTTTGCACTACACACTTTTTTTAAATGCCCCTTTACACCACACACTTGGCACCGATAATTTTTATAACGACAATTTTTAAACACGTGGTTTCTGAGACCGCACACTGTGCATCGCCGAATCTCCTCCACAACGTTATTGGAGCTGTGAGCAGCCGCGACATTTCCGCGCTGCCCACTCATCCGATACACAGCTTCTTCTTTGATCTGCGTGGCCTTTAGGATGGACGCTGTCGAGTCTGTAGCTGCCGCAATTCCCGCGCGCGCCAATCGCGCATAAGCCGCTTGCTGGGCTACTTCTAAAGCCTTCGTAAAAGTAAGTTTGGTGGCATCCTCCTCAAACAATCGGTCACGTTCTCGAGAGGCTGCGAGTCCTAGTATGAAACGGTCTCGCAACAGCATATCTAATGCCACGCCAAACTCACAGTGCACGGCCAATCCTCGTACTCGCGCCGCCCATTCTTCAACACTTTCGCCCGCCGATCTTCTCGCCTCATAAAACTTTTCCCTGTCTGCAAATGTGCAGCGTTTTGGTGAAAAATGCTTGTCTAGCTGGTCCACTAGTTCTTCGAATCCTACTTCCTCTAATACCTGAGGGTGAAGCAGGTTCCGTGCGAGGCGGTAACTTTCATCAGAGAGATGCGTTAGTAACAATGCACTCTTATTTTCGTTCTTAATACCGTTGAGTTTAATGAATTGTAAAAGTCTTCCCTTGAATATCAGCCACTCCTGGGTGTCGTGGTCGAAATTAGCAAGATTCCCTACTATGTTCGACATTTCGTAAGTTTTTATAAACTTTTAGCACATTAACGGGTACCTCGTCGCCATTGAAGTATTCTCTTGAATAATAAATAAAACAACCAACGCACATAGAAGCTAGTTTATTACTAACTAGGAATATTGGTGCAGGCACGCACCACGCGCACACACACATACACCAACCAGTGCATTGTTGCTATGCTGCGGCATAGCACAGTGGCGCCACGGTTTCGCGCCATAATACACATCACTTCCCAATAGAATACTTGTTTTATTGTTTGTAAAAGTGACGTTTCTAGTTTACGAAAACTACATGTCACATGAATATCATATTTTACTAATTCCTGAAGTACGATTTAGCCAGGCTAAAGTTACGAGTACTCAAGTATTTTGTTTAATGCAGGGTAGGTCACCCCCCCTGCCAAGTGGATCGACGACCTGGAGACGATCGCAGAGTGGGACTAAAGGCGGAAGCCTGTTATTGGGCCATAAATTGGATGAGGTCTAAGCCCACCAGAGGACTGCAATAGGCTGTCATGAGATGTGAGAGATAAGTCTATGTTAAAGGTACGATTCGGATGCTAGCAATGCTAGAATCAGTTAAATCAAATAAATTTTTATGTTGTCAAAAGAAGATAAGAATCCCAATATTTATAAAAGTTGTGTTAATGGGAACACTTATAACTTAAAATCGCCTGAATTTAATTGACTGAAAATTGGTGGTGAAATAACTTTAAACATTCAAAAAATTACAAAAAACATGGAATAAAAGAAAAATATTTCATAACTAAAATGTTTCTTATCAATTTTTTTATATTTATACTTACTGCTTACTGCCTTTACATTACTAGCCTTTGTAAAATATAACTTAATTTACCTTAAGTTTACTCAACCACGGTGGTTACAAAACTCTTCATAATATTACTTAGACTTCGAAAAACGTTATTCGAAAGTAACAGCTATTTTTCATCATATTCATAATAAATGACATTTTCTGAAACGACAGGACTTTAATAATGCATTTCTATGTCCCAATATTTGTGATACCGGAAATTAAACAAATCATTAATCATACTTTACAACAGTTTTGCAATATCATTAGAAATGTCGTTTTTACGCGACTGTCTTTACTGCAAAGAAAATATCTTAAATCTGCAACATTATAATTCCAAATTCCACATGTAGTCGTGGACAAAACTATAGAAAAAAATTGGTCAAGTGCGAGTCGGACTCGCGCACGAAGGGTTCCGTACCATTATCTATGCAACATAAGGCAACGTTATTAGTATCGAGCAAGAAACGGTAAAAAAATCATGGTTGTTGTATGGGAGCCCCCCTTAAATATTTATTTTATTTTATTTTTAGTATTTGTTGTTATAGCGGCAATAGAAATACATCATCTGTGAAAATTTCAACTCTCTAGCTATCACCGTTCTTGAGATACAGCCTGGTGACAGACGGACGGACGGACGGACGGACGGACAGCGAAGTCTCAGTAATAGGGTCCCGTTTTTACCCTTTGGGTACGGAACCCTAAAAATGGCCGATATATAAAAGAGTTTATTGTACGTAATTTGTTATTTACTTTATTGTTGCTGTGTACGTTATGTTGACAGCATGTTGTAACAAGAAATATATTAGAAAATATAGTAGTATTATGTTGTAACTTACTACCTACCTTATTTTATTATGTTTTACTTTAGACTACAAAAAGTAATAAAACATATTTATTTTAATAACTATTTTTTTATTTTTAAGTTAAAGCTTATCTGTCTTATACCTATCGACCTTGCGGTTCTTGTAACAAACTGCCTTCCATAAGGTGCATTCCCGCACATGGCGATTTAAAATAATTACATTCTCTTCCTCTTCCTCAATAGCCCATTTACGTCCCATTGTTGTGCACGGGCCTCCTCTACTTTAGAGGGATTATAGTCTGTGCCACACTGGCCAGGCGCACAGGGTTTGATTTCGAGTTTGCCGTTTCTTACAGAGGTTGTTATCTGTGTGCAATATCCCTTAGCTGACTTTTACAGCACCCTTGGGAGGAGATAGGGTTGTGACACTTGTATTCTTAATCCGTCACCATATAGAAAGAAAGAAAGAAAGAAAGAGATATTTATTGCTGCGTTAGAGAACATTACCATTAAAATTACATAACAAAAAACACATGCTTCCAAGCGACAGCAACCAGGTGTCCATTTCAGCATTATGCTAGGTCACAAGGACCTAGCGCTGGTTTTCAAATGGACCCTGCGTGTGACGCCACGGACATCTACACATACATGACATCCTCGTAAGTACTATTATAACACTAGAAAATCTATAAAAGTAACTTTATAAAGAAAATTAAAATATATTATGTATCCTATCACTATATAATTTTGCTAAAAATAAAGTGGGACACTTGATATCCGATTACACTGCCTTTAAGATGATACCAAAATAGCTTCGTGCATTTTTCTACGTACGAAGTTTTCATCTTTCTTTAGATTGAATGGCTAGAGCTCCAATTCTTAAGTATATGTTTTTTCAATATATGATCTAGGATCAAAAAGTTTTCTAGATAAAAATCTTATCAAATCTTAGCGAAACAACCTCTCTAATTTTTATTTTTTTCATTTGTCGGTCTATTATCGCATAATAACTAATGAAACAACTTTCAAAACATAAGTCACTATTATATATAGAAACACGTAAAGTATATTTAGAAGATTTTGAGTAAACAAAAAAAATATCCCTAATTCTTCATTTTCTATGCCTACTAGCTGTGTTAATAGGTACATGTCGACGATAATATTTATGCAGGCCCTTAATACAAACATTACAACATTACCGCATCCACAGACTTAATCAAATCAAATAATCAAAACAATTTATTTGTAATATGTAACTAGAAAAAAAAATACTTGTGATTAAAACAGAATTTTGCAAATTAATAACTAAACATAAATATTAAAATACCATGTACATATTATAAGCAAGATATATAATTATATATAAATATTATTGGGCGTTAATTTTATAAGTACAAAGACAGTTATTCTATGAAGTATATCCGATACGACGTATTCTGGTATGTAAACAAGCAACTTATGGTGGAGAAGATTCGATCGAAGGGTTAAATACTTTACATATATCTGTGATCTTGCGTATGCGCTTCACGGGTGTACCATCGGTCAAGCGAGTAAATATTCGACCATTTCGAGTCCAAATATACCTCCAATTATGTTCACGCATACTTTGTCTAGCTTGGTTCATTTTTATTTAAATTGATTTGAAATTATTGACTGTTTATTATGTACTATTTTGACATTACATGTTATTCATTAGCTGTTAATTCGTTTGACGATTCTAATTTATTGTTACGCATCAATTAGATAGGTTAGTCGTTAAGAAAAAGAAATTGTGTAAGCCAACCGGCAGATTTTGGAGAACTTATTTAATATTGTATTTATTTTTACATCTTTTGTACCCAATTTCACACAAATAAAGATTATGATTATGATTATGATTGATACAATAGCCATTTATTGTATGGTGTGAGACGTTCGTTGACGTACAATCGAGAAGACGGGCCATCCATTCTGATATCACTCGAATTCAGTTGTATGTAGTATCCGCTCACAAGTGATGTGTCTCGCAAATCTGACGACAATGTTTCTAGATCGTGGAGCTTTGAATGATGTTTTATTGAAGTCGGCAGTATCCTTTGTTTCGTTACCGTGAGTAAAACCTATGCGTTCGACATGTACCAAATCTCCATCGTCTATCTTTATGTCAAGTTTGTCACACAAAACTTTAACAACCTGCAGAACATCCTCATCTTTATTTTCGGGTACACCTACAATTTCGACATCATTAATTAATAATTCTTGACAACAATCATTTATTTGATACCCCAAATTGATAACTTCTTCGTTAAGAGCGTCAACGTCAGATTTCACATTTTCCTGCAGTTGTTTTTCCAGAACCGTAACCCGTGTACTTACAACTTCAATGGCATTATTACAAGTATTCAAAGAAGACTTAATATCCGCTATGTCAATGCGGCAGGCCTGGATCTCTGACCTTAAATTACTCAATTCCTCCCTAAACGAGCGAATTTCCAGAGCCAAGTCCATTTTTAATGCTTCATTATTTTTACGAGTATGTGATTTATCTTCACATTCTGGACAGATCCAATTGCTATTCAAATCAAACGAGTCTGATAAAGAAACACATCCTCGATGATACATTGACAGACAGGTGTAACATTTTGCAGATTCTGATGCTGCCATAAATTTGCCACACAGTCCACACTTAATCATAGCTATTTAATTTATTATCAGTATAAATCCGATAAAGATATTATTTTATTTTTGAGATGTAGGTAGATTGAGATAGAAATGCGATTCTGAGTTTATATTTTAAACGTTTTGTTTACAAATATACACGGGAAGGACTTGACCACAACATATATTGTAATATGCACAGTTTGTAACAAAATTTCACACCAATTTTTGCTTGTTATCACTATTTACTAACTTTTCAATAATTATAAACCTCACGAGTAAAAAATGTCGTGCGAATTTATTGACATCCGTGTCGTCACTCTTATATCGTGTATAGAGGTTTGTCATTACATTGAGCTTCGTCGTTGAGTGGTTTATGTAATGGACTGCCGATCAAGAGGTTGCGGGTTCGATTCCCGCTCGGGACAATCATTTGTGTGATTTTTCTAATTGTCATACAAATGTTTGTACTGCGTCTGGGTGTTTCCATGTATTAAAAGTATGTATTTACAAAAGAAAAGTAGTATATGTACTCTATCCGTATTCTGGTACCCATAAAACAAGCATAATAAGCTAAGCTTGGGATCAGAGGACGTTGCGTGAAATGTCCATGAATATAATTTAATAATTTAATAACTCTCTTGATACAAAAAATTATGAGCCAAATTCTTGCAAATATTGCAAAAACGGAAAAAAAAATATATTGACACGATCAACTTTCATTTTTTAGTTATGTTAAGTTTAGTTGTGCACATAGAATCTGTACTATTGTTTTATTCAAAGCAACAGCTAAACAAAAACAACCTGAATGAGAAACCAGTGAACCGTATAAGAATAATCATGTTAGAAATTGTACACTTTATCCGAGATCCGATACAAATCCTTGTAAAAGGGCGCTTGCACGTAAATACACCAATTAAGTGTATACAGTGAGATCAAGTCGTATTGTAAAGACTTACTTATGTAGCATATGTCGAGCTTAACGGAGAAAGTAAAGACATAGTTAACAAAGTCATTTATTTTATTTATATTGAAGTAATAAGCAAATGTGGTTTAAAGTTTGTTCGTTTGAAGACGTGTTAATAAATAGTGTTAGAATCATTCATCACGTCAACCTATCGCAGTCCACTGCTGGACATAGGTCTCTCCCAATTCACGCCACAATATACGGTCCTCCGCCTTCCGCATCCAGTCCCTCCCCGTGACCTTCTTCAGGTCGTCAGTCCACCTGGCTGGGGGGCGTCCGACCCTACGCTTGCCGAGTCGCGGTCTCCACTCCAGAACTCGTCTGCCCCATCGGCCATCGGTTCTGCGGCAAATATAGCCAGCCCATTGCCACTTAAGCGAGCTTGCTCTGCGAGCTATGTCGACCACCTTGGTTCTTTGACGGATTACCTCATTTCGGAGTAATTCCGAGCATAGCCCGCTCCATAGCTCGCTGCGCGACTTTTAGCCTGTGGACTAGCCCTACCGTAAGTGACCACGTCTCGGCACCGTAAGTCATGACGGGTAGGACGCACGGGTTTGACTCGCTGGAAACCACTGACAGTATTGACGAGAAAACCGACTCAGTGGTCAAAACGCTATAAGACGTGTCTAGAAAACTTCTGTCCGGAAAAAGCACAAACAGGGACTCTAAACTCTCGGCCGAGGCTCTCGAACTTATGAGATGTAGGCGAGAAATGCCATTCAACCAAATGTCATCGTCAGATCGTAGGGACCTTAACCTTAAAATCCGAAAGCTGATCCGACGCGACCTCAGACATTTCAACACCCGCTTAGTCGAGGAAGCGATCGAACAAAACAAGGGCACTAAGGTCTTCGCCCAACAGCTCGGACGTCCCCGTCTGACGAAACTCAAAACTGCGGATGACAGAACCGTGACCTCAAGGTTCGAGATTCTCGAGGAAATCGAGAGTTTATATGGAAAGCTGTATGCATCACGGACAAGTAAGCCTACGAGACCTAGCGATGATGACCAAAGAGCACCACTCACACGTCACTATACAGAGGACATCCCGGCTCTGGAGCAACATAAGAATAATAAATACCCTGGTGATGATGGGATTACCACCGAGCCCCTCAAAGCTGGTGGGACCCCAGAAACATTATGAGGGCCCAAATTGGACATAAGAAAATTGGACATTCTTCTCCGCTCTTTTCTTCGTGGATATTGTCTCCAGAGCAACTTATTTTTTCACAGTGACTAGGTTTTATGTAACTATGCTTTTATTACTTTCGTTTTTGCAAAATATGATAACTAAAAGAAAAGATGACGATTCAAAATTGACGACGACTTAGCGCGGCGTTCGGATAGCAATAGGTTTGCTTCAGTACTTATACATTTTGATATGTATGTGTCAGTTTGTTTATCTTACAGTACATTTGATATGGGTGGACAAGGACCCCTGTCGGCCCTAGTTCCCTACTAGGTTTGCGGTTACACAACTTTGTTGGAGTTCATGTGAGATTAATATTTATATAATTTTTGGATATTTTAAGTTTCAATTAACTTTATAGCTATTTTTTACATAATCTTTTAACAGTATACGATAGCATGCTATCGCATTAACATGATCTATAGAATAATTGCGTATTTTTTTTAAAAAGTTCAACCGGTTTCATGTGCCTTGGAAATTTGAGGGTCTTCCTCGATTTCTTAGGAGATCAGATCCTGACCTGGTGCCAATGGGACCACAAGGAAACTACCAACTATCAAATAAAAAAATAATCATTAAAATCGCCTCACCCAGTTACAAGTTATGAGATAACACATAAATTAAAAGAAACATATAGATAAATTCAGAAATTCCTCCTTTTTTTAAAGTCGGTTAAAAAACATAGACATCGTACTCCGTTTATATTTTCATTTCATTTCATTTCATTTATTTGCGGAAATATGGTTTACAAAAGATAACATGAATACAATTTGGTTCACATATTTACCATTACAATGGCATGCAAATATTTTATTTTACAATCATTTTATTAACATTTTAAAAAATATTTTATAAATAAGTCAGGAATTGCCAATATAAAACTATTTTCACGGATTTAGACGCTTATTTTTATTAAACTAGCTTTAGCAAACGGCTCGTGCGCGTGATACTTAAAAATCAACCTTTCGGAGACTGCAATGACCATGGTCACGGTTGGGACTGACTGGCATGGTGACCGCAAAGTCTCTAAAACGTCGGTTTTTAAGTAGGTATCACGTCCACGAAGCTAAGGGCAGCAGCTAGTCTTTACTTATTATAAAACAAAGCCGTTATATTTGTATGAATTTTCCTATCACTTAAGTGAACTTAGATCTTTAAAACTACGCAACGGATTTTGAGGCGGTTGTTTTTTAGGGTTCCGTACCCAAAGGGTAAAAACGGGACCCTATTACTGAGACTTCGCTGTCCGTCCGTCCGTCCGTCCGTCCGTCTGTCACCAGGCTGTATCTCAAGAACGGTGATAGCTAGACAGTTGAAATTTTCACAGATGATGTATTTCTATTGCCGCTATAACAACAAATACTAAAAATAAAATAAAATAAATATTTAAGGGGCCCCCCTTAAATATTTATTTTATATACATCCCATACAACAAACATGATTTTTTTTACCGTTTCTTGCTCGATACTAATAACGTTGCCTTATGTTGCATAGATAATGGTACGGAACCCTTCGTGCGCGAGTCCGACTCGCACTTGACCAATTTTTATTTATTTATTTGAACTTAGCGCGTACGAATTTGCGGACAAAAACTATTTATTTACCTATTTATTTAGATTTTACACAAGGAAACAATAATTAATACAGTCATAAGAAATCTACATATTTCTAAAAGAAATCTCTACCTGTAGACCCGCGAGAGGAGATTGTGAAAATAAGATTAACCAAGATTAAAAGATTAACCATGATTAAAAGATTAACCATGATTAAAAGATTAACCAATTAGTGTTATATAAATATAATATAATAGAGTATAATGGAAAGCTTTTCGCCGGATAATACTAAACGTATTTTATCATTTATTAAAGTTTTATATATTTCGGTAGTGCATTAAAATGTTGGATTATATCTACTATATAAAAATAAGTCGAGTTTTCCTTCTTGACGCTATAACTCCAGAACGCACGAACCGATTTCCACGGTATTGCATTCGTTGGAAAGGTCTCGGGCTCCGTGAGGTTTATAGTTAATTTTTTTTTTTATTTTTTTTTAAACTTTTTTTTGGTATGACAAAACAACGTTTGCCGGGCCAACTAGTTGGATATAAAAATTATTATAGTTTGTTAACATTTAAGTACTAATTGTTGTAAGTTCCAGGACTTCGTATGTATAGTATATAAAGACATAAGCTTAACAACTAATACTCAAAATCATCATCATCCTGCTCTTATCCCACTTTTTAGAGTCCCGTTATTTGGTTTTATAGTGTTTGTCGACAAATATGATAATACTATTATCCGTCCCAGAATTGTAAATGTAATTTGACAGTAGCTAATATCAAACTTGAAATTAATGCTGCCACATTTTTGGCAATAGTGTTGGCCAACCGTAATTTTTTAATCCCGGTTAGTTCTGATTATTCGAACCGTCCAGAAATGTCGTACTAGCTATTGCCTGCGAAGTCGTACGCGTGGAATTGGGAATCACTGCGTTTCATAATAAAACATAGAGTAAAATAATGTCTTCAAAAACAAACAAGGTTAAAATTTCACCATTTTACGGTTAGTCAGTCATTATTTGATACTCGCTGCACTGTTCTATGATTCTGGCGAGCATGGCACCATGCTAAACTCTAGTAAGGTTATTAGTTATTTGTTTGCCTGAGTGAGTCTGTGCGCGCATAATCTTTATCTTCTTTATCTTTATTATTTTATTACTTCTTATAAAACAAAGTCGTAATTTTTGTATGTATGTCCCTATGTAAGCTTATATCTTCAAAAATACGCAACGGATTTTGATGCGGTTTTTTTTAATAGATAGAATGGTTCAAGAGGATAGCTTTTTTGCAAAATGTATTGGGGTTTGTTGTATATTGGATGAGATATGATTAAATTTGCCTAGAAATTCGGACGCGCACGAGCTATAAATGAAAACGCTGCCTTATCTATGTAAGATACAACGAAATTATGTATAGAGTAATTGTTTGTTACCTATAGTTCTTCAAAAAAGTCCGCGAGGGCATATGTCTATCTTTTAAGGGAAACCCGCTGTACCCATAATAATGTCAAAAAATTATCAAATTCAATAGGATGTTTCCAAAGCTATTTATGTGTATATAGTAATATTTTTTATCAAATTAAATAGCTTAGTTAGCTTACGCAATTAATATAGATTATAACTGCTTTTTACAGCATGCAATTTAAATGAATATCTTAGGAGAAAATAAAATACTTAAACTGTTGGCTGAGCAACGCGAACGTTTCCTCGGTCTTCTATCCATACTCCAAAATGTTTGGATATTTGGTTAATGTTGGATGTATGGATAGATTTTCATGAAACTTTCCTTAATTCCACGAGTAAGGAGTCGCGGGCAACAGCTAGTTTAAAAATAAAGTAATACTCAGGGTTGTAGTCGTTATATGAATTCGTAAAAATAGTTAACTTTAATCAATTTTGCAAAATTACATAAATATGCTAAAGATTTACGTATATTATTTCGATTAATTCCGGTTTAAGGACATAACTATATAAAAAGGTCAATTACCTAGCAACACAGTAAACATCAAATAACATTTCTAATTCTGGGACAAGCTATATCTGTTCCCCCGATTTTGTACACGTGGAATTTAGAAAATTTTGTCCGTCTTTGCAACATGTTTCACTGCTGCTACCCTCCTATTAGTTGTAGCGTATTCCTCAATATACTATCCAACACTGTAGGAATTTTTCTAATCGGAACAGTGGTTTCTGAGATTTGCGCGTTCAAACAAACAAATTATTCAGCTTTATAATATTAGTATAGACGATAAAAACGGTATAGAACTCATTGAGTGTAAGTCCAACTTGTATTTAACCAGTTTTTGGTATTATACGGTACCCTAAAAAATTCTACTCAAGTACTTCAATCATCTTTAGCTTCATCACTATTAACATAATTAACAAAGATCTTAATTAGAGCTAATTAACAACCTTCCGCGTTTCAAGGGTAGTACCTCCCAGGAGACTTGACATTTTTTTGAAATTTTCAATTCTTTTCATAAATTACCAAATTAACATTTTTTTTTTACAAAATATAGACCTTAACCTTCCTTATCGATTACTTTGTCTATTGGTTATGACATGAAAATCGATTTATTTAGCAATCTTTCAGTTATCATCATCTTCATCATCATAACATCACGCCTTTTTGCTATTAGGGTAGGCAGAGACTACAGAGCGCCTTAAGTTACGATCTCAACATACTTCCTTGGCTTCATCCACACTCGTACATCTGGTCAACATGCCCGATGGGTGTCGGGTCTTTCAGTTAGTCGGTCTAAACCATGTAACAGCTTAATTAACACTTTCTAAAATTCCGTTACATAGGTTATTACATTGATATGTATATAAAAGCGTGTTAAAATAAGTGCAAGTCGAGCGACCGATCGCAGGACTTCCAAATGCCACCTTTAGTCTGATTTAGTCCAGATGTGAATATAACTTTATATTTATAAAATGTTTTATAAAGTTTTTACGAATTTCGTAGCGTATATTTGTTTTAAAATTTAGCCCTATGATGTGTCGTCTACATAATAATTCAGTATTTTTAAAAAAATTTCAACCGACTTCATGTCCCTTTGAAATTTTAGGGTTTTTCTCGATTTCTCAGGAGATAACTATCAGATCCTGGCCTGGTGCCAATGGTACCAAACAGGAACCACCAGATTTCAAATAAAAAAAGAATCAGTAAAATCGCTTCGCCCAATTAAAGGTTATGAGGTAATGAACACAAAAAAAACGTACAGACGAATTGAGAACTCCTCCTTTTTTTAAGTTGGTAAAAAAGTGCTATTTTAACGAATAAGTCGCGCAAGTGTTAGAAAATATAATATTTTATACATGTCAAACATTCTTCCATACAAATATTTATAAATATTTTCCTTAAATAACACATAGAGCTATCTCCGGAGTGTTTTACAAATACAAGTTAAAATATAATTAGTAAAAAGGGTTGATAATATTTAACAAACATTTCATAACATGTAGGCATGTATAATTTAATAATTAGACTCATTGTCGTAACAGCACGTTCATTTCTCAAGGGAATTATAGTCTAAGAGATGGTTTAACATTGACAGTCACCCGTAAGATTACCGGGTGAGACTCATTTTGCATTTCTTAGCTATTCTTAGCACTAAAAACGTTGGTTGATGGTATTTTATTTTTTAGTAGTTTTTTTTTTTTTTCTTATTTATTTAGGGACTTTTACTGTAGTGACAATATGCCAGTCCCATTGTAACCTAACCACGAATAATAACAAACATTTCTCTTTTTGGTCATCTTAAAACCTAGGTTCTATCCACAAAACTACACACAAGACGGGCTCCTCCACCAGATGGATTCGCCATTTTTTAGTAGTTGCTGTCAAAGACTATCACCATTCTTGAGATATAGCCTGGTGATGTACGGACCAACGGAATTACGGCTGGACAGCAAGGTCTCAGTAGCAGGGTTCCGTTTTATCCTTTGGTATGGAACTCTAATACCAATGTAACTAAATAATTGCTTAAAACTATAAACTACGCGTATAATTTTTAGCGTCCGGGTGTTTACTATGTATTATAAGTAGGTATGTATTTACAAAAGAAAAGCAGTTTATGTAGTATATCCGTATTCTGGTACCCATAACACAAGCATATTAGCTTAGCTTGGGACCAGAGGACGTTGTGTGAAATGTCCATAAATATTTATTATTATTTATTTATTTAGCCTGTATTGAATAACCGGTTCATTCCTTCCCGACATGTAACCACGATCAAAAATAAATAAGCAAGTCCATGGAGATATTATTTATACTGAAGCTGAAGAATTTGTTTGTTTGTTTAAAGGTGCTAATCTGAGAAACTACTGGTCCGATTGGAAAAATTCTTTAGTGTTGCATAGAAAAAAAGTGAGCTACTAGTTTTTAAAAGTAGGCTTAATAATCCAGATAACATTCCGCCTGTTTATCTGAACGGTTCAGCACTAACGCAAGTGACACAATTTAAATATTTGGGACACATAGTCACTGACACTTTGTCTGACGATGCTGACATAGAGAGAGAACGCAGGGCGTTGGCAGTCCACTGCAATATGCGTGCTCGGAGGTTTGCGCGCTGTAGCAGGAACAGGCATTATAACAGCTCAATTTTTGTTAAGTGAATATTCGTATTATGTAAATTATACTAACATAGGATAATTACAATGTGACTAACAATATGGATGTAAAGTCTGCAATAAAGAATTAATTAATAGTATATTTATCGAGACAGTCATCTCTCGCTCTCCAGCCCATTTACGTCCCACTGTTGGGCACGGGCCTCGTCCACTTTGGGAGGGATTATGGTCTACTGCCGCGCTGACCAGGCGTGATTGTTATCTGAGTGCAATATCCCTTAGCTGACTTTTACAACACAGGAGGAGATGGGGTGGTGACACTTGTATTCTTAATCCTTCACCACACGGAGAATAGAGACAGGCATAGGCTATATAAATGAAAAATGTTGCAAAAACGGTAGAAATGTTTGTAGATTCAACCCGTACGAAGTTGCGGACAACAGTTAGTGAAAAATCTGCCTCATTTGGTTAACAGATTGAAGGCCTATGTTAGGCCATCTCTTATGCTAATATCTACGGATGTGAATGTCTTTTTATTAGTGAACATTAGCAAGTAGAATTTACTTGGCTAATAGGTAACTTGGGTGCGTTTTATGATGATATAGAAATTATAAAGTTTTAAAATTTAGTTATTTTAGTTATATTCACTCGCTCTCTCTCTCTCTCTCTCTCCAGCCTAATAACGTCCCACTGTTGGGCACAAACCTCCTCCACTTTAGAAGGGATTAAGTTCTACAGTCCTACGCTGACTGGGTGTTTTAGCATAACGTTTATTTTCGAATTTTCCGTCTCTCACAGATGTCATTGTATCGATGTCTGCATAATCTGTCCCTTAGCTCTTTCAACATTCTGAGGAGGAAATAGGGTGGTGACATTTGTATACAAAATCAGTCTCCATGCGGGTTTGTTTTTTAAACTATAAAAAATATAAATTACTAGCTGATCCCTGCTACTCCGTACGCGTGGAATTTTAGGAACCGTTTAAACCTTCCCTGGACTTTCATGAATATTTCAAGACCAAAATCACTAAAATCGGCCTAGCCGTTCGCGAGTTTTAGCGAGACTAACGAACAGCAATTGATTTTTATATATAAGATATGATGTGAACTTTCTTCAAGAAATAGGTAGAGAAAAGACGTATAACAAATTGATTTTTACCTGAATAGGTTTTGATATGTAAAGCCAAGCGGAACCCGTTACCCATTTCAAGCATCATTACACAGTTAAGTATCCCTGATATTATTTTTAGGGGTTGAAATAAGTCGTTTAAGGTTTAAAGAGATTTTCATAGAACCTTTTTTGTATTCAGTACAATGATGATATGATGCCTGTACATAAAATATTTCCTTCTCTCTTTCTTTCTTACATTTATTCTGCATTTTACATTTTTGTAAGAGTTTATAAATAAAGAGGGAAAATTGTGTAGAAAACGTAAGTCCTAAGTAAATGCAAGTATACTAAAAATATATATATTTATATAACGAACGACTCTATATATAAAAAACCACATCTAGATCCGTTGCATACTTTTGATGATGTAAGCTCACATTGGTACATATGTACAAAAATAACGACTTTCTTTTATAATAATTTAAGATATTATCTTATATGTAAAATTCACGTGTCACAGTGTTAGTTACCGTACACCTCCGAAAGGGCTTGACCGATTTTTATGAAATTTTACATGCATATTCAGTAGGTCTGAGATCGGCCAACTCTATTTTTCAAACCTTTTTTTTTTAGTATGGCAAAACAACGTTTGCCGGGTCAGCTAGTCTTATATTTTTAAATTTCACGTGTCACAGTATTAGGTACCGTACTCCTCCGAAACGGCTTGACCAATTTTTATGAAATTTTACATGCATATTCAGTAGGTCTGAGAATTTGCCAACATCTATTTTTTCAAACTTTTTTTTTCAAACTTTTAAACCACAGGTCAGATTTGAAAAATTCTTTTTGAGTTGGATAGTCCATTCATCAAGAAAGACTATAGGTGCATATGCATATACATCACGCTGCAACCAATAGCAGTAAAGTATCAGCGGAAAATGTTGCAAAAACGGGGAAATCTTATAACTTCCACGCATACGAAATCGCGTAAAAATTAGTAAGTAAATAGCTAGTTTTGTAATTAAAATACTTAAGACTATTTAAGAAAATATTGATCAAAATCCGCGAAATAAGAATACAAGTGTCCACCACTAATTTTCATTCCTAGGGTGCAGTCAATGCCAGTGGAATATCATACACAGATAACATCCTCTGTGAGAGACGGAACTGTCGAAAATAAACGCTGTTCACGCCCAGTCAGCGTGTCATAGCAGACCATAATCCCTCCCAGAGTGGAGGAGGTCTATGTCCGATGTGAGTTTATTATGGAAATAGTAAAAATGATAACATAAAATAGATTTACTAACTCTCTCTCTCTCTCTCTAGATACCTACTAGAGACAAAAATAACGAGTTAGTTTTATAATAAGTAAAGACTAACGGTCTTATTCATAATGACTTATCGGAGGTTTAAACGGAGATTTTATCGGAGAGTTAAAAAATGTTTTAGCGTGAAAATCTATTATGAATAACAAGTTTTGACAATTTTCGCGAACCGATTTTAGCGAACTTTTTAATCTCCGATAAGTCATCATCATCATCATGACATCACACCTTTTTCCCATGGGAGTAGGCAGAGACTATAGAGCGCCATCTGCTACGATGGAAGCATACTTCCTTGGCGTCATCCACACTCATACATCTGGTCATACATGCCCGACGGTTGTAATGTTGTAATCATACATGTCCGATAAGTCATTATGAATAAGGCCATTATTATAAAACTAAGTCGTTATTTTTGTATGTATGTGAGCTTATATCTTCAAAACTATGCAGTCAATTTTGATGCGGTTTTTTTTTAATAGATAAGAGTGGTTCAAGTACATGGCTTTTTTGTATAATTTGATTTGCTTTCTAAATTCCACGCGTACGAAGTTGCGGGCGACAGCTATTTCATAATAATTAAAGTTTCATAACACCCATTTTATAACTTAACAATGTTGACACTTGTCAGAACAAATAGGCCGAACGAATGAATTTAATTAAGTGCGGAATTCGAATACAAGGGACAATTTTCGGTGACGAAATTTCACAACAAAATTTCAATTCTGTATCAAATTATTTCGGAAAGCGATGGTTTCAAAATGGATCGGATAAATTATGGCCAATCATTTATTATATGAATAGTTTCGATTATAACGCTGTTATGTACCAAACGATTAACTTATCATATTTTTGTCTGCGCACGGGCATCTCTAACTATTGATAACGTCACTATCGATGACGTCGAGAACTGACCGGTGCATCTGTCCTCGTGGCTCGTTGCGCGCGCGCGAAGCGGTTACCGAGCGCGAGTTAGTCGCAAAACACATCTTGTTTGCAAGTTACGTCGCGATTTGAATGAGATTTGAAGCGTTTTTCTTGCAACTGTTTCGCGAGTTAAAATTGTCACTAGAATTAATTGTTGATAAAACTAATTATCCTTGTTGTGTGAATCGATAATTACAATTGAAACAAAACCTTGAAATGTCACCGCGAAATGTAATGTTCGCCATTTTTGTATGACATAAATGCGTTATAAAAACTAGTGAATTTTGTGTCTCCATACTTAATACTATTTAATGTAAATTGAACTGTTTGATAACTATAATTGTGATAGTATAATTGCATTAAGACGATTGGTGAAAGTTCACCGCTTAAGTCGCGCCAAATGTGGTCATTTTGAGGACTTAAAGAGTTCGTGTCTGCCTGCATAAAGTTAAGTATAGTTTGATTAGCATTCTGCGTTATTTTGGCCAATTTATCGTAGTTAGTTAATGAAGCTATAGCTAGGGCTTGACACAGTGAAGACATTGTTGAAGAACAAAACAGGGTAAGTTTGTACTATTGTAAATTTGTAACGCTGTGATATACAGTATATGTTCGTTCCTCTCGCGCCTGAGAGATATCACGCTTCCACTTAACCTATTATTAATTAGAACACCAGGTTGAACGCAACATATTTTGGTACCCAGAGCGTGGTTTAAACTCCGTTTCTCGAATGTTCCATGTTGAACAAACTATACCCTCATTATTTGTGAAAATTGATTTAATTAATTTAATTAATTTAATTTGATTAATTTAGTTGTTTGTTTGTTTAATCTAAATTGTTGGTATAGTTTTGAATAATTAATTTGAGCACTTGAATTGGCAATTAGATTTTAAAGGATTTGATAATTATTTGTGCTATTGCTAATCGTATTTGTCGTTGCTCAGGTTATTATTTAATATAAATTATTATTTAATTATTGTCTAATATTGAACAACGTTATAGTTAAATTGTGGCGTTGTGCGTTGTATAATACAACATTTATTTTATACGTTTGTTTGTTTTGTTGGTTACCTTAAAATAAATAATTTAAGTCTTAAATTAATTGCACATTGGCAAGGAATTGTTTTGTTTGTTTGATTTAAAATATTTAAGATTTGATATTTGATTAGAGTAATAGCGGCTTGTCTCATTGAAAGATATTTTGTTTTTCGCTATTGTAATATTGTTTGTTTGTGAAAGATATTTGTTTTTTTTTGTTATTATAAGATTGTTTGTTTCGTGCCGTTTGTGCTTTGAAGATGTCTACCGCCGCGTATAATGTTGTCCGCGAGACATATTCCGGGATTGCGACTCATTTGAGATGGTTCACGTCAGCTGCCGCCTTGGTGAAAAGGGAGAACCGAATCGAGGCATTGTTGGACAGGCATGAGAAATGCCCTACACGACTTCAGGAGGTGGAGGCGCTTTACCGGCGCTTCATCTTGCATCTGGATGATGTGCCCCTGGAGTCATTCCCCCAGGAGCGACGGGACCAAGTCCACGAGGACTACGTCCAAATTATGGACCTTGCCGACGACATCGCCCAGAGCGCGCGGGAGATTTTAGCCTCGCGCGCCGGAGTACCGGCTCACCGGGCCCCCTTGAAGACTCCCGTGGGCCTTTTGACCAGGTTACCCAACTTGGATCTTCCACGTTTTGATGGTCGACTAGACATGTGGATGGGATTCATTGGTTTGTTTGAGAGCCTTGTGGACTCGAGGGACGATTTGGGTCCGTCTCAGAAACTGGCCTATTTACTCTCCGTGCTTGATGGAGAGGCGAGGGGCTTAGTACAGCACCTCCCAATATGTGACGGGAGCTATGGGATCGCGCGGGCGTTGCTCACCAAGCGCTATCACAACCAGCGCTGTCTGGCAGATACCCACGTTGACCAGATCTTGAACCTTCCCGTCGTGAGCAATGCTGCCCAGTTGAGGACCGAGCTGCTGAACCCCCTCCTAATAGCCACCAATTCGCTCAACCGCTTAGGACTGCCGGTTGCCAAGTGGTCTTACCTACTGGTGCGTATCGTACTCAAGCGATTGCCGGTGTCTTTGAGGGCACGTTTTGAACAGGGGCACACTAGGGATGAGGCATCTGCTCTCCCTACCTTTGACCAGCTCCTGACGTTCCTGGAGGACGAGTGTCGCATGGGTGACGTCATGGTCGCCGACACGCCGGTGGAAGCATCACGTCCCAGACCCACCAACCAACGGCGCAATGCCCAACCTGCACCAAGAGGAGGTACGGCCGCCCGCTTCGCTGTCGCTCAAGCTGCGCCACCGGACTGCCGGTTTTGCAAGTCGCAGGGACACCAAACGGTGCGGTGCCCAGACTTCGCGGTCCTGCACGTGGCCGCTCGTAGGCGGATTGCCCAGGCCCGCGGCTGGTGTTTCTCTTGCCTAGGGGACCATTACCAGCGCGCCTGCCCCGACACTCACCCGTGTCCTATTTGCGGAGGGCACCATTTGAAAATCCTGTGCGCCAACGCGAATGGCCGTCGCGACCACGCGGGGTCGCCTTCGGGCGGGTATGCCAGTGGACACCGGGACCAGTCCCGCAACTTGGAGTCCGGCTCATCACCCCCACGCCGCGCAAACTGCGCTGCCGTTGATCGCCGAGTTGGTTCGGCGCGCAGCCCCACGGGCGGGTATGAAAGCGGGCCCCGGGTTCAATCCCGCACCTTTGTGTCCCGCTCGCCCTCCCCGCTTCCACGTGATCAAGCGAGATCACCTCCAGTAGTGTACCACGATTACCGTGACGCGCGTCCGGTACCACTACCGTCCCCCCCTCTGGCGGAACGTCCCCGTTTGGAGACGCGCAACCCTCGGTACGGACGCTCCAGGCGCTACGAACCGCCGTCTATGGCTCGTGGCAGTCGTCACCGAGAGGAGGCCGAGTTTAGGCACTACCCGCACTTTGATTTGCCGTCTCGGGACAACGGCGCTCAGTCGCCGCCACGCCAACATTAGGATGTTGGCGTCTGCCCCCGCTATGCACCGCCCCCTTTTGAGACCGTCCTCTTGCCTACGGCCCATGTCAGGGTCTGGGGACGGACGGGCGCCTCGGTTGTAGTCCGAGCGATATTGGACACAGGCTCACAGGGGTGCATAGCCTCGTCTTGGTTGGTAGGGCAGACTTGCCAGACTATTGAAAAATATTCAGATGTAATAAGGGGTGTCGGGAACGCCCCCGTGGCCACGGTAGAGGGCCGCGTTTGGTTTGAGTTCTCCCCCTCAAATTCTCCACGTCCGACGTTGGAATCGTCGGCCATTGTGATGGAGAATATCTTAGGCAATCACCCGCAAGTTCGTTTGTCTGCGGATGCGGTAAAATTGACCGCGGATTTGAATTTGGCTGACCCTAAATTTGACCTGCCTGGCACGGTCGATTTGTTGCTTGGTGCCGATGTTTTGGGTAAAATATTACTCGGCAAGGATCGTGTTTTGCAGCCAGGTGGCTTGGTAGCCCTCCGGACCATATTTGGGTTCGCACTGATGGGGCCTGTATTGAGGACTCCCCCCCCTGCCGAACTTGGAACGGCCTTGATGGTGGGGTCCGCCCTTTCTGACGCCGTGCAGAGATTCTGGGAAGTGGAGGAGCCACCACAAGCTCCCCGCTCTGATCCGGAGCATGAAGAGTGTGAGCAGTTCTACAAGACCAACACCAGTTATCTCCGTTCTGGCCGGATCATGACAAGATTGCCATTTCTCGCCGTACGTCCGCCACTTGGCGTCTCGCGGCCTATTGCAGAGAAGCGTTTGTTGGCGATGGAACGCCGTATGAGCAGGGACCCACTACTCAAGGAGAAGTATATTGACTTCATGCGGGAGTATGAGGATTTGGGACACATGTCTGTGTCAAAATTGGATTGGCGTTCGACGGAGCACTTCTTTCTCCCGCATCATGCTGTAATAAAACCATCCAGTGGTAAGTTACGCACAGTATTTGATGGTTCTGCGCAGACTACTTCAGGAGTGTCATTGAACCAGTGTCTGCATCCTGGTCCCAAATTGCTGAAGGACCTTTGTGACGTCATCACGCGGTTTCGACGTCATCAATTTGTTTTTGTGGCTGACATCAAGATGATGTTCAGGCAAACGGTAATTCACCCGGATGATCGCCGATACCAGCTGATATTGTGGCGAGAAAACCAGCAAGATCCCATGCTTGTCTACGAGCTCAACACGAACACCTACGGGCTGCGGTCTAGTCCCTTTTTGGCTATACGTTCGCTTTGGGAGCTCGCGGATCGAGAGCGTATGTCGTTTCCTCGCGCAGCCGCCATTTTGAAGGAGGACCTATATGTTGACGATGTGTGCACTGGCGCGGCTACGGAGAGAGAGGCCCTGCTCTTGCGTGACGAGTTGATTGGCATTCTAGCCTCCGCAGGATATGAGTTGCGTAAATGGATCTCCAACTTACCTGCGCTCTTGGACGGGCTACCGGATGACCACCAGCAGGATCCTCACCTATTTGAGAACCGTGACAACCCTACCATGATGTCAGTGCTTGGAATCCAGTACAGACCAGTCCAGGACATCTTTACATTTAATGTCAATTTGGATTCGCATCACACTTGGACGAAACGACTGGTTCTGTCGACTGTCGCGAGAACCTTTGATCCCAATGGCTGGATATGCCCGGTCATATTCTGGGCCAAATGCTTCCTGCAGAGACTTTGGACTGCAGGTCTTGGATGGGACGAGCCACTTCGCGAAGCTGTTTTGAAGGACTGGCTCCTATTTGCTTCCTCATTGCCTGCCATCAATAGGATATCGTTACCCCGTGCTCTGCTTCCGCCAGGGAAGCACACCGCGTCCCTTCATGGTTTCTCGGACGCTTCGGAACGTGGGTACGCAGCAGCTGTATACTTGCGCACCGTGACCACAGATGGTCAGGTGAAAGTGTTGTTGGTCATGGCGAAGAGCAAGGTCGCGCCTCTTCGAACTGCCTTGACAATCCCTAAGTTAGAGTTGTCAGGGGCGGCCCTTCTTGTTCGCCTTTTGAATCACGTCATGTCCACCTTGTGCACGTCAATTGACATTTCTACGATATATGCATGGACTGACAGTCAAATTGTGCTATGTTGGCTGAAGACGTCAGTTCACACCTTAGAGGTGTTTGTAGCAAATCGTGTCTCTCAGATACAGAAATCGGAGACCCCGTTGGTTTGGAGGCATGTGCCTGGCGAGGTCAACCCTGCTGATTGTGCGTCACGGGGATGTATGGCCCCCCTTTTAGTTGAGCACTCTCTGTGGTGGGGACCTGAGTGGTTAACCAGATCAGAATCTAATTGGCCGCGAACTCCGGCCTTAGACATTGTCGCACTGCCTGGGTTGCGAATGCTTGCGCTCGAACGGCAGGACCGTCCGTTCGACCCCGATTTCTTACTTAATCGTTACAGTTCATTGGACAAATTGTTGAGTGTCACCGCTTGGATCAAGCGCTTCACGAAAAATTGTAGACATCCACAGAACAAATGTTTGGAGGCCTTCTTATCGCCACAAGAGCTCCAAGATGCTCTTCTTCACTGGGTTCGTTCTGTGCAAGAGGCACATTTTGAAGACGAGATTGACATCTTGAGGAAAGGCAAATCCAAGCTGTCTGGAGCCATTTGTAAGCTGAACCCTTTTTTGGATAGTGAGGGTCTTTTGCGTGTCGGAGGGCGTCTTAGGAACGCAAACCTCCCTTATGGATCTCGTCACCCCCTCTTATTGCCCAAGAGTGGCCACTTGGTGAACCTGTTGGTGACTGATCGTCACATCAAGAACTCCCACGCCGGCTGTAATGCCTTATTGGCCATTTTGCAACGGGAATTTTGGATTTTATCGGCCCGTCGGACGATCCGTAGTGTGGTCTTTCGTTGTATGCCTTGCTATAGGCTCAAGGCCCCTACCATGCAGCCTATCATGGGTGACCTTCCTTCGGATCGGGTCACTGAGATAAGGCCCTTTGCTGGAGTTGGTACGGACTTTGCAGGCCCCTTTTTTGTTAAGACCTCGACCCTCAGGAACAGTAAAACTGTCAAGGCTTATTTGTGCGTCTTTGTCTGTCTGTCCACCAAGGCGGTACATTTGGAACTCGTCTCAGCCCTCTCGACAGAGGCATTTGTTGCGACGTTAGATAGATTCGTGTCACGACGAGGACTACCGTCCTTGATTCGGTCGGATTGCGGTACCAACTTCAAAGGCACAAACAACTATTTAAAAGCGATGTATGATTTTTTGTCGGCTAACGAGACTGAAATTGCGTCTAGACTAGCTACACGTAGAATAACTTGGAGGTTCAGTCCCGTGTCATGTCCCCACTGGGGAGGAATATTTGAAAGCGTAGTAAAGGTTGCTAAGACACATTTGCGACGGGTAATTGGCGAGTCTGTATTGACCTTTGAAGAGCTCGCAACTGTGTTTTGCAAAATCGAGGCCGTTTTGAATTCACGCCCGTTGTGCCCGATCTCTTCAGATCCTAACGACTTGGAAGCCCTCACGCCGGGCCATTTTTTGATTGGGCAGCCACTGAACGCCCTGCCGGAATATCCCCTTGTTGATGTGAGACCTAATCGTCTCTCGCGGTTTGAATTGGTCCAACAACTCACTCAGAGCTTTTGGAAACGTTGGAATTTAGAATATTTGCACATTCTCCAGCAGCGCGTTAAGTGGACCGACAAGACTGATCCACCTCATGTTGGCGACCTCGTTCTGGTTAAGGACGCTAACTCACCGCCACTGTGTTGGCGCAGGGGGCGCATTCTCAACCTCGTCTTTGGAGCAGATGGAGTGCCCCGTTTTGCTGAGGTCCGGGTGGACGGTTCAATTTTGAAGAGAGCTGTATCAACCTTGTCGCGACTGCCAGTGAATTAGCGGCCAGGTAGTCCTGGCCGAGGCGGGTAGATGTTATGTACCAAACGATTAACTTATCATATTTTTGTCTGCGCACGGGCATCTCTAACTATTGATAACGTCACTATCGATGACGTCGAGAACTGACCGGTGCATCTGTCCTCGTGGCTCGTTGCGCGCGCGCGAAGCGGTTACCGAGCGCGAGTTAGTCGCAAAACACATCTTGTTTGCAAGTTACGTCGCGATTTGAATGAGATTTGAAGCGTTTTTCTTGCAACTGTTTCGCGAGTTAAAATTGTCACTAGAATTAATTGTTGATAAAACTAATTATCCTTGTTGTGTGAATCGATAATTACAATTGAAACAAAACCTTGAAATGTCACCGCGAAATGTAATGTTCGCCATTTTTGTATGACATAAATGCGTTATAAAAACTAGTGAATTTTGTGTCTCCATACTTAATACTATTTAATGTAAATTGAACTGTTTGATAACTATAATTGTGATAGTATAATTGCATTAAGACGATTGGTGAAAGTTCACCGCTTAAGTCGCGCCAAATGTGGTCATTTTGAGGACTTAAAGAGTTCGTGTCTGCCTGCATAAAGTTAAGTATAGTTTGATTAGCATTCTGCGTTATTTTGGCCAATTTATCGTAGTTAGTTAATGAAGCTATAGCTAGGGCTTGACACAGTGAAGACATTGTTGAAGAACAAAACAGGGTAAGTTTGTACTATTGTAAATTTGTAACGCTGTGATATACAGTATATGTTCGTTCCTCTCGCGCCTGAGAGATATCACGCTTCCACTTAACCTATTATTAATTAGAACACCAGGTTGAACGCAACAAACGCAATAGTGAAAGAGCCGGTCTAACAAGCACTTATACTTTCTGATAACCAGTCAAGAGCTACATTTCTAATTAAATGTATGTATTAACTAAAAGAGGTATAATTACCTCTTTTAGTTAATACATACCAACCACTTTTTACGGATTTAGAAGCATATATTTGTTTTTAAATTTAAGTCCGATCTTTTATTTGAACAAATGAGTCACGGAAGTGTTAGAGAATAATTTGTTCCGTATTAGAATCGAACACACAGCCTCGTAAACGTAAAGTTATACTATCAAATAAGCTATTATGTACTGTACACCCGTCAGTATAATCTATCTCTATTTGTAAAAGCCAAGAGAAAATTACATGTCTGAAATTACGTTACACGAATCGATACGCCTCAATTCACTAAACTGTTTTGCTAACGGCACGATAATAAGTAAAGTTTTGCTATTATATAAAACATAGCTTTTGGCCCCGACTTTGGTCTACTAATCTTTATTTTTTTTAATAAATTATAGATTTAGCACTTAGTTAAGTTTAGTTGTGCACGTTTAGCAGTAATGTTTTTTTTCTTACCTACTAGACAACTAGATATTATTATAGTAAATACACAATAATACCTTTGACGATGATATAAACGTATTTTTCTTTCACTAATACCTAAGAACATCCCGTACAAATCACAGGCCCGTATTGACACAATTAAATCCAATACGCCGAGTACTCAAACATCATTAAGCTATCTGAGTACCTACTGTGAACCTTTTTATGTATTAATAGCAGAGAATTTAAGTCTTTAGTCATGATTACTTATACAAATGTTTCTTTGTTGAAGCATGCTAATCTCAAGAACTACTGGTCCGATTTGAAAAATTATTTTTTTATGGATAGTCCATTTATAGGGGAAGGCTTTAGGCTACAACATCATGCTGCGACCAATAGGAGTGAAGCATAAAAACGGGGAAATTTTTTGTAAATTCCACGCGTACGGATTCGCGGGTAGCAGCTAGTTGTAACATATGCGTCATGTTGATCACAATTAATGGGATAATTGCTTCAATTGACAAAGATAAACTGGGAAATTTTCAGGTCTTTAGCTATCACCGTTCTAAAGGACGGGATCCTAAATAACGAGATAAGGGCAGGAGAATGACGATGATGAATATTTGTTGTTGTAGCATTAACTGATAGACAGAAACTGTGAAATTTTCAGCACTTTGGCTATCACCATTCCGTAGACGCAGATTGGTGACCGACGGACGGACGGATGGACAGGAAAGTCTGAATAATAGTCTCGTTTTACATTTTCGTGCGGAACCCGTTCTTAAAATAGGTAGAAAAAACCCAGATGTAGTACAAACATTCATGTGCATAGTGCACAATTCAACATTAACGAGAATCGAACCGGTGAATCGCAGTGCGACACTCTAACCACTGAACCACAGCGACTACTAAATTTTAATTAATTAACAGTACCAAAACAGGTATTTTGTAAGTCCTGTATTCAGAAAAGATTGATCGCCTAACTTAACGTGGGGATTGTGTCTAACTTGGCTAATTAATAGAGTAAAATTATTTACAGAACAAGAATGTCTTTTGAATTTGTATGGTGACAATATTTTACAAATAATAATAATAAATAAATAAATATTCATGGACATTTCACACAACGTCCTCTGGTCCCAAGCTAAGCTTTATATGCTTGTGTTAGGGGTACCAGAATACGAATAGAATACATATACTACCTTTCTTTTGTACATACCTTATAATACATAGAAACACCCAGACGCAGTACAAACATTTGTATGACAATTAGAAAAATCACACAAATGATTGTCCCGAGCGGGAATCGAACCCGCGACCTCTTGATCGGCAGTCCGTTACATGAACCACTAGACCACGAAGCCCGTCGTCTGTATGTATATATTATATATATATATGTATATAATAATGTGGGATAACTAAGATTAGACGCCTGGCCAGCGCGACACAACAGCCCATAATCCCTCCCGAAGTGGCCCGTGCCCAAAAGTGGGACGCTAACCGACTGGAAAAAGAAAGAAAAATGTAGGATAGGAAAAAATATGATTACTAGTCTGTTTAATATATATTCGGATTCAAGACGGGCCTCGTGGTCGAGTGGTTTATGTAACGGACTGGCGTTCGCGGGTTGGATTCCCGCTCGGGACGATCATTTGTGTGATATTTATAATTGTCATACAAATTTTTGTACTGCGTCTGGGTGTTTACTATGTATTATAAGTATGTATTTACAAAAGAAAAGTAGTTTATGTAGTCTATCCGTATTCTGGTAACCATAACACAAGCATAGAAATATAGCTTACTTTGGGACCTGAGGACGTTGTGAGATATGTCCATGAATATTTATTATTTATTTATTTATTCATCATTCTATTGCCTTTATCCCGTTACTCGGAATCGGTGCAATATTCATTTTGCATTCTGTTTTGGCTAATTTTTACGATCGACCGATTGACTGAAGTGATTGAAGAAGACTGAAGACTGAAGTGACTGAACTGCCTCGGGTATGTGCACAGATGTCTTGCGGCGTGGTTGCCTTGGTTGGTGATTACCACACCCGTGGACAAGATATGATATGGGAAGGGGACACTTGTGTTCTTTTAATCCCTCACTTACCTTCCTCCCTCACTTTTAATCCCTCCTTCACATAGTTACTATTTTCTTAAATCGGTACTTGGCTTAGTTCAAAAACTAAACAAAACCTTGACATAAACCTTAACAAATTAACTTTACAGAAAAATTGTCAACTTGAACCACGTATCTAATTAAAAACAACATTAAAATTCGTTGCATACATAGATACATACAAAAATAACGACTATATGTAAAGATAAAATCATAGTAAAAAGCACTATCAATTTTTATTTTTTAGTAGTATTAATATCTTAGAATTCATTTTTATTATAACATAATTACACACTTAATACACATTTAACCTAAAACAAGAAAAAATGGTGGGGCCTCAAAATTAGGCATCTAGAAATTCGTCCGCATCGCAGTCATTAGGTAACATGCCCAAAAGACTGGCCGCATTGTCACGTTGAATAGCAATGCTTAAAAAGTAAATATTTTATCCTTAATCTTCACCAAGAATGGTTACCACAATACTTTAAGCATATTTTCATAAAATATATTTACTTTGAATTTAAATTAAGATCGTGTTGACATCGAGAAGGGCTCCTCAGTCGTTTGTAATGGCGATATGATTAATGATGGGTACAACATTTATGAAAGAGATTTATGTATAAAATACCTGAGATTTTCTACTGAAAATAGAATTACTTAAAAGTATTATACCACTAACTAGCCGTTGCTCGCGTACGCGTGGAATATAGAAAATTTTTCCCGTTTTTGCAACATTTTTCACTAATACTTCGCTCCTATTGATCCCAGCGTGATGTTATATAGCCTATAACCTTCCTCGATAAAAGGACCAAAAAAAACAAACAAATAAAAAAAAACAATTCGAACCAGTTCTCGAGATAAGCGTGTTCACACAAACGAACTCTTCAGCTTTATTATATTAGCATAGATCTAACCATTTAACTAATATTAATACTGCGGGGCATAGCCAGTATCTATATAATTTTCCTCACTTTAATTAATTAATTACACAATTCAAGGCTTTCAAATTTTTTCACAATCTTTCCACATTCAAATAATTAAATTCTACCGCATTTTTTCTGCTTTGAAAGGTCAAAGAAACCTTATATATCAATATATATGTATTATAGATACGTAGAAAACATATTTCACATACACAATACTAATTTAATTTCAATCCTGATATCTTTTATCATTTGTAATCTAAGCAGGATCGGGAACTCGATATCCGGGTCGTGCCTTCGCGTTTACCTTTGAAAAATACGGGATGATATTTAATAAAATTGGTCAAGTGCGAGTCGGACTCGCGCACGAAGGGTTCCGTACCATTATCTATGCAACATAAGGCAACGTTATTAGTATCGAGCAAGAAACGGTAAAAAAATCATGTTTGTTGTATGGGAGCCCCCCTTAAATATTTATTTTATTTTATTTTTAGTATTTGTTGTTATAGCGGCAATAGAAATACATCATCTGTGAAAATTTCAACTGTCTAGCTATCACCGTTCTTGAGATACAGCCTGGTGACAGACGGACGGACGGACGGACGGACGGACGGACGGACGGACGGACAGCGAAGTCTCAGTAATAGGGTCCCGTTTTACCCTTTGGGTACGGAACCCTAAAAATGAGGATTTGTTTCATTCTAGGTAATGTAGGTATTTTTTGGTATAACTATTGAAGCAGTCTGTACTTTGGCTTTTTCTATAAGTACTTACATAGACCAAGGTCCGAGAGGTGAATTCTTTTACTTATTTTGTCAGCGATGAAATGTATTAAGATTAAACTTTATTTTATTTATTCGTCCTCACAAAAAGAAATTTTTACATCATTTAGAACATTTTTTACTATATGAAATAAATTGTTATTACATTTGTTATAAATTATTTTTGTTAACAACATCAACTTAATTTTTCTACCCAATTCACCCCAACATTTCTACTCCATCGAGCCCATTTTTATACCCCATCTGGCATTTCCAGGATATAATTTCGAATAAGGTTTAATTTTTTAGCTTTAAGTTTAGGATTTCAGGCTAAAAAAGGGACTTTACCTTTGTCGAAAACGTCAAATCTAGATATTTTTATCAGATTTTCGGCATTTCCTAGGAGATTTCAATACCATAAATGCTCCTTCCTCGCTGCAACATTGTACCATAAAAGTTGTTCTGAACAGTACACAATATACGGGGGTAAAGTAACTGAATAATTGATTGAACTACGAGTTGAATCTCATACAAGCCTAATCTCGTCTCGTGTTTTACAATTCAGTTCGTAATTATTCAGGTACACCCTCGAGATATAACAGGTTTTAGTTGAAATATGAAATGCATTGTTTGTCTAGTATTTCATTTAAAAGGGGTTTTAAGTCAAAGTATTTGTAGTTAAGTGCATCCTACTTTCTTTCTATCCTTTCCGAGTGATTTAGATAGATAGATAACTTTTTATTGTACACTTTACAGACAATGGTATCGATTCTACTACACAAGAAAATTTAACTTTCTAACTAAAATATCAAAATTGACATTGTCAACAACACAATTCGGCAATGTTTGCTAATCATTTTTATGAGAAATTCTGTGTTTAAATAGACTAACGATTGAAATGCGTAAAAATGTGCACAAGGAAATAGCAAATTAATCAACATAAACCAAAGTTGTTTTAAATTTTTTTAACACGCTTATATTAGTTCGGTATGTATTAATCTATGTAACGGAATCTTTGAAAGTGATTTTCACCCACTTGCAATAGTCGGATTGATCTGAAATTTTGCATACCTAACAAGTAAAGGTCTGGTGACAATGCAATAATCTATAAAAATATTCAGAATTTTTAAGCGTGTTTTTTAGTTTTTGATCTAAGCATATTATTTGAGTTTATATGCGCACGTAGAATTAGTATCACTATCTACCTTAAAACCCCCGCTGGCAAGACCAGGGGAGAAGACGCTTGTATTCTATAATAATATGTCCGTCACCCCACGGATACATTCAAACTCAGTATTATTGGTTAACAAGCTTTTACCCGCGACGTGGTATTTAAAACCAAACTTTAACTAATTGTACAAAAAAGTCATACTTTTTAACTACCTACTTCATCCATTAATATAAACATCAAAATCTGTTGCGAAGTGTAAAAAATATAAGCTTACATAGAGACATACATACAAAAAACAACTTTGTTTTATAATAAGTAAAGAATAATGAGACCGAACCTTAATTATCATATACAACCAAAATATATTAACAATTTCGTAATAACATATTTAATATACACTCCGAAATAGGGAAAAAGGAAACGGGAAAATTAATACTATATGATATATTTCAACATAGCACCCTGGGATTACACAGAACTAATAATATGTCAAATGTGGAGTGCCAAACTTGTACAATGTTCACGCTTTAGAGCATTCATACAACAGGAGCTGGCTGGGTTCTGTTTTTAAAAGTACGAACAATGCTTGAAGTCATAGTCCACAAAGTCGTTCTTTGTGTGAGGCGATGTTAGTGACCAATTAAATTACGTTCGCGTTATAGTGTTGACATTATAGGGGAAACCCACAGAAAACAATGCCCATACCTACTCAAAGCGCACAGAGTCACCTTGTGAGGCGATTTTGTGTGGCGTGCGTACCAGTTTTGTTTTTCTTTTAATATTTATGGACATTATACACAACGTCCTCTGGTCCCAAGCTAAGCTTACATGCTTGTGTTATGGGTATCAGGATACGGATATACTGTATACTACTTTTCTTTTGTACATATCTATGTATGCGTAAAAATGAATCTGTGTGTGTTTATGAAACAGACGTCATATAAAACGTCATTATTCTAAAAACTGGTATTTAGCCAGGTTATGTTACTTTCTTGTCCTCAATTTTATACTGGAACCCACCATCGGTTATATCTGTGTCTAAGGGTTATTTTATTCGTAGTGCACCGACAATTGCGTGTCTTAATGTGCGTGACGCAATTTCAGGCGTGGCGTGCGTAGTGGCGATTATAAAACGTTATCATTATACTTTTTGTGTGCGTCACCTCTGCTCTAACCTGACTGACATATTTGGCAAATAAATCAGTGTATTTAACAACTCCTGTGTTTTTAATGCTCTGCGGCTCACGCAATATTTATTTGCGGATATCGTGACATATAGAATGATAGATTTGTTGGAAACGAGTCAAATTGGCGCTACAATAGGAGTGAGGCGCAGCGGTAATTAAAAATAAAGAATATTAGATGTAAGTCTAGAATTGGCGAATTTTTAAGGCCATATTAAGAGGGCACGACACCAAAATATGCTTCATACTAAAATATGGGCATCTTAGTCCGCTGTTTTCTTCGTGGATATTGCCTTCAGAGCAACAAATTTTTCTCACAGTATCTAGGTATTATATATCTATGCTTCTATTGCTTTCTTTTTTTCAAAACATATTAACTAAAAGAAATATGACCATCCAAAAATATAGTTATTTTTTCGTTTTCTTTACCAGGCGTGTAGGCACAGGGTTTAGTGTCGAATTTTCCGTCTCTCACAGTCTATAAATGTTTATTTATTATTATTATTCTTAATCCGTCACCACACGGAAAAGAAGGGAGGCTTAAAAGGCTGTCACTATATCATAAAGTAACTCTGAGCGCTATGACGTCATTTCTGACTGGAAAATATAATAACACGGTGTGAATAAAACAACAATATTCTTATTCGTATGCGTCACACATTTGCACTTGCAGTTTTGTAGAACTTGCCGACAGTAGATTCTATTTGAGCTTTAACACCCTTCCAACCCCCAACATAGCAACGAAATGCACCCTCACATCCCCTGTTAGTGACACAAGCACTTGTATCAAAATTATATTTAACTAGCGGGGAATTTGGATTTTTTTTTCGCAATAAAAGGTAGCTTCTCAGGGTCTAAAAATTGTCTGTGCCAAATTTCATCATAATCGGTTGAGAGGTTTAAGCGGGAAAGCGTAACAGACAGACAAAGTTACTTTCACATTTATAATTATTAAGTAGGGATAATTTTTAGGACGATCTATCTACGATCTATCTGTGATATGGTTATATTAAAAGTTATAAGAATTATCATGCGTGGATTTCAGAAAGGTTTCCCCGTTATTTAAAAAATTGTCACTTAGGCTAAGTTCACATGTAACGCGCGTTAACGCAGGTCAACGCGCGATCAAATTTTTAAATAGTTCAGATAACAAGCGCTAACGCACGTTGCCAGCAGCTCGTCAGTCTGTATCGTATTATTATCGTCAGTCTGTATAGTATTTAGTGGTTATATTATAAAAAAAATGGTAAAAGAAAACGCACACATTGGGTTGGTCGTTTTCAATCGCTGGCATTTTCCTGACTTCGTCAATTAGTAGTCGATATCAATATCTAATTCACTCATTTTGAACTGAATACTAAAGCAAGCCACAAAAAAAAACGTGCGATTGCGATGTAAGTGCGTTCTCATCTGAACAGTCAGCAGATGTTACACAGAAGTCAAAGCGCGCGTCAACGTGCGATCGCCTGCGTCTAGAGACTTTTTCTCTGAGCGCCGCGTCAACGCTCGCTGACACGCGTTAACGCGCGCTCATGTGATCGGTTGTATGTAAATACGAGTACTACGATGTCTAGTCACGCGATTTGAAAACGCGCGTCAAAATGTTGCCATCTGAACATGGCCTTATCCTTCGTCGTAGCGTTATGTTATATAGCCTATATCCTTCCCCGATAAATGTATTATCCAACACTGAAAGAATTTTTCAAATCGGACCTGTGGTTCCTGAGATTAGTGCGTTCAAACAAACAAAAAGCAAACTCTTCAGCTTTGTAATCAAATATATATATATAATATTCCCATGTCACAATGTTCGTTCCCTTACTCCTCCGGCGGCTTGACCGATTCTTATGAAATTTTATATGCATGTTCAGCAGGTCTGAGAATCGGCTACTATCTATTTTTCATACCCCTTAGTGATAAGGGTTGTCCACCCCTGACATTTGTATGGCAAAACAAGCTAGTTAAAGTATAGATTTTCCTTCATCCTTTTCCTTAATTCCTTACTCATTATTAATAATTTGTATGGTTCAAAAATTAAAATCACGTTTGAATATCCTGAATATTTGAGACGCATGAAAAACCTTAAAAAATATCAATTACTTCCATATTTTTTCAAGCCTTTACAAGCGTTATATTAAACCACTGAATATAGCTCATATATTTTTATAGTACGTCGACATTATTATGTAAATTTGAGAGGATAGTTAACATATCTCCGGCTAAAGTCCTTTTGTGCTACGAACAAATTGTTTTATGCCCCGATGACTAGCCTTTAAGAGACACTTCTTCCTTTTCTCTCCGCAGAATAACCTGAGCACTGTTCTGATCGCAATGATGGCAGTTTTATGAAGTCTAAATTTACATTTAAATTGAAAGTAAGGATTTAATTTCAATTTAGGAAATGTTACTTTATTTCAATGTTCTTACTGCACAACTTTTTGCGATGGACTTCGTGGTCTAGTGGTTTTATGTAACGGACTGCTGTTGACGAGGTCACGAGTTTGATTCCCGCTCAGAACCTGTTGTATGATGTTACAAATATTCGAGATTAGCGCGTTTAAACAAACAAACAAACTCTTCAGCTTTTTATATTAGTAAGTATAGTTAATTAACATGTTTTAGCTAATGGGTTCATCATTAACTTGATAATTTAACCCTTTTGGTAAAAGTGTAAGGGTTGCATCAGCGACAGCGTTACCTTTAATTATTAAAATAGAAAGTTGTTTTGTTTTTATCAACATACGAGGCCCAGAGGTGAAATTAAAGCTGTCTTTTCATAATATACTGTGATTCGTTTTATTTGTTACTGTTAATTTAACTTCATCATCATAATCACGCTTTTTCTCATGTGAGTAAGCAGACAGAATAAAGCGCCATCTGCTAAGATCTAAACACAATTTCGTGGGTCCATCCACACTCATAAATCTGATCATACATGCCCGACAGCATGTATGAGTGTAAATGAAACCAAGGAAGTATGTTTCGATTGTAGCAGTTGACGCTCTATACCAGGAGTGGCCAACAAGTCGATTACGCGACCAATTTTGGTCGATCACTCGCAAGTTCCATTCCCCTAGACAATTTTTTTTAAATAAATATTCATGTGTGTTTCTGGAACTCGCAAGAATACAAGGCGGTATAAAAGCACATTGCATAAACGTCCCCCTTCTTACCTTAGAAAAAGGTCGATCGCGACTCAATTTTAAAATAAAAAGTAGATCTTATGTGTAAAAAAGCAGGCCACACCTGCTCTATACTATAGAATGTCATACTTTATAGGTACTATAGGCAGAGACTACAGAGTCTATAGTCTCTGTAGGGTATATCTCTGTACATGTCTCTGTATAGTCTATAGGGTAGACAGAGACTATAGATTATAAGAGTCTATAGCCATTGTCTACCCTCATGGAAAACGGATTCTATAAGCCATTGTTTTGGCTACAATTACGCCAAAAAAATTGGATAGGTGGTACCTATCCTTTTTGTTTTTCATTATCTTCAAAGTACGGGCACTTTTTAGATTTTTATTATTATGTATACCTATAGATTACGTAATAATCACAGTACCATCATATATACTATCATCATCTAACGGACTGCCGTTCACGAGGTCTCGGGTTCGATTCCCGGTCAGCCGGCGTATTATGAGCTTTTTAAAATCATTCAAGTTCCAGGCAGGCCGTAAACTACATGGCTAAATTAGGTATTATGGCAAAAATTAAACTTTAGTTGAAAATTTTTAGTTAATACTTTAACTTTTAATTATACCTTCTCCATAAACATATTAATGTATGACTGGTTTAGCGAACTGACTGACTAATAATTTGTTCATAATACGAATTTGCCAGACAATTCAATTCACGGCGTAAACTGCCTGTAAATAAGAGCTCATAATACGGCCGCAGGACAATCATTTATGTGATGCTTTTAACTGTCATACAAATGGTTGTACTGCGTCTGGGTGTTTACTATGTAATATAGGTATGTATTTACAAAAGAAAAGTAGTTTATGTATTAAATACCTATTCTGGTACCCATAACACAAGCATATAAGCTTAGCTTGTGACCAGAGGACGTTGTGTGAAATGTCCATGGATATTTATATTTATTTATTTATATTATCATATACATAGTCACAGCTAGCGATGAGCATTGAATTAACGAACTAGTTGACCTCTCGTCAACGTTTCAATGGTTAACCGTTTCGAAATCAACTAGTTGAATTTAATGATGTCATTGAATTCAATGTTCAGTTTTTTTCAATGTTCGTTTTTTTCAATGTTTATGAGTTAAACATTGATTTCAATGTTCAGTTTTTTTCAATGTTTAATTTTTTTCAATGGTCGTTTCTTTTAATGTTTAAGAGTTAAACATTGAATTCAATGTTCAGTTTTTTTCAATGTTAAATTTTTTTCAATGTTCGTTTCTTTCAATGTATATGAGTTAAAAAACTGTTTTGCCTTGCTTTATCGTTTCTTTAGAAATTATACTTCTTAAAACGAAAGATCGTAAGCGACTGTTATGATATAGGTACAATAGTGAACTTTAAAATTACTTGCATAAGAGATATTTTCCTTAATAATAATGTTATGAATCACTGTTCCTCCGTGTGGTGACGCATTGAGATTACAAGTGTCACCACCCCATTTCTCCCAAGGATGCTGTAAAAGTTAGCTAAGGAATATTGCACACAGATAACATCTTCTGTGAAAGGTGAAAGACGGAAAACTCAAAAACGAGACAGTCCTGACAGCCCTCCGTGTGGTGACGGATTAAGAATACTGGTGTCACCACCCCATTTCCTTCCCAGGGTTTTGTAAAAACCAGCTAAGGAATATTTTACACAGATAACATTAACTGTGAAAAACGGAAAACTCGAAATACTGGAATTCTGGTGTCACCACCCCATTTCCTCACCAGGGTTTTGTAAAAACCAGCTAAGGAATATTGTACCTACACAGATAACATCAACTGTGAAAGACGGAAAACTCGAAATACTGGATTACTGGTGTCACCACCCCATTTCCTTACCAGGGTTTTGTAAAAACCAGCTAAGGAATATTGTACCTACACAGATAACATCAACTGTGAAAGACGGAAAACTCGAAATACTGGTGTCACCACCCCATTTCCTTCCCAGGGTTTTGTAAAAACCAGCTAAGGAATATTGTACACAGATAACATCAACTGTGAAAAACGGAAAACTCGAAATACTGGAATTCTGGTGTCACCACCCCATTTCCTCACCAGGGTTTTGTAAAAACCAGGTAAGGAATATTGTACCTACACAGATAACATCAACTGTGAAAGACGGAAAACTCGAAATACTGGAAAATACTGGAATGGGGAATATTGTACCTACACAGATAACATCAACTGTGAAAGACGGAAAACTCGAAATACTGGAATACTGGTGTCACCACCCCATTTTCTAACCAGGGTTTTGTAAAAACCAGCTAAGGAATATTGTACCTACACAGATAACATCAACTGTGAAAGACGGAAAACTCGAAATACTGGAATACTGGTGTCACCACCCCATTTCCTCACCAGGGTTTTGTAAAAACCAGCTAAGGAATATTGTACCTACACAGATAACATCAACTGTGAAAGACGGAAAACTCGAAATACTGGAATACTGGTGTCACCACCCCATTTCCTTACCAGGGTTTTGTAAAAACCAGCTAAGGAATATTATACCTACACAGATAACATCAACTGTGAAAGACGGAAAACTCGAAATACTGGATTACTGGTGTCACCACCCCATTTCGTTACCAGGGTTTTGTAAAAACCAGGTAAGGAAAAACAAACCCGGTGCCAACACGTCTGGTCAGCGTGGCATAGTAATTTTTTTTTTTTTTTTGACGCGTAAATTTGTTGATGAAATTAACTAGTTCGTCAACTAGTTGACGAACTCCAATTAACGTTAACGTTTCGTTAACGGAAAATCTGTTAACGACCCACCCCTAGCACAGCCTACCCCAATAGGAAAAGGGCGTGATGGTATGTTCAAAAATCACATTTTATTAAAGCATAAACACGGTTGTAAATGTTTGAAAAAGGGTTTAAAAAACTTTTACCTTGTGCAAATAGCCGACCCTTTTAAATATATGAAAGGACTTTCCGTTTAATCAGGGAGATAACTGTAGGGCTATACTAAAAATGAGGTTTTGTATTTATTAAATAGATGTCTGGTTGCTAGCCGTTGAGATATTTAAAATATTTAATATATTTAATATTCTTTATTTATACTCATTATATTATAATTACATTTCCTTACTAATTTATAAATACGAAAATTGGAATCTATATTATTATACTCTTTGATTGGAATTCAAAACTGAAAATCTTGACAAGCTTAAGTGTTAATGTGTGTAACCAAACCATAGTGCGATTTAAAAAACGGTACAACGCCATCTATCGGGTGATATGGTGAACTTCTGTTTGTTAAGGTTTAATTTCTAAATTTCACGAGTACGAAGTCGCGGGCAACAGCTAGTTTAAATGTAAAATAATAAAAAAGTACATTAAAAAATGTAAAGTCACGTCCTCGGTCCCTGTACCCGACACTGATGGTACAGGGACCAAGCCACCAGTGGTCAGGGCTCAATAGAAAGGAACCTCCTCACAATGCGTGCCGTGCCGAAGAGTGCCGCCTTCTGCACCAGGCAGGTGGTGGTCGAAACTTTTGGCCATTTACCGAAACAAAACTATCGGCACAATGATAGCTGGGCTAAGTCCAGGTATTTCTCCTGTTTATCTTTTACAGCTTTTACGAGATTATCGTCTTAAGGAACCGTGACATCGACATTATATTATAATATGCAAGACCTACTTATGGTTTGTTTACCTGTGGCATGTATCATAGATAATATATAAAAGAACGTATTTCACGCACACATCAGGACAGGACGCAGCCGGGGCCCGCTAGCGCAGGTGAATGCGAGCCTGAGAACCAGGGTTTAAACTATCGTTTGGATTACAAGCCCTAGACTTGTGATCAGCTACTGGGGCCATTTCGGAACACTCCAACCAAGATATGCCTAGTTGTCATAAAACATGATTCACTCAGTCAGACAGCCGCGGGAAAATATGGGAGTTGACACTCGTATTATTTTTTGTCCGTCACCGCACGGATATCCATTTATTCAATTAAATACATTTACAAAAAGCAGGAAACTATAAAAACACTTTCTAACATCGGAAAGATTTTATATGATCCCTTAGTCAATGGGATGAGGAAAAAGATAGTATTATCGTTGTGCTTTATCGGAGATAAATAAGGAAAAAGTCTTGCGGTTAAGTAAAGTTTTACAAAATCTGTTATGCGTAATATGTTTTCGTATTGAAATTTTCGTGAGTTTGAGTCATATTAGAAATACTATATTACCGGCTAACACTCACAGTTTTGGGATCGAAGATGTCGACCCAGGTTCGAGCATATCCGATGCTCATCTTCAGGACGAGTGCGCAGCTCGAAACTTGGGTCGACATCTTCGATCCAAAAACTGTGAGTGTTAGCCGGTAATATAGTATTCGTAAAATGTTTGTTGTTGGTTAATTTTAAGTATCTTATTCTAAGACGACGTGATTGTGACGATGTGTATGTTGATGCTACAACAATAAAATGCTCATCATCGTTATTCTCTCACCTTTATCATATTACAAGCTATTGCCCGCGACTTGGTACGCGCGGAATTTAGAAAATTTTCTCCGTTTTTCAACATTTTTCACTGCTACTTCGCTGCTTTTGGTCGCAGCGTGATTTTATATAACCTATAGCCTTCCACGATAAATGTACTATCCAACAACATCATAACAGTATTTTTTGGGGTCGATATGATGAATATATAACGACAATAATATAGTACGGAATCATTCGTGCGCAAATCGAACTCGCGCTTGACTGGGTTTTAAAATCATATAAATAAATAATACATTAATTAATTAAAAAATTATCCCTTCAAATCGTAATAAAACCATAACAGTGTAACAATTACATAAAGTTTTGAATCTGTCACATAAAACGGCACTCACAATATAAAAACCACAAATTGCTTCTGTGTCCTTTATAGGACACATCGTGTAAACTAGGTTAATTCTGTTATGAAGGGGACAATTGAACCAAACCGACCTATATAATACATGTCTATATTTTATATTATTTTAATATTATATTTAAGATTTTAAAACCTTTTTCTGTAATACTACTTTCTATTTAGTGAAGGAATCCAATTGCCACCAGCGTATTTCCTCTCCAGGGTGCAATAAAAGTTAGCTTAGGGGATATCCTTTATGAAAGATGGAAATCTCTAAAATAAACTCTATGGCCTATGATCAGTGCGGCATAGTAGAGCGGGAAGTGTAAACAGGAGGCCCGTACCCAACAGTGGGAAGTTTATGGGCTGGAGAGAGATACGATACTAACTAACGCTCGGGATTTCACCCTCTTAGCGTGACGAAATATATAGCCTGTACTAGCTGACTCGGCAAAAGTTGTTTTGCCATAAGAATCTTATGTGGTAGATAATTCTTATCACTTAGGGGTATGAAAAACTAATAGTAGCCGATTTTCAGACCTACTGAATATGTATGTACTTAAACTTTTATAAAAATCGGTCAAGCCGTTTCGGAGGAGTATGGTAACTAACACTGTGACACGAAAATTTTATTAATTAATATTTCTTAAGTAGAGTTTGCGTGAAAGAGCTACATACACACTTCCAGCCATAATATTATTAAAATTAACAGTGTAGCCTTTTATGTTCGTCACACAAGTTTTGTTTTCCTCGCGAAATCGACCCCAAGAGTTAAAGGAAGTCAATGACACCATTAGTATGCTAAGGTTTGAATTATTACAGACCAACATACAATAGTTAAATATTCAACAAAGATTACATAATTTCACAGAGCTTAAAGTTCTAAAGGAATATTTTCTAATTTGTCGCAGTGAGCAACAATAGACTTTGTCATAAGAATAATGTTGATATCCTCGGGGAGGTTGTTATAGATGCAAATGTCTTCATGACAGTGATCATTAAACATGAAAATACACGGGAGTACATTGGTGATGAGTACGCGTTAAATTATTTACTTTATAAAAGGTTGTGTGTGAGTATTTTGTCTTCTATTTATTTAATTCATGCCTGAGTTGTTTTAAATACTATAGCTGTAGAATAAATACATTTGTTTAGGGTTTTGTACAAAAAATTATTGAGAATTCCTTATAATGAGTATCACCGCAAGTGGCTGTTTGTATGTCAGTAAAATTTCGAAATAATGTCTCATTATCGGTTAGCCGCCGCTGTATAAATAAATTTGAAGAGTTAGAATTATTTATCGACTAATATAAATGTATTGTGGTTGGAAAGAAATTTCTTGATTTTTTTTTTTAATATTTATGGACATTTCACATTACGTCGTCTGGTCCCAAGCTAAGCTTTTATGCTTGTGTTATAGGTACCAAAATACGGATAGAATACATATACTACTTTTTTTTTGTAAATACATACTTATAATACATAGAAACACCCAGACGCAGTACAAACATTTGTATGACAATTAGAAAAATCACTCAAATGATTGTCCCGAGCGGGAATCGAACCCGCGACCTCTTGATCGGCAGTCCGTTATATGAGCCACTCAACCACGAGGCTCGTCAGTAAAATAAACATTTTTCGCTTAATTCAAATTTCACAGACTAAATAACATAATATAGAACCGAATACTTTACCAAAACACTCTACTCGATAACCACAAAGTTATCGTGTCCTATTTGTAGGACGTAAATGCTGAACGTGATATGTGGAAAGTTTCACAGCAAACTCGTCTGAACTCAGCACGATGCGTGCATTTTCTGATTTCAAAACTCTTATTGAGCATTTTAGTTTTAACTGAATACAGCTTTTGTTAGACAAGGGTTTAAGTTTTGATTCTAAAAGTGTTAATAAAAGAATTAATAAATAACTATTTGATGATGATTCAGTGATGTATGTAATACTTTGTAATCTCTCTCTCTCTCCATCCCATTTACGTCCCACTGTTGGGCACGGGCCTTCTCCACTTTGGGAGGGATTATGGTCTACTGTGCCGCGCTGACCAGGCGTGTTGGCACAGGGTTTACTTTGGAGTCTTCCGGCCCTCACAGAGGATGTCATCTGTTTAAAATATACCTTAGACGGCTTTTAAAGCACCCTGGGGAGGAAAAGGGGTGGTGACACTTGTATTCTTAGTCCGTCACCGTGTGTGGTGCAGTAATATGCTTTGTGATATGTTACTGTTATTTAATTGTTTTGTTTTATGATTGCATAATATTAATTTAAGTGAAGGTTCTATTTAAGTTTACGAATCATTATTATTTTTACTTGTGCATATAGTACTAGCGGGATGCAACTGAAAATCAGCTTTGAGTCTCATGTGTTGCCATCGAAATATATCCATGGATGAGTTGCTTGCTCTTTGACACTTGTTATGTTTGTATATAATTTAAGTAGCATAATGAAGATTACCACTTACTTAAGATTACCACTGTCATTAAAGTTCTATCTTTCTTTCTATTTAATAACTCTTTTACTAAGTACTTTCTACGTACTAACATATAACTTACCAATAAACTAACTTTCCTATGCCTGCAAAGGCCTAAGTTAAAAGCACTTTTTATGTATTTTATCACGTTATAAACAAAAGTTTGCAATAAACAATTTGAGTTAGAATTTAAATACGATTATGTATTTACATACACAAATTGACTGGCCTCATAGTGTAGTGGTACATTTAAGGGCCTATCATTCATGCGGTATTGGGTTCAATGTCCGTTCACGTTTCTATACATGGATTTGTGTGATAATATATTTGACACATTTGTACTGCGTCTAGGTAGTTTTTATGTATTTTATGCATGTATATACAAAAAGAAATATAGAATATTTATTTTTTGTAAATACATGCATATATTGTATATCTATTATATAAAATTCACGTGTCACAGTGTTAGTTACCGTACTCCTCCGAAACGGCTTGACCGATTCTTCTCAAATTTTGCATACATATTCAGTAGGTCTGAGAATCGGCCAACATCTATTTTTTAAACTTTTTTTTTTTGTATGGCATAACAACGTTTGCCGGGTCAGCTAGTCTAATATATAAAATTCACGTGTCACAGTGTTAGTTACCGTACTCCTCCGAAACGGCTTGACCGATTTTTATGAAATTTTACATGCACATTCAGTAGGTCTGAGAATCGGCTAACATCTATTTTTCAAACCTTTTTTTAGTATGGCAAAACAACGTTTGCCGGGTCAGCTAGTCTAATATATAAAATTCACGTGTCACAGTGTTAGTTACCGTACTCCTCCGAAACGGCTAGACCGATTTTTATGAAATTTTACATGCATAATCAGTAGGTCTGAGAATCGGCTAACATCTATTTTTCAAATCTTTTTTTTTTGTATGGCAAAACAACGTTTGTCGGGACAGCTAGTATACATATATTGTAGTATATCCGTATTTTGGTACCCACAACACTAGCAAATAAGCTTAGCTTTGGACCAGAGGACGTTCGTTGTGTGAAATTTCCATCAATACTATCTATACTAATATTATAAAGCTGAAGTGTTTGTTTGTTTGAACGCGCTAATCTCGGGAACCACTGGTCCGAATTGCAAAATTCGTTCAGTGTTGTATAGTACATTTATCGAGGAAGGCTATGTAACGTCATGCTGCGATCAATAGGGGTGAAGCATCAGTGAAAAATGTTGTACAAACAGGGAAAATTCTTTATATTCCACGCGTAATAACCATATACTGTAGCAAGCAACAGCTATTCATAGTATTTTCATGTAATATGTACTTAATAAGTTCTGTCTTATTATATTATCTACTGAACTTTATAAAGATAAGTTCATCGGAGCATGTAATGGAAAAGTGTCATATATACTTACTATAACGATTGGCTATCTTCACTATTTACTTCTTTATCTTTAAGGGAACCACAAACGGCATATTATCATATATTAATATAGCGGGAAAGAGACAGATGTACTCGTATATAGAAAAAAGACGAGGCGAGAAAGAGACAGATATATATTAATATACCGAGATGTTTCTATAGTTATGACGTCACCGACAGATACATCTGTCTTTTTCTCACCTCATAGCTATGAGGTGAGAAAAAGACTTAACTGGGACTTTAACTGGGTGAAGCGATATTAATGGTTCTTTTTAGGGTTTCGTCACGAAGTATAGATACAAGGAGTCCGAACGGTATAGGCTTTTCCATAATATTTCGTGTACACAATAATAAACCCAGATCATAGTTCTATTTTCTGCCACTGGCTGCGCAAGTATTCAGGACGTACCGATGCTATTATAGAATATCAGAATATCTCTTGACCTTCTCTGTATTGTTGGGTTTAAAGCACTCGAAAAATTTCTAAAAATTTCCTAAAACTTATATTTAACTCCACGTTTCTCAGAATATTTTTTTCCACAGGTGTCAATAGTTCACACGAGTACTTCTTGAAAAATGGCGCGCTCTACCGGCAAAAAATCTGTCCCTTAAATTGAGACCATTCGTTCAACATTACGTTCGGACTCCTTGTATCTATACTTCGTGGGTTTCGTAAAACCCTTATAGGATCACTCCGGTGTCTGAGTCTGTCTGTCCGTCTGTCAAACTTTTTTTACTCATCAACGGCTGAAGGTATCAACTTGAAACTCATATCAAATGTAGATCTACACGGACCCTTACTTCAAAAAATATAATCAATCTGATTTCTCTAAGCAATAAGAAAATATTTAAACAAAATGAGGAGCACAGCAGCGCCATTTGACTAGGTTTCGCCGCAATATAGGAATCAAAATTCAAGGCCTACTACCGTTACTCTAGAGACTTGAAATTTGGCTCAGAGTTAGACTAGATACTGGTCATACTGGGAAAAATCGGAAAACTTTAAGCCCGGTTTCCACTGCGAAAGGGTAATGTGCGGAAAATGGTTAGGCGGAACGGACTCCTTTTTAATTAAATAGGTTTGAGTTTCCACCAACGAAGAGTTGGTGCTCCCTAGAACTGAGCGAGCTCATTTCTACTCTTTCTACACGCTCGGCTCTTTCCGTCCGACTATTTGTTGGTGGAAATACAAGTATGCAGTTTGCGTTTGCGAGTTTAACGAAGTCATTAATGGGTCCGTTCCGCTCGCGGTGGAAACCGGGCTTTAGATTTGTTATCAGATTACGCGAAAACATTATTTTTCCAAAGGTCATATTTTTCCAGGATCATAACATGTAGTTTGTAAAAGCGCCATCTAACACGTAACAATCACAACATAGCGCTTGCATTTCCGATACTTATTCTAACGATATTTAATTAAATTAGGTGTTTTATAAAAATAAAAGATAGAGGAGAGTAGTAAAAATTTATAAAACCAATTTAAATTTGTTTTAGGTTTTAATTATAACATTTAAGACGATACCAAAATAGCTTCGTGCATTTTTCTATGTACGAAGTTTTCATTGTTTCTTTAGATTGAATGGCTAGAGCTCTAATTTTTAAGTATATGTTTTTTCAATATATGATCTAGGATCGCATCAACTCAGAAACACGATTGAAAAAAGTTTTCTCGATAGAAAATCTTGGCGAAACAACCTCTCAAATTTTTTATTTTTTTCATTTGTCGGTCTATTATCGCGTATTAACTAATGAAATAACTTTAAAAACAAAAGTAACTATTATATATAGAAACACGTAAATCAGAATTAAAATATATTTAGTAGATTTTGAGTAAATAGGAAAAGTATCCCTAATTCTTCATTTTCTGTGCCTACTGGCTGTGTTAATATGTACGTGGCGGCGATGATATACGATAATATTGATGTAGGCCCTTAAACATGAATGTTATTAATAAGATGGTCTAGACGTCGTATGCCCATTTTCCACTTTTGTTTACTAAAATGTTATTATTCATCGGGTTTTGGAACTAAAGTGTTATTAAATTAAATTGTTAATGGATTAATAGTTATTATTGATATAGAAAATACATTTACATAGTATGGAATTTCATGTTCAAAGATTTACATTTTTTTCGTCTGTAATGTGACGTCACTTCACGTAAAGTCAAAATATGTATATCGTAGGTATGTAGATGGCGCTAATTGATTTAAATTCTCGCTATTAAAATGTTCATTGTGTAATTAGTAGGTAGTTGTACTGCATTTTAAGTTTTATGCAAGTTTTATGGCACTTATTTATTAATAGAACTACACAAATAAAGGATTTTATTTTGGTATTATACTAATTAACTGTAGCTTATAATTTATCTATCTATATTTATCTATGCTTTTCAATCTACATATTCATAATGACATAGCGGAGGTTTAAACGGAGACTTTATCAGAGAGATAATATTCGTTTTAGCGTAAAAAAAAACTATTATGAATAACAAGTTTTGACAATTTTCGCGAACCGATTTTAGCGAACTTTTAAAGCTCCGATAAGTGAATATTAATAAGACCAATAGTAGATACGAAACCCTCAGTGTGCGAGTCCAACTCGTACTTGACCGGTTTTTTTTTTAATTTAAAGCCAGTAGTTCCTAAGTCGTCCCATTGGCACCAGGTCAGGATTTGATGGTTATCTCCTGAGAAATCAAGGAAAACCCTCAAATTTCGAAGGCAAATGAAATCGCTTGATCTTTTAAAAAAAATACCTAATTTGATGGACTGTGTGAACGAGAACATGAAAGAAAGAGGAGTTAACACAGACATGACGGCTGATAGAAGACTTTGGAAGAAAAAGATATGTTGTACCGACCCCAAATAATGGGATAAGGGCAGGAGGATGATGGTGACTCAATTATTCCATCACAATTTCTTTTAATAACTATTTATATACACTTGAATAGTACAGCTGAAGTGAGATAAGTGACCGTTCCGCACTTATCATCCAGTACAAAAGGGCATTATTCCCAACGCTGCTATTGTAAAGGGCTTGTGATGGACATACACTGTTTCATTGTTATTGTTACATGAGGGAATATGAATTGTTATGTCGTAAGCAACATTTATTTTCTTTTAACTCAATTATGACACAAATAACTCTATTACTACCCATTTTTCAATTAATAATTGCGTTACATAGTACATAGGTACCCATAGAAAAAATTCATTCTAGTGCCTGGCTGTTAATTAATGTTACTGTTTACAAAAAAAGGTATATATAGACACGTAAAAAGTTTTACTTCTTCGATCATCCTTTGCATTATTCCCGTATGTAGAACTAGCCTTTATAAGAATAACTGCAGTATTATGGCTATACAAATTTTTAATGCCATACCAAGAGTCATTAGGGAACTACCATTGTTACAATTTCGAAAGAGGCTTAAAGAGTGGCTCCCTGATAAATGTTTCTATGACTTAAAAGAGTTTTATAACTATAAATTATATGAATAGATGTTTTAATAAGTTGACTAGCCAGTAGTAATGACATACTATTATTCTAAATAATGACATAATTTTACTTAATGATGATACCTATAATTTTATTTATTTTTGATTAAATTTATTCATATTGAAGTTATTATGAAATATTTCCTAATTTTGACGTGCAATGAAATGTGAATAGTAGTAGGATTACATATATTACACTGACATGTTTTTAATATCAATCATTGACTATAACTAACGATGTTTAAAATAAAATGTATTTAATGATTATGTAGCTGTCACTTATATTTGCATGCTCTTTTGACGGCGAAACATGATGTTCTGTTTTAACTAAACACCAATATATTGTAACCATGTTTCAAGCAAATTTATAAATGATTTGATTTGATTATCCTACGTTTGTAACTAATTTCAGCGTGATGGTATTTTGCAAAAACTGAAGAGTTTGTTTATTTGTTTGAACGCGCTAACCTCAGAAACCACAAGAATTCCGATTTGAAAAATTCTGTCACTGTGGGATAGCACATTTATCGAGGAAGGCTACAGGCTATATAACATCACGCTGCTACCAATTAGAGTAAAGCAGTAGTGAAAAATTTTGCAAAAGAAGAAAATTTTGCAACAGCTGGTACTTATATAATAATAACATATTCCATCCATATACCTTTCTCAGTCCACTGCTGAACATAGGCCTCCCCCATAGAACGCCACAACGTGCGGTCCTGCGCTAACTGCATCCAGCGGCCCTATTGCAGCGGCATATTTGACGTTATCGTCAGTCCACCTTGTTGGAGGCTGCCCCACGCTGCGTCATCCGGCGCGTGGTCACCACTCGAGTAGCGGTCCTCGAGGTCCTCGAGGACCTTATGTCCCCAACGGTCATCAGATCGTCGAGCGATGTGCCCATTGCCACTTCGGCACAGCATGCTAACTCTTCGGGCTATATCGTACACACCGGTCCTTCTACGGATCTCCACATTCCGGATCTTATCACACCTCACATAGCCCTCGCCATAGCACGCTACGCGACTCTGAGTTTTGTTATGAGGCCGGCATTCAGGGACCACGTCTCAGTTCGGTAAGTCATCACTGGTAACACACACTGGTCAAAGACCTTTCTTTTCTTGCACTGAGGTATTCTGGACGTGAAGATGTGCCTAAGCTTCCCGAACGCTGCCCAGCCGAGTTGGATTCGTCGGTTGACCTCTTTCTCGAAATTGGATTTATCCAACTGGACTGTTTGTCCCAGGTAGACATGATCGACAACTTCGAGAATCGCATTCCCAACAGATACTGATAATAACATATTAAAGCTATTTATATAAAAAGTCAATTGATTTACAAAATTTTTTGCAACATAATTCAATATTTCAAAATAAAGTTTTATTTATCATTAAGATGGATTAAATTCTGTGAAAACTCATAAAAATAAAGTACCCGTTTTAGATGTTTATTGTAGTTTACACAATTTATTGCCAATTTATAGATTTATTTTGCCTTTTTTGTGACACATAAAATGTTAGTAAGTTAACAGAAAGTGAACGCGCAGTTATATGTAGTAATTTCAGACATTATTTTGTTGCTATAACTTAGTCTTTTATTATGTTACATCAAGCTTATATGAACTTAGTAGATTCCACACAATATTCTCTGGTCCCTAGTTAAGCGCATTTGCTTGCGAGTTAAGTTATTGTCATGGGTGCTAAAATATGGATATATTAGGTACATAAACTACTTTTTTTTTGAAAATACATACTTATAATAATAAGTAAACACCCAGACGCAGTACAAACATTTGTATGACTTTTATAAATGTCACACAATGATGGTCATAAGCGGTAATCGAACCCGCAACTCAAACAAACTCAACAATCGAACCGTTATATTAATAGTCATACATCAATATGTATTAATAAAACTTAGATATAGGAGTTTAATAGTTTAGTTGCGACACACAACGTCATATTAACATATTGATTTCTCACGGGAGGCCACCATGGATGCAAAATGTCTATGTTAAGAACTAAAACATACGGGCTAATATTCGGTTAGGAAACGTTACGTGTAGGTAGGTTCAGTTCTCTATTAGGACTAATATTTTCTTAATTTTTAGGGTTTCGTACAAACCCTTATAGGATCACTCCGGTGTCTGTCTGTCTGTCTGCCGTTTGTCAAACTTTTTTTACTCAGCGACGGCTGAAGGTATCAACTTGAAACTCATACGATATGTAGATCTATGCGGTTCCTTGCTGCAAAAAATACAGTCAACCTTTTACCTCTACGCATTTAAAAGATATAACCGAATTACGACCATTTTTAAGAATTTTTCGACTTATGCTAGGGAATCAAAATTCACAGGTTACTTCCCATTGCCCGTTGCCGTAGCTTTGAAATTTGGCATAGATCAAGTCTATATAGTGCTGATATAGGGAAAAATCAAAAAACTTATAATTTGTCATCACATCACAAGTAAAAAAGTGTTTATACTAATACCAACTTATGAAGTAGCTGAAATGTAGGCGATTCCCTATATTTCAACTACAAAATTAAGTTGGTGAGTTGTTTTGAGTTTAATTAAATGATTATTTGAACGCAGTTACTTATGTTTATATGTCTAGTAGGTACGAAACCCTAAGTGTGCGAGTTTACCTCGCTCTTGACAGGTTTTTTTGTTAAATTATGAAATGAACTCTCCGTGTGGTGACGGATTAAGAATACTAGTGTCACCACCCCATCTCCTCCCAAGGGTGCTGTAAAAGTCAGCTAAGGGATATTGCAAACTCGAAAATAAACCCTGTGCCAACACGCCTGGTCAGCGTCATGTTAGGCCATAATCCCTCCAAAGTGGAGGAGGCCCGTGCCCAACAGTGGGACGTAAAGGGGCTGGAGAGAGAGAGATGAATAAAGTCGTTATTGTTAACCAACTTCAAAAAAGGTGGAGGTTCTCAATTCGTCTGTAATTTTTTTGTATTTTTTATGTTTGTTAGGTACCTCATAACTTTTACTGGGCGACGCGATTTTAATGATTCTTTTTTTATTTGAAAGCTGGTGGTTCCCGTTTGGTTCCATTGGCACCAGGACAGGATCTGATTGATATCTCCTGAGAAATCGTGGAACACCCTTGACCTTAACCTCAATTATTTCAATAAACGTATCCATGTGAATCCTGGGTGAATTACTAGTCTGAAATATAAATAAACAATGGTATTTTATTCAAGCTGCTATTAACACATTAAAGAAACTTATCTATACTAATAAAGCAGCAGATTTTGTTTGTTTGTTTGAACGCGCTAATCTCAGGAATCACTAGGCCGATTTGAAAAATTCTTTCAGTGTTAGATAGGGCATTTATCGAGAAAGGCTTAAAGCTATATAACATCACGCTACGACCAGTAGAAGCGAAACAGTAGTGAAAAATGTTGCAAAAAAAACGGGGAAAATTTTCTAAATTCCACGCGGACGGAGTCGCGGGTAACAGCTAGTTAAATACTATTCAACAACCACAAAAGCATTTAAACATTTATGTTATTAATTTAGAGGTTAATATTAAACAAAGTTTATAATTATAATAGTCGTAAACTTAATTTAGTTGTTAGTCCCAGGCGTCCAATGAAACTAATTTAATTTGTCAGATAAATGTATTCAGTGAATTGTACTAACAAATTGAATTTATATATTAGAACTAATGCCCGCGATTTTACCAGTTTCTATAGTTATTGAGCTCCCCGTCTCCAAATATAGGTACACCGTATCTTTACAAATTTTACAAAATAATTAGTTCAGAAACATAAAAATCCAGATTTCTTTTAATTATTGCATTGTCACCAGTACTTAAACGTATGCAAAATTTCAGTTCAATCGGACTACTGCAAGTGGGTGAAAGTCACTTTCAATGATTCCGTTACAGATTCATACATTGATAGATACGTTCCGAAATAATAATTATATAAGCGTGTTAACAAGGCATCGTCTTGAACCACTCTATCTATTAAAAGAAACTGCATTAAAATCCCTAGCGTCGTTTGGAAGATATACGCCTTCATAAGGACATAGATACAAAAGTAACGTCTTTATTTTAAAACTAGCTGTTGCCCTCGACTCCGTCCGCGTAAAATTTAGGAAATTTTCCCTGTTTTTGCAACATTTTTAACTACTGCTTGAGTGAGAGTATTATAAACGTAAGAGTAAACAAATATAATCAGAATGCTCCGAACTGCTAAGCTATCAGGAGTTACATGTGTTATTGTGAGTCAACCATAAAATATAGATATATGCTGTTTCGGGATATTTTTTAGACAATTTTATGTAGAATATTTCCATCATACATGATTCTATGAAACTTTAACCATTAAGTCTGCACACGCGACGGAAGCTTAAAAAATGGAGTGACTTCTCCCGTTTTCCCAACATTTCCCTTCACTACTCTGCTCCTATTGATTGAAGCGTGATGAAAAGTATACTATAACCTGCACAGGAGTATGAAGAATAATTGTGCCAGGTTTCGTTAAAATCCGTCGAGTAGTTTTTGTTTCTATAAGGAACATACAGACGGACAGACAGACAGACAGACAGACAAAAATTTTACTGATTGCATTTTTGGCATCAGTATCGATCACTAATCACCCCCTGATAGTTATTTTGAAAATATATTTCATGTACAGAGTTGACCTCTCTACAGATTTATTATAAGTATAGATAATTATAGAATAACAAAATAAATTATTGAGAAAAATATTACCATGAACGGGATTTAAACCTACTACCTCGGAATACCATTTCGTTACTCTGTAGAGCTGTCGCGATGCTCACAAAAGTAAACGAAATTTTTAACTTAATTTTTTTTCAATACGTCTAAATCGCTATGATAAACCACGCCATCTATTAAATTGTTTGCACAACTTGATAGATCATTTATTGTTCGTTACAAAACATAATTATACCAAAATAAGGACGGGTCATACATGACGACAATTTATGTTATTTACTTAATTTTCTGACGATATCGTTAAATGTACAGTGAGATTCTGAATGCAGATAGTGCTGAACCATTTGTGGCGTTTTCAGAGCGAATTCTATGTCCAGTAGTGGACAAAGAAGGGCTGGTTGGATGCATAGAAAAGCTGCCTTAGTGTTACTAAAACAAATTTAAAGGCACTTAGAATATAGGTAGCCATTCACAGCACTGTACAATTTGTGCGAGCGATCAATTAACATTTTAACGGTACCTACATCGTTTGATGTGCGCTATAAAGGACATACAGTACTCCTAATTATTAGACAAGTGTATTCGATGTGCGTTTTAATGGACAAATTAATCTACAAGTGGTATCGGTTTCTTTTTCTGAGAATTAAACCACTTACATGTAACAGAAAAATACTAATATAATTTCAAACCTAACACATCGTGGTATATAATCTCAACAGAATTGGAACCTGAATATCCAACTCACTATTTGACAATTTACCTCTATAAAAAATGTACCTTCCTAAAAAAAGGGATTGGATCCTTCCGTGATAGAATGATTACTTGTTTTCAAAGATTTATTACAATATTTCCAATAGTTTTCACACATTCATGTACGCAACACACGTATTTGTTTGTAGGTTTTTGTCCCATTATTGGTCTCGGGCCTCTTCCACTTTGGAAGGGACTGCGGTATAGTTTTCTGCGCTGACCAGCGTGCTGGCACAGGTACGGTTCCGTATATAAGGGTAAAACGGGACTTTATTTCTGCTGCTACACTATCCGTCCATCCGTCTTGCATGCATCCAACACGTACTTTTTTAAGGTTACTTCACGCCGATTCTTAGGCTTCCATACTAAAACGTATTTTTATCCCTTCCCATTTGTTTATTTTTATATAAGAATAGCAGTGTCCCATATTATGCCCACAGAGGTCGTACCTACCTCAGGAACCACATTACATGACACCTGCAGTGGCAAGCAGGGTTGGCGCCCGACATGATTAAGAGGTCATGTTGCGCTGATCCCAAATGAAGGAATAAATGATCTGTCTGTCATCCATTTATCAGACGAATAGACATACAGACCATTATTATACCTACAAGTATCTTTTGCAATATTTCTTATTCAAAAGAAATATCTTAAATATTTAATACCATAAAATACGGTACCGTATTTATTACATTATCATAAAGGGTTGAATATTGACTGTTCGGGTGCAAAATATCAAATAACAAATTAAAAGCTCAAGTATTTAATAACTTGAAGTAACTTAGGTTTAATGAGAATGTTCGTTATAGAAAATCTAAGTTTACAACTTGGAATATTGTTGGACAGGAAAAATTGAATGTAAAAATTATAAGGATTTTTGCAAAACATGTGGTAGGAATAAAGTCTAAAGGAAAGATGGATGGACTGTGAGAAAAAGGATAATATTATATCTGCTTCAGTGTAAGCACACATCTATACGAGTATTATAAAGCTCGTTTAGGTTCGTTTGTTTCAACGCGCTAATCTCAGGAACTACTGGTCCGATTTGAAAAATTCTTTTTTAAAAAATTCCGACTTGAAATTTTAGATATGGTACTACATTTATTGAGGAAAATTATAGGCTCTATAACATCACGTCGCGACCAATAGAAGCGAAGTAGTAATGAAAAATGTTGCAAAAATGTGAAATATTTTCTAAATTCCACGCGAACGAAGTCTAGCTGTGGCCCGCGACTTCAAACGCGTCATCTTTAGAAAAACATTGTCGGATTTTGCAACTATTTTCACTGATGCTACACTGCTATTGGTCACAGCGTAATGTTATATAGCCTTCCTCAATTAATGTACTATCCAACACTGAAATATGTTTTCAAATCAAACCAGTGTGCAGTGGTTCCTGAGATTAGTGCGTTCAAACAAACAAATAAACAAATAAACTCTTCAGCTTTATCCTTATCCTTATCCTTACTAATATCTAAGTGCGAAATCCGGATGATGATTCAATAATAATTTTGACAAGCTTAAGTGTTAATGTGTGGAATGAAACAATAGCGCGATTTAAAAAACGTACAACGCCATCTATTGAGCAGAAGAGTAAACTTCTGTTTGTTAAGGATGGATTTCTAAATTTCACGCGTACGAAGTCACGGGTAACAGCTAGTTATAATATAAAATAGATAATATTTTTTGCGTTTCTTCAGCCCATAAACATCCCACTGTTGGACACGCACCTCCTTCGCTTTGGTTTAGACTATTAACGCCAAGCGTGTTGGCGCAGACTTTAGTTTCAAATTTTCTGTCTCTTACAAATGATGGTATCTTCTTGATCGTCGCTTAATTGGCTTGTGCAACTTGGTGAGGGAATGGGGTAGTTATTATTCATCTTTTGACCTTATCCCATTGTTTGGGATAGGCACAACATATCTTTTTCTTCCATGGTCTTCTATCAACCGTCATGTCTGTGTTAACTCCTCTTTTTTTAATGTCCTCGTTCACACATTCCAACCATCTTTTCTTAGGTCTTTCTCTAGACTTTTTTTCTTCAATATTTATGCGCAGAACTCTCCTAACGATATTACTTTCCTCTCGTAATACATGGTGACATAAGTGAAAGAACATTTACTTAAATACATCGTTATCCAAATCATTGGAATCCATTTTCTTTTATGGTACAAAACTTCTATAACAGTGAATGTGAGGGCTCAAAATGTAGTCCTTGAGTAATCAATGGGTATGTTAGAGCATAAATATAACAGGAGTGGCCACTATCAGACAACTGAGGCAATCCTGACTAAAAAGAGTACGAGAACATAGCACTCACGGTGTAGGGACAATGACACAAATTCTAATGATTCTTATAATATTTTCATTTAGTGACTATTTCATTGTACATATTTATATTAATTTAAATCTTATTACTTACGCGTTTTTCATAATTATAAAGTTCAGTAAACATTTGCTGAATGCTGTTATTAAAACCATTTTTTATGTGCTTAAGTTTAGTTGTGTCAACAAAATTGGTACAAATGTCATTTCTTAATGCGCGTGTACCGGTTTGTGAACTTTAAAGTCTAGTAAAACAAGTATTTTCTTTCCAAATGACATATACACCCGTTTATAGCTTCTGAAAAGATTATGAAGAAAACTACTATATCCATGAACTGAGATATATTTTATGACTAAGTGTTACCCGCAACATCGTACGCGTGGTATCGAAAAATAAAACAATAACAAATTATACAAAAAGCCATCCTCTTGAATCACTTTATCCATAGAAAAAGCTACATCAAAATCCATTCCGTAGTTTTGAAGAAATAAGCTTACATACATACAAAAATAACGACTTTTTTTATACGTAGCAATCAATAAAATAACGTTATAGTGTTTGTGTGCGTTACCTCGACACTAACCACCACAAAAATCTTTGACAAAAAAAGACTACGTGTGTAACAGCTCCGGTTGGTTCAAAACTCTTAAGACACGTATATAAAAATGTCGTCTGCATTATGTATTATAATGTTGATATTTCGAATGATCAAAAGGTTGTATAAAACCCAGGGTATTGATATTAAAACCCTGTTTAGGAATTCGAAAACCCAAGCAATTGAAGAAAGATCTTAGAGCTAATATGAAATCTTTTATTGATACTGTAAAGATTACGATTGATATATAATTGATTATCTTCCTTTAAGGCATCAGCTTTAAGCAGGATCTCACTCACTCACTCAGTTCACTGAATTGAAACTGAATTGAATTCGGAGTAGACTAATCGCTGATAGAATATTACTAACGACTACCGAAAATTAATAAGATCTGAATAGCAGATACAGCTAAAGCCCAAAAGGAATGAAAAGGAGGAAAAATATCAAACGGCGGTTCAAACTAAGAGGTTATTTATTTTATGGATATTTCACACAACGTCCCCTGGTCCCAAGCTAAGCTTATATGCTGGCGTGATGGGTACCAGAATACGGATACGAGACCAGAGCGGCCGTATTATGAGCTCTTATTCCCAGGCCGTTTACGCCGTGAATGGAACTGCCCGGCAAATTCGTAATATGAACATAACTCCCAGCCATCCAGTTCGCTAAAACAGTCATAGATTAATATGTTTATAGTGAAGGTACAACTAAAACTTTAAGTACTAACTAAAATTTTTCAACTAAATGTTTTATGTTTACCATAATACATAATTTAGTCAGGAAGTGTACAGCCTGCTTGGAACTTGCATGATTTTTAAAAAGCTCATAATACGCCCCCAGAGAACGTTGTGTGAAATGTCCATGAATATTTATTTATTTCGTCATTTAACTACAGCATTTCTTAATTAAAACTACAACATCTTGGTAAAAGAAACTTTTACTCATTTCGGATAGTGTTGTTCTAGTAAAACAAAGTAAATAATTTCTTATCCCAAAACCAAGCTAACTTATCAAGGAAACAAAATTGTTACAAAGTTTTGATAACATAGAACTGTGTAATTAAATAATTTAACTAGCTAACCAACCAGGATTAGAGCATAAGAAGAATGACTTTTAGTTCAAATAGCAAAAAAACTGTCAAAAGCGAGGTAAACTCGCAAACTTACGGTTCCGTACCTACTCGAGCGAAATACATAAATAACTAAATATAATTAAACAGTTAATTAGGCTTAAAACAACTCACCAACTTAACTTTGTAGTTGCAATATAAAGAATCGCCTTCATTTCAGCTACTTCATAATTTGGTATTAGTTTAAACGACACCGTAGCGAGACTATAAGGCTAAATTCACACGTAACGCACGTTAACGCAGGTCAATGAGCGATCAAATTTTTAAAGAGTTCAGATAACAAGCGCTAACGCGCGTTGCGAGAAGCTCGTCAGTCTGTATCGATAGAGCTTAGAAAATGGACGTGGAAGAAGCTATTTTGTGGTTATATTGTAAAAAATATATGGTAAAAGAAAACGCACACATTAAGTTGGTCGTTTTAAAAATTTATTTTTATAGGATTCTGAAGCTATATCGGACTATCTCAAATCGCTGCCATTTTCCTGACTTCGTCAATTAGTAAGTGCATGTCAATATCTAATTCAATCATTTTGAACTGAATACAAAAGCAAGTCACAAAAAAAAAACGTGCATGCGCTATAAGCGCGCGCTCAACTGAACAGTCAACAGATATTACACAGATGTAAAAGCGCGCGTCAACGCGCGATCGCCTGCGTCTAGAGATTTTTTCTCTGAGTTCCGGGTCAACGTTCGCTAACGCGCGCTCATGTGATCGGTTGTATGTAAATACTATGATGTCTAGTTGCGCGATTTGAAAACGCGCGTCAAAATGTTGCCATCTGAACATGGCCTAAGGGTTTGTACGAAACCCTAAAAACGTAATCTTTATAAAAATATGTAAATTCGTTTACAAATTTACCAGATAGTCTATTGCTGCATCACTTATGTGGCTTTAAGCCACACAAAAAGCTTTGTATGAAATATTTTTCTATTTGTGTCTCTCACATAGGCTAAACGGCATATGAAACTTTAATAATATATGAAGTACGATTTGTCCAAGCTAACTTAACGTGTCTTCCACATTGAACTAGTTCCCGCATCACCATTTCTACATCGCACTACCAGACAATCGGAACGTCTCCATCCGTACGTTGTCGACATACCACCTGTCCATACTAAACTTTTTGGGTCGTCCTTCTTGCCACGAACTGCCAAGGACTGGAATAACTTACCAATGTCTGTGTTCCCCGAGAGTTACAATGTAGACACGTTCAAAAAAATGGTAAATAGGCTACTCACATAGTTGGTGCGCTTTACCATCAAAGATTCCTTTGTCGCTTACCATCAGGTGACATGGGATCAAGTGCCATGTAAAAAAAAGGAAAAAAAAAGAAAGCGTACCCACCAGCTGGTAAGTCTGTGAATTCATTCAAATTGACATGTCCAAAGTCGCCAACTTTGTTCGAAGCAATGATAATTACCTCAAAAAAAAAGGTAATATTTGTTTCTTGCTAAAAATCTAAATTTTTCTAACGTTATTTATCCTTGAAGTAAGTAAAATAAACGTATCTTTTGAAGCCTATTCAAAAAAATAGGTTAGTAATTTATTGCGGTTGGAGTTTTTAATATTTTTATTAAAAACTCCAACCAAGAGCTGACCGTTATAGCTCATTGACTGTAAACGCTCTTAATGGGATTGTGTGAATTTATGATAAAACTTGTGCGTTTTGTTCAATATTTTTTTGTAAAACTGTAAAAAGTATGTAATACAATTTTATGAAATTACTAGCTGTCCCGGCAAACGACGTTTTGCCATACAAAAAAAAAGTTTGAAAAATAGATGTTAGCCGATTCTCAGACCTACTGAATGTGCATACAAAATTTCATAAGAATCGGTCAAGCCGTTTCAGAGGAGTACGGTAACTAACACTGTGACACGTAAATTTTATATATTAGATTATAGTCTAGAACCTATCATATCAATTTTTATCTCTCTTATGTTTGTTAATTCACTATGTATTGATTTATGTAACGAAATTTTTGTAAGGGATTTTCACTCACTTGCAGTAGCCGGATCGATCTGAAATTTTGCACACATATTAAGGACCAATGACAATATAATAATCAATAAAATATTCAGGTTTCACATGCGTGTTTTTTTTTAGATTTTTAACTAAGTAGATTACTCTTTTCAGCCCATTAAAGACCCACTGTTGGTATACAGCAACAGCCGTGGGTGGTACCGCTGGAATTAGTTTTTAATCCTTCTTTTTATAAACCTATTTTATATCATTTGACGTAAACGAGAAACATAAAAATACAGCGTCAAATCAGAAACTTTTCCCCCGTACGAAAATTCCGTAAACACTTGAACAATAAGAACCAAAGTTTCGTATCCTTACAAGATCAGTTCAAGGAATACTTACCCTATTGTTATTCAAATTATCCTCGCATTTACTTACAAATACAAAACTGCTATATCATCCATCAAATCAACTTTATTATCTTTAAGAACTGTACACTAAGATTTAATATGGTTTGAACTAACTGCAACGATATAGTTGTTAAAGTATAAGAATTACTACAATTTGGTATGAAGGCTGTCAAGAAATTTTGTATCATTCACGACTCTATTGATGCCATTGTTATGTTAATAATGCAATATTTTTTTGAAGTTTCTATGCAATTGCATGACAGTCTTATAAATAAAACTAGCTGTTGCCCGCGATTTCGTACGCGTGGAATTAAGAAAATTTTCACATAATCCAATTTGGAATGGTATTTAGTCATCTATGCCAGGCCATTGAAATAACCATGACTAGACAATTTAGAGAAGTACTTATCTTTGAGATTTCCCTATCTCACAGAAGATGTGATTTGCACAGAAACTAATAACAAAAAAAAATTAAATTAAATAAATTGTTAGGTACCTAGGTATAATTTACACTTAGCACTTTTAGTTACCATAAAGGTCGTGCCAACAAATATCAGTAATTTTACTCTCAAAGTTAATGTTATACTTTAGGGTTGATACAAATAAAAAACCTTTAAGTTCAAATAGCTAGCCATATGGGTCTCGGACATTGCTTAATGTATGTAAATATTTAGTCACCCAATTGTGTCCGCCGCTCCACACACATATTGGATTCTGTAAAAGCTTGCTGTAGCTAAATTAAAATTAGAAAAAATAATGCTAACGTCGGATTGGCCCAGGTTTTCTGAGGGTCATCGTTGAAACTTTCTAAATGTTTTTGTAAGGTAATTATTTTTTGAAAAAATACCTCTTCTCTTCTTATTCTTCCCAGCACATTAACGCCCCACTGTTGGGCACAAGCCTCCTTTAATTTGGGAAACTTTTTTGTGTGCTATTCCACGCAAAACAGTCGTCTTGGCATAGGGTATATTTTCAAGATTTCCGTCTCTCACAATGGATGTTAACTGGTTAAAGTAGAGATCACTTTGCTGGCTCTCACAGCATTCTGTAGGAAGGAATGGGAAGGCGACATGTGTTTTCTTAACACGTCACATAAAAATAAATTCAAACTATAAAAATTTCAGTTCTCTTGCTATTACCGTTCCTGAGATACAACCTGGTGACGGACGGATGGATGCACGGCCTGGGACGCCCAGCGCGCCGAACTCGTCAACGTGCTGGGTTAGGACTTGTCGCTCTCGGTCGTCGTCTCATGCATGGCCGAGAGCGAACAGTGTTGGGCCGCCGTCGCCTCCTTTGCTCGGGAGGTGATGGCGGCAAAGAGAGAGGCCCTGCGGGAGCGCGAACGCTCTGGTAGCACTTTGCCCTCCCGCAGGGCCCCGGGCGGGGGCCGTCGACGCGCAGTGGCTGGCCGGCCCCCCCGACGATATGGTCGCGCGCGGCGGGTCGGTATTCAGAGACCCGCCGCGGCAAATGTGGCTGCTGGCCACGCGACAGGTGGACCCAGTGCTTCCCCTGTTGGGTCAGGCCCCGATTAACGGGGCCGCCCCTCGCTGGGTTATGGTAAAGCTCAAGGCACCATCATGGCCCAGCAAGGTAGAAGGCGGAGAGTTAAAAAAAAAAAACAGCTAAGCCTCAGTAATAGGGTTCCGTTTTCCTTTTAAGGACGGAACCCTAAAAAGAAAAAAAATCGCTATTCTTTTTATTTGAATTCAGCTTGATTGAGTTCAAATTATTACATTAAAATCTATGACCCACTTTTATTTTAATAGGGTAAATACCATCATTATGTCTTTGAGGCAGCCGTTGTACGTAAACAGGGTAAATGAGCAACATTTACTGTGAAACAGGTGAGCTTAAGATATTTGATCGTAATGTCGCGCGTGTTAAATGACTAAAGCTTTTTGTTAAATTATCTCTTAACAGAATAACATTGTTGAGGAAGTTATTTTAATCTGAACTAAACTGTTTAATACTACTTTGGTGATGAAATAATGCTTTGATGCTTAATTTTGATTTTAAATTGAAATTTATGTCCGTGGGGTGGCGGAAAAAGAGAATAGAACTGTCTGCTACCCATATCTTGCCTGCGGGAGTCACAAGAACCGACCGACGGAACTACGAGGGTGTACCTAAAGAGGGTTGGCGTCAGACAGGCGGCCGGTCATACAAATCAGCCAATCCTATTGCAACATAAAACCCCGAATAACGGGATAAGGGCAAGAGAATGATGTACAGTCGTTTTATATAAAAAAGTGGTAGGCATAGGTACACACAAAATTCGGCATTTATAATATGATTTACTTACCTATATCAAATGCCGCGCTAACCAGGCGTCAAGACTTAATATTATTTGTAAAGTTCAGCTTCTCATATAGCATATTATTTGCTTATATTATTCTCCATTTTACAGCTCCCTAAAGAAAATATGGCGCTGACACTTATTTATACTTGTAATCACCACGTGAACTAAATCAATATTATACTAATATCAAAATAACGTAGCAGATGGCGCGAAGGCGCTCTATAGTCTCTGTCTACCCCCTTAGGAAAGAGGCATGATGTTATGATATAATAAATACTATTAATCTATACAAATATTAAAATCAAATTTAAAAACTTTATTTTTGAAATTAACATCTTTAACAAAACAAAATACTTGTACAATTTTAACTTAGAATATAATACCTAAATTATTAATTATATTTGTTATTAAAATTTACGTCTTTACACAAAATTTAATTATGAATCAACATTTCAAAGAGAAAGCAATCAAACAGTTGTCAAAATAATATTAAAAGTACTCATAACAATTATAGTAGAAATTAAACAAATTATTGAATTATATTTTCTCTTGTAATCGTTATTAATAGAAAAGTTATTAAGGTGGCATTTGAAAGTTCCGCGACCGCGACTTGCGACTGCTAAGTGCGATTTATCAAATTAAAGTTTCTCTGATGACGTGACACGCGACCCGTTAAATTTAAGTAAAATTTTACGTAGCCAAAATTATGACAAGAATACATTTGTGTTGGTCACATCACTCTTGCAATAATAAATGTGTAGTCGCATCGGGTTGCACCGTGAGAGGTGCCAATTTTACGGTCACTTTTGAGTTTAGCTACGCCAGCATTTCATACAAATCAGTGACAACTTCCGAATATAGGAATTGGACGACATTTTGAACACATCATCATCATAATATCACGCCTTTTTTCCATGTGGGTAGGCAGAGATTATAGAGCGCCATCTGCTACGATCCAAACATATTTCCTTGGCTTCATCCACACTCATACATCTGGTCATACATGCCCGATGGTTGTAAGTGCTACGCATTTTGAACACAATGGTACCAATTCTACGTACACAACTAAACTTAACTTGACTCAAAAATGAAAACAGCTATGGCGTATTTTTATTAAGTGGCTATTTCGTTGCGCACATTTTTATTAATTAAAATCTTTAGTCTATAATATACAGATATTGTAATAAAAAAGTTCTATTAATATTATAGTTGTGCACGTAGAATCGGTTCCTAAATCAGGATTAGTCGCGCGACCGCGTCGCGAGTCGTCCGAATGTTACCTTTACTTTACTAGCTGTACTTAAACCGCTTTAATAGGATTTTCATATCTACTTTTATAGCATTTAAATTATACTACGTTACTTAATCATTTAGCTTCGTAGAAGGCCTTGTGGTCTAGTGGTTCATGTAACGGACTACTGTTCACGAAGTCAGGGGTTCGATCGATGTATAGGAGATGAATTTGTGCGATATTTATTATTTGTCACACAAATGTTAGCTTCTGGGTGCTTTCTACATATCTAATATATAAAATTCACGTGTCACAGTGTTAGTTACCGTACTCCTCCGAAACGGCTTGACCGATTCTTCTCAAATTTTACATACATATTCAGTAGGTCTGAGAATCGGCCAACATCTATTTTTCAAATTTTTTTTTAGTATGGCAAAACAACGTTTGCCGGGTCAGCTAGTATATTTATATATATATAAAAATGTTGGTACATATATTATGTGGTATAGTAAGAACATATTATGATAAAATGGTAAAGAGCCCGTCATGCGCGAGCCCAACTCGTACTTAGCTGGTTTCTTCTAAATGTATCTAAATACTAGTTACCTGCGAATACGTACGCGTGGAATTTGAAAAATCCCGGATTTACAACATTTTTCTCTAATGATCTGATACTATTGGTTGCACTATAATGTTATATAGCCTTCCCCGATAAATAAACTATCCAACACTGAAAGAATTTTTCAAATCGGACCAGTAGTTCCTAAGATTAGCGCGGTCAAACAAACAAACCCTTCAGTTCTTTAAAATATTAGTATCGTTTCACCTCAAAAATAAAATAACTTGAGAATCAGGTCAAGAGAATTTTACACTTCAAACAATTAAGTAACGATTCAAATAATTATTTAGAAGCTTACACTAAAATTAAGCAATTAAATTACACTTGAAATATTCAATTGATGTTCTTTTTTATATTAAAACTAGCTGTTGCCCGCGACTTCGTATGCGTAAAATTAAGAAATCAAACCTTAACAAACAGAAGTTAACTACTCCGTTCGATAGATGGCGTTGTACCGTTTTTTAAATCGCGCTATGGTTTGGTTACACACATTTGACACATTAACACTGAAACTCGTCAATTTTTCATTGCGTCATCATCTCGCTTTCATTAAAATTAAAATAGTAAGGATAAATCTTTACTTATTATTAAAACAAAGTCGTTATTTTTACATGTATGTCCCTATGTTATGTGAGCTTATATTTTCAAAAACGAGAAGTAAACTCGCACGTTTAGGGTTACGTAATCCGTAGTCCGTACCAACTTGACCGAAAAATATGAATAACTAAAATAGTATTTAGTTATTCATATTTTTCGGTTTTAATAATTTTGCCTTTCCGTCGACGATATGTTTATTTGTATTTAGTAAATACAAACAAACTTATTATAATTAAGCTTATAGCAACTCACCAACTTAACTTTGTAGCTGCAATAAAGGGAATCGCCTACATTTCAGCTACTTCATAAGTTCGTATTAGTTTAAACAATGAAATACAAGTTTAATAAATAAAAAATTTCATGTGATGTGATAACAACTTATAAGTTTTTAGATTTTTCTCTTTATCAGCACTATATAGGCTTGGACTATGCCAAATTTAAAGTCTCTAGAGTCACCGGAAGTAACCTGTAGGTTTTGATTCCTAGCATAATTCAAAAATTCTTATAAATAGTGGTAATTCGGTTATATCTTTTTAATGCGTAGATGTAAAAGGTTGATTGTATTTTCTGCAGCAAGAAACCGCATAGATTTACATATCGTATGAATTTCAAGTTGATATTTTCAGCCGTTGCTGAGTAAAAAAAGTTTGACTGACGGACAGACAGACAGACAGACGGAGACCGTAGTGAGACTATAAGGGTTTTTACGAAACCCTAAAAAGCCTCAACAAATTATGCAAAAAAGCCATCCTCAAATGGGGTGGTGACACTTGTTTTATTAATCCACCACATGGATAACCTAACCTTCCTTATTAGTATGGAATTTGTGACTAACGAAACCGCAAACACGCGCCGTAAACAAACTTCATTGCATTTTAACGTGACTTGTAAACAAAATATGTAGGTACAAATACATAGAGCATTTATACCACAGGAGTAGACATTGACCAGTAATACCCGCTGAAAAAGATACGAGAATAATATGGATTGAATAAATAGATACTCTATATTGTACGCCAATAAAACATTACAATGAATTTTAAATAATAAAGTTTGCTCAGTTTAAAACCTAAAAAACACGCTTGAACGTAAATATTTTTTTATATTATTGCATTGTCATCGGTTCTTATTTCTTGTGCAAAATTTTATATTGACATTGATACTCGTAGATACTACCGCACTAACATAAGCGTGTTAATAAAAACAGCACTTAAGCTAGGTACATTAGGCGGTCTTATCACAATTTGTGATCTCTCACAGACAACCTTAGGATGGAATTAGTGCTTTAAAGAGAAGGTAAATTGTGGCGCAAGTTAATTTATAAATATACTACAAATACATAGATAAATGTTCATACGCTTTTATTGATCAACTGGATAACATTATGAATATGACAGCAATGGCTACTATTATGAAATTCTTTGTTAAGTTCTGAATTAACAATCCATTGACTGTTACATTACTACAGTAGTACAGATAGTGTTGTCTCTTGATGTGTTTATTAGATCGGGTAGAATTATAAAGTGCGTATGCGTGCGTAGCGTTAGTTCTTAGAGATATAGCCTAACCTCGGAATCCCGCTGACTGAGCAATATAATTGAGCAAGAAAAGAGCGTGTCTACTGTTGGAATTTTTTAACTCTGAAGCTAAATGAAATAAACTGTTTCTGTAACTATCACAACTCACAAAACTCTATTATGAATTTTATTTGCATTTATATTCGCACGAGTTAGGTGCGTCCGCTTTACAATGAAGCAGGGGCCTGAGTCGGGTATTTCAACGGTGTCACAACTGTACCATTATTGTACCATTATGGTGCAATAGTAAAGTTTTTGGTAGTCTACTATTAATGTGTCGTCATAACGACTTCATCATTGTCTTACAATTGTCAAAGTGACATAAATTGCTAGTCTCGTACACAACTGCTTCACAATTGCAATTCAATGACTGAAATGTTTCGGTAGTCTGCTATTTTGAATTTGACAGTAATATTTTTAAATTGTCCTGTGTCGACAGATTGCCATAAATAAAAAATAGATAGATAGAAATATTAGAAATTGTTCTTTGTAATTTATTGCAATTTACTAATCTCCTAAACTTCACATTGCTTTTTATACTAATAAATAGTATGTACAAATATATTTAAACGAAGTCTAGCATGATTAAATGTTTAAATTTATTAGTAGTTTTTCGAAAATCACTTCAACTAACGCATTTTTTAAAAACGGCAACACATACATACCATTCTAACACAATCCATAGATAAAAGAGACCGAAAATTCAATGCATAGATAAAAGAGATCGACAATTCTATTACCATTGAAAGACCGTTATGACGGCATATAGCAGACTACGGATATTTGACTTCAATTGCAACGGTATCGTGCCGGTATTGTGCCGGTATGACAATTGTTCCAAAATAGTGGACTTGAGCACCAGACAGATTATCAGGGTAGCCACAGACAACTGTACATTTGCATAGAGTAAAGCATATTATATGTATACAAAGATTGATTTTTGTAATTTGTCAACATGTACTACTCCTCTTGGCTTAATGCTCGTAGCATAAATAAGACAACGTATAACAAGCAATTTGCATTTATATTCTAAACGCGTAGATTTCTATAATTATTATTGCTTAATTAAATTATAGAACAGTGATAAATATCTACAAATATCAGTATCAAACTCATCTTTAGAACAAGTTTATTACTAAGTTAGCTTTCTCTCTCTCACTCTCTCCAACCCATTCACGACCCACTGCTGGGCACGGGCCTCTTTCACTTCGCGTAGGATCATGGCCTACAATACTGCGTTACAACAGGCGTGTTGACACAGCACAGTTTATTTTCGAGTATTCCGTCTCTATCATCTCCCATAATTATCCTGTGCGGGTATCTAACCCGTGACCACGTATACGGTAGTTCGTTACATGAACCACTAGACCACGACGTACCTCTTTTTAAGACTAAATTATGTAAAATATCCATGTTTTATTCTAAGAGCATTGATCCAGCAGGAGTTAACATTATTAAGTGACCTGAAAAGGTACGAGAGTAATGCTCATGCTCATTGGGTACGAACACGGTCATCTCTTAGAGTGCGTGAGATGATATTACGTTACATACTTTGTGAGAGTTGTGGATAAATAAATAAATATTCATGGACATGACCAGAGTCCCAAGCTAACCTTATATGCTTGTATTATGGGTATCAGAATACGGATATAATACATAAACTACTTTTCTTTTGTAAATACATACATAAAATACATAGAAACACCCAGACGCAGTACAGACATTTGTATGATAATTATAAATATCACACAAATGATTGTCCCGAGCGGGAATCGAAACCGTGACCTCATGATCGGCATTCCGTTACATGAACCCCTCAACCACGAAGCTCGTCAAATATAAAATAGTAAATTTATCGAGGAAAGCTACTTGGCTGTATAACATCACGATGCGACAAATAGGTGCGAAGCAATCGTGAAAAATATTGTAGAAACAGGGAAAGTTTTCTAAATTCCATTCGTACGAGGTCGCAGGCAACAGATAGTTTGTCATAAAAAACAGCATATGCTAACAGCTCCCGTTGGTTTAATACTCTAAGTAATAGTACATTACTAACATTCTTATGTAGATATTCATTATAAACCGAATTTAAACACAGCTGTGTATTATAGTGGCAGTGTATACAATAGTATACATCAGCTAAGATTTAGGGCCGTCACATACATGAGACACTGGAGTGGACAAGTGTACTTAAGACAACACCCTGTATAATACAACCGGGCTGAGGAGTGGTCACATTTGCATACTGTGTCTTAAAGCGGTACTATAAACTTTACATAAACAACTAATTTTGTTTTAGACTAGATACTTTCTGTGACTTCGTAATGGTTTAATTTAAAAATTAAAAATTATACAAATAATTAAGTATTTAAAAAAAAAGTTCGACCGACTTCATATGGCTTTGAAATTAGAGGGTGTTCCTTAATTTCTCAGGAGATAACCATCAAATCCTGACCTAATGCCAATGGGACCACACGGGAATCACCAGCTTTCAAATAAAAAAAATCATTAAAATCGCTTCGCCCAGTTAAAAGTTATGAGGTAAGAAACATAAAAAAAACACAGACGAATTGAGAACCTCCTCCTATATTTTGAAGTCGGTTATAAAGCCATCCTCTTAAACATCTTTATCTATTACAAAATGATATCAAAATCGATTCGTTGTTTTGAAGATATGTGCTCACATAGGCACATACATACAAAAATGTAAGTAAAGATTTTACATAAAAACTAGCTGACCCGGTAAACGTTGTTTTGCCATACTAAAAAAAAAAGTTTGAAAAATAGATGTTGGCCGATTCTCAGACCTACTGAATATGTATGCAAAATTTGAGAAGAATCGGTCAAGCCGTTTCGCAGGAGTACGGTAACTAACACTGTGACACGTGAATTTTATATATTAGATTTACGAAAAATTTTCGAAAAATTATTAATAAATAGGTATTCATGGACATTTCACACAACGTCCTCTGGTACCAAGCTAAGCTTATATGATTGTGTTATGGGTAGGTACCATAATACGGATATACTACCTACATATACTACTTTTCTTTTGTAAATACTTATAGTACATAGAAAACACCCAGACGCGGAACAAACATTTGTATGACATTTTATAAATATTACACAAATAATTGTTCCGTACGGGAATCGAACCCGCGACCTCGTGAACAATAGTCCGTTATATGAACCACTAGACCACGAAGGCCATCGAATGATGATAATATTTTTATTATAGAAGACTAGCTATGCCCCGCGGTGTTACCCGCGGTAAAAAGGATACAAAATCTCTTTTTTTTATTATCCCACATTGCATTATTTCGGGATAAAAAGTAGCCTATATGTTATTCTGATGTATAAGCTACATTATTTATTTATTTATTTATTCTTTATTGTACACCATACATATATCTTAAAATTAGCTTAAGCTAAAAAATCAAGTACAATGGGCGGCCTTATCGCTTAAAGCGATTTCTTCCAGGCAACCTGAGCATGGACATTTTACAGAAGTAAGTGGCAGTTGTAGGTGCACGTTAAAATATACTAACAATAGGCATACACATATTCAGTAGTTTTTGCGTGAAAGAGTAACAAACATCCAAACTCACAAACTTTCACATTTTTAATATTACTAGCTGACCCGGCAAACGTTGTTTTGCCATACAAAAAAAAAAAGTTTGAAAAATAGATGTTGGCCGATTCTCAGACCTACTGAATATGTATGTAAAATTTGAGAAGAATCGGTCAAGCCGTTTCGGAGGAGTACGGTAACTAACACTGTGACACGTGAATTTTATATATAAGATTAGTAGGAATAGTAGGATTATTAATACAGTCTAAGAAACAGAACTCCAAGCTTAAATACTTATACATAAGTTCTCAGTTGGTTCTCAGTAAATGAATAATTCAGGTTAGGTACTAAAAGTAAAAATGAAGCAAAAAAGTTCGACGTAAAAACTTTTCAATGTAATAAAGTAACAGTTCTTTGAGTTTAGGTGTTTTCAAAAGTAGTGGTGATATGAAAAATTCATGACATCAGGGCCCCGAGTCAGGTATCACAATGGTGTCTCAATGGCATCACAATGACACATTATAACTTCAAAAAATTAACAATAGACTACGAAAATTGCTACATTAAACTGGCAGCCTCAAATCTCCAACATATGCGCTAAAATAACGGGGATCTTAAGGATTCTATATCGCCTGAAAAATTTTCTTCCAACAGACACTAAGGCAATGCTTGTGCAGTCATTAGTTCTTCCTGTTATCGACTATGGTGATGTATGCTATCTCGACCTGTTTGCAGATCTACTCAACAAACTTGAACGACTTCTCAATAATTGCATTCGATTCGTTTTCAATCTCCGCAAATATGATCATGTTTCTCACTTCCGAAAAAAGCTGTCATGGCTACCTATACGACAGCGACGTGAAATGCGTGCGCTGAACACTCTCTTCACTATTCTCTACTCTCCCACTGCTCCTACGTATCTATCTTCACATTTTCAATTTTTAGGCTCAACCCACGACCGAAATCTTCGATCTTCTGACAATCTCTTGCTCACCTGCCCACCTCATAGCTCATGCCTCGTTCATTCTTCTTTCTTTGTTCGCTCCATTATTCTCTGGAATACTCTTCCGCCGGAAATCAGGATGTGCACCTCCCGTAAAGCGTTTAAGCGTAAGATACGTGAGCACTATCTCCGTATATCGACACAACCTCACGTTTAGCTGCATCTACATCTGAGTCTATGAAGCTACTATACTACTATCTATCTGTATTTAAGTACCTGTATTATATGTATTTATGGTATGTGTATGTGTGTATGACATGTATGTATCTGTTTAATTGTATTGATTTACGTGTATCTCTATGTATGTGTATGTAATGTACTCTTTATAGGATTTATCTATGTCAATAAGTCTTTAACAACTATAGTCTTTGATAATCTAGCTTTATTTGTTACACTTCTACCTTCCCTTTTTCTGCACCACCCTATGGTTGACTGGTAGAAAATGCCTTAGGCATTAAGGCCGCCTTTGCATAGTTTAAGCATAAAGTGTAAATAAATAAATAAAAATTGATGAAATTCGTCACTAAACAATAAAATTACTTATTTAGTGTTATTGCAAAAAAATGCAAGTCTATTGTTAATTTTTTGAGGTTATAATCTGTCATTGTGATGCCATTGAGACACCATTGTGATACCGGACTCGGAGCCCTGCTTTGACAAAGTTATTATGAAAACATGTAGTAGATCTATCATCATCATAACATCACGCCTTTTTCTCATGGGGGTAGGCAGAGACTATAGAGCGCCATCTGCTACGATCGAAGCATACTTCCTTGGCTTCATCCACACATCTGGTCATACATGCTCGACGGTTGTAAGTGCTACGAACTTGCCCCTTTTGGAGTATCCCGGCGATGACATCGGAGTATATTTTTCTCAGGCGTCGTAGATCTATGTAAATAAAAACATTTCATTTTATTTTATTTCATGTGTTAGAGGTCTTTATCTCTTTCTCTCCAGTCCAATAACGTCCCACTGTTGGGCACGGGTCCCCTCTACATTGGAAGGGATTTAGCTGCGCTGATCATGCGTGTTAGCTTAGCTCACTTGTATTAAATGTCCCTTAGTTGTCTCTTGTATTTCTTTTTTACTTATTGTCTTTTTTTATTTATGTTTCGTGTGGTGACGGATTAAGAATACAAGTGTCACCTCCCTATCTTCTCTAAAGGATGCAGTAAAAGTCAGCTAAGTGATATTGCACCCAGATAACATCCTCTGTGAGAGACGGAAAACTCGAAAATAATTCCTGTGCTAATACGCCTGGTCAGCGCGGCACAGTAGACCATAATCCCTACGAAGTGGAGGCGGCCCGTGCCCAACAGTGGGACGTAAATGGGCTGCAGAGGAGGAGTTGTCTTTTAAAGTCTGTCTTTCCTTTTGCACCCTGGGAAGGAAAATATTTTTTTATTAATAATTATGCTTTTAGATAATAATAAAAGTAAATAGCGTATACGGGTTTCCTATAAAACTCAGCTTTTCTAAACTAAAATATTATAAAACTGACGAGTTTGTTTGTTTGAACGCACTAATCTCAGAAACCACTTGTCCGATATGAAAAATTCTTTCAATGTTAGATAGTACATTTATTGAGGAAGGTTATAGGCTATATATCATCACGCTGCGATTACTAGGAGCGAACAATGAGTTAAATAAGTTACAAAAACGGGAAAAATTTTCTGAATCCCACGCATACGAAGTCTCGGGGTACTGCTATTAAATAATATTCTGACAAGTAAGCTTTTGTAACTTTTAAACAGGCTCATTTTTAATCAATAGAATAAAACTGAGCCTTTGTTAGACTAGGGAATTTAATCTTTCCTTTGTAAGTCAAGTGAGTGCGCATTTAATAAGAAAAAAGTTACAAAAAGAGGGGACTTGAGGTAGCAATAAACAAGGTGTTCAAAAAAAACCTCTGAAAATGTACAAAACTGCCTATGTTTTTCCCTATTTTGAGCGTATATCTTGATAACTTCATCGAATTTTGATGCGGTACCTATCTATTTTCTAATAGATATTAATGGTCTTATTCATAATGAATTACCGGAGGCTTAAAAGTTCGCTAAAATAGGTTCGCGAAAAGTCACAAAAATTGTTCTTCATAACAGTCTTTTTACGTTAAAACGTTTATTATCTCTGCGATAAAATCTCCGTTTAAACCTCCAATAAGTCATTATGAATAAGACCGATGGTGGATCAAAAGGATGGCTTTTTTGTATATTTTGTTAAGAGGTAGGTAGAATACCTACTATAGGTTTTTAGATTTCAGGCAGTAGCTAGTAACGATATAAATCTTAAAATCTAGAGTTTATTTTTTTACGACGCAGTTGATTCTATAGAAAAACTAGCTAACCCGGCAAATGTTGTTTTGCTATACAAATTTCAGGGGTGACAACCCTTATCACTTAGGGGTATTACGTATGAAATATAGATAGTAGCCGATTCTCAGACTGAATATGCATATAAAATTTTATAAGAATCGGTCGTGCGGTGTTTTCATTTAGTTAAATTTAGATGTGCACATGGGATTGGTACCAGTATCTTGTAAACTAGGAAACCTATTGGCGTCATCTTCAATCTGTCAGCACAGATACTTGATCAGTAATTAATTTTCTGTCAGTTAAATTTGATCAAGCTTAAATTTGAATGTCTAACGCATTTGTCAGAACAAATCAAATCAGATACTGTTGATTTCACAATTTCTTTGTTCGTTACAAATTAATGTTGTGGAAAATGGTAATAAAAACGATTTCCATTTGTGAGTACCATTGACGGGCTTCGTTGTCTAGTGATTCATGTAAAAAACTGCCGTTCACGTGGTCTCGGGTTCGATAGCTTATAATCTTGCTCGATTGATGTATCTTTTTAATAGATAGTGTGATACAAATAAACTTTTTTAAGCTATTGCATAGCTTCTATCGCGGGCCTTGAGCGTGGAGACTAAATGCACAAAATTCGAAATTTTAATTCCGTAACAAAGATAGCGTAACAAAAAAATACTACACACGGCGCTACTGCGGTTTTGGCATTAATTTTTATTTTATTGACATTTGATTGACAGTCGCTATTTTATCATAATTACCATAAACAATGGACAGATGTAAGCATCAGTAAATAAGGATTATTAATCTTATTTTAGTTTATGGTATTTAGATTCTTGCATAAATAAAATAAATAAATAATTATAATTGCATAAGTTGATATAAAATACTATGCAATAGCTTTACCGCGGCAGTCCCCGAGTGACACATGTCTTTTTTTTTATCTCTCCGCTTTCTGCCTTGTTGGGCCAAGATGGATGGTGCTTTGAGCTCTACCATGATCCGGCGAGGGATGGTCCCGGGGAAATCGGGGCCCTGGGGAGCATTAGGACCGCGGTATCTTGAACTTCTTTTTTAAAATATGTTTTTATTCATTTTATGTATAATTAGTTAAAGTTTAGTTTCAAAATACCAAGCGTATGAAGTAGCGGGCAAAAGCTAGTATTATGATAAAATGCATGCCATAAACATCAAGTATGCATACATCTCATCCAATATTAATGTATAGCATGGTCATAAATCATGACGTCATCAAACATAATCCACAAGATGACAGCAGATCGTAATTTAACTTCACAACGAATATAACTCTGATTAAGAACGATGTCTTGTTACTGTAACCTTGCTTCTGGAAAATTGCGGATAATCTATACCTACTTAATATTATAAAGCTGAAGAGTTTGTTTGTTTGAACGCGCTAATCTCAGGAACCACTGGTCCGATTAGAAATTTTTTTTCAGTGTTGAATAGCACAGTTATCGAGGAAGGCTAGAGGCTATATAACATTACGCTGTGACCAATAGGAGCAGAACCATTGTAAAATATTTTGCAAAAACGGGAAAGAATGTCTAAATTACATGCGTACCTACAGATTTGCGGGCAACAGCCAGTATGTAATAATTAAGGCAAACAGATCGCGTCGTTGGTCGGTGTCACAGACTAGCTAGAGTCGTTAATTTAAAGCACATAATTGTAAAAACACATCAGTGTCTGAATAATAGCTTATTTTATTTTATTTATTATATAATAAAATATTTAAAGACATGTATTATTATGTAGGGTTATATAAATAAGATTCCTGCACGAAACAATCATCTGTGTGATATTTATAATTGTCATACAAATGTTTGTGCTGCGTCTGTGTATTTACTGTGTTTTATAAGTATGTATTTACAAAAGAAAATTTGTTTATGTAGTATATCCGTATTCTGGTACCCATAACACAAGCATATAGGCTTAGCTTGGGACCAGAGGACGTTGTGTGAAATATCCATGACTATTTATTTATTTATGAATATTTAAGTGACAAAATATTTTTTTATTCGTTCGCGGCTAGAAAAATATATTTAGATAATTGATTTTCTGAAAGAAAAATCTCCTTTTTATAACCAAAATCATAGTTACCACGTTTTGAAAAGATATTGCCTGAGTTATGTACATTATTGTACGTTGTTAATTAGTCAAGTTATACAATGTTTTTACACAAACCACCAAGTTTCGCGGTATACTTGGCAAACAGGTGTGCTATTTTCTAATTAACACTTTCAACAACTTTTTTATATCACTTTTATTAAAAAATAAATAAAGAACCAGCCAAGCAATAGTGAGGATCGCTCACGAAGGGTTCAGTATCATCATTATACATTATATTATTCGACGAGTTTCGTGGTTGAGTGGTTTATGTAACGCACTGCCGATCACGAGGTCGCGGGTTCCCGCCTCGGATAATCATTTGTGTGATGTTTATAAATGTCATACAAATGTTTGTCCTGCGTCTGGGTGTTTACTATGTATTATAAGTAATGTATTTACAAAAGAAAAGTAGTATACTAGACCAGTGCCGATAATTTTTAAAACAAAAAAAATAGTAGGATGAAACCCATTAGAAAAGGAGGAGAATATTATAAAAATGAAAGGAAAAATAATTTACGGGCGATCTGAGGTTGGGAAGGGGCTTGGGGGGGTTGGTTGATTTAACTTAACGTAACATATAACCTTAAGATTAAAATTCAATGATATTTTAGTGCATTTTCTGAAAAGATTTTCTATAGTAACATTTTTTTTTATCATCGGAAAGTAGAGATTGCAACGAACAGAAAGCATACCAACTTTTTGAAAAAAGCTGATATTTTGACAGGTGAATTTTCGATTAAATATTTATTTATTTTTTATTATCTCTCTCGTCATATTAACTCCAAATAACACCAAATAACGGGACTCCAAACAATGGGATTAGGGCAGGAGAATGATAAGTTTTTTTGCTGTGACAGCAACTAAGATACACAAACTGGGACATTTTAAGCGCTCTAGCTATCGTTGCACACATGAACGTAGTAATAAAATCCCGTTTTATATTTTGTTATGAAACCCTAAAAACCAGCCAAGTACTAGTTGGAACGAAGGATTCCATATCATTATAATCGCAAAATATCTGTCATCATAATAATATTATGTCGTAATAGAAAAAAAGAGGTCCACTTTGTTACGGACCCCTAAAAACAAAATAAAATAAAGATGCAACTCGCGTACGAATTGATTACCAACGGTTCAAGTTTATACGTAACGAACACTCTGAATACTTGAGTAAGTCATGGTTTAAAATTCAACGTAGCCAAGTACTTACTCCCTTCGTGTGGTAAGGGTTTTTAGGGTTCCGTACCAAGACATAAAAGCGGGACCCTATCACTAAGACTTCGCTCTACATCCGTCTGTGACCAGGCTTTATCTTTAGAACGGTGATAGTAAGAGAGCTGGTCAAGTACGAGTTGGCCTCGTTTAAAAAGGATTTTGTATTTCATAACATAATTATTTGACCTATTTCCAATTTCAAATAACGGGATAACGACAGGAGAATGATAATAATTAGTTTGTATAGCATTCTAAACTGAGTAATTTTAAGCTCTCCAGCTATTACTGTTCCACAGATACAGTCTAAGGACAGACAGATGGACAGCAAAGTCTTAATAACAGAGTCCCGTTATACTTTTAAGTATGGATCCCTAAAATGGATATAATATAACTACAATCATAGTAGAAATAGCAAACTGTTTGAGAAGTTACTGCAAATTGTTTGCAGTCACAGAATGTGCTTCGCTAAATGAAAAGTTGTTACTACGGAGGAAGTAATCGCAAACCTGCGAGACAAAACTCTTTGTCACATCATTTAAAATGAAACTCAGAAACTTACTGTAATCTAGTTATGTTCCAACTTTATACGCGTAGAATATAGAAACCAACGCGCAACAGCTGGTAATTAATAATTTATAGAATTTGCGTGTTAGTTAAAACTGCACCCTTAAAAATCTCCATGAAATAATTGGATAGTTGGGAATAAAAGTTTTTTCAATTAATGCTCAAAATTGGTTGAATCGTGTGCAGTTCCGTTTTTTCTTTACGTTCTATTTATTTTAATGAACATTGTTACTTTATATTAGTACGTGCGGTGACGGATTAAGAATACAAGTGTCATCACCCCTTTTCCTTCTCAGGGTGCTGTAAAAGTCAGTTAAGGGATATTTTACACAGATAACATCCTCTGCGGGAGACGGAACACTCGAAACTAAACTGTATGCCAACACGCCTGGGGCCCAACTCTGCTATTACAATATTGTCCTAATCATCAGTCATTGATTTCATAATGGCGAATTTTACCAAGTTTGTCAGTCTACTACCTATAAGTTTTTTGTCATAATGACGCCATTAAGGCGTTATAATGGCGTCATTATGACACCAAACTTGATAAAATTCGCCATTCTGCAATCAGTGACTAGTGACATTATGACTGGTACTTGGTCGTCGTAGGTCCGTGATAACGAATCTAAAGTCAAAGTCAAAAACTTTTATTTCAAGTTGGCATGTTTTACAAGCTCTTTTGAAACATCAGAAACTAGGTGTCTGTTCCAAACGCGAATCCTATGGACTTCTCCATAGGATTCGCGTTTGGAACAGACACCTAGTTTCTGACAGACAAGAAACTCCATGGATTTTTTTTTCTATTTTCTTCATACTTTTTTTTTTCAATATAATTTTACATTGTTGGAGGGGTGTGAGGATGATGCCGATTAAATAAATTGAAGTAGGTAATGTCAATTACAATCTTATTATTATGATAGGTATATTTTGCTAGCCAAAGGTCATCAAATGTAACATTTAGTAGCCATATTATTTAGTAAATATATTATGTTGCTTCATATATTTTTATTAATCAAAGAAAATTACGTCATTTCGGAAATATGAACAAGAATAATGTATAATGGAGAATCATTTATAGTTCGTTATATGATTATATTGGGCTTATATTATGTTAATTGAATAGCTTGTAAGTGGATTAGACGTAATTATTATTTTTTATAAATAAAAATTCAATATTAATGTCTGCATATAAGTGTAGCGTTTAAGTTAAGTGCTACAAAGCATTGAAATTTGTCTGACGTGATGTGGCGTGATGCATCAGAAATGTGCCGTATCATGCCGTTATAACCAAACACATCGGAGAAATGTAGTCATACCCACTAGCGTTTGGGTGTGATTGAGAAAGAAATATTTCTTTCTTTCTTTTTTTTTAAACTTCAAAATTGTACTACGTATTCCTGGCACCCAAAAAATAAAGCTGAGTTCACATTTTCGGACGTGATATGACGTTTTGCATCAGATGGAGAACCGTTTTCTTATATGTATCTAGCTGATGCCTTAATATACAACAAACCTTAATAGATTATACAAAAAGCCATCCTCTTGAACCATAGAGTGGTTCAAGAGGATGGCATTTTTTTAAAAAACCGCATCTAAATCCGTTGCGTAATTTTGAAGCTCACGTCATAGGGACATACATACAAAAATAACTACTTTGTTTTATAATAAGTAAAGATTATGATTGCGTGTATATTTTGTTATGATGTCTTATGCAAAATATATGTACATGATGCCTTTCTGATGCTACACGTCACATGAGACAAAACTGGAACCGACTTTAGAGTAATTCTGCTTTAAATTAAATTACCCTGCGTTTGGATATTAGTGTTTTCGTATTCAATTATAGCTCATGGGTGATTTATTGACATTGAATTAAAAATTCCACTGCAATTTGAAATATTTCTTTTGAATTAAATTCATTGAACATTCAGTGAGCAGGAAATGAAGCCGTGGAGAATATAAACAAGAAAAAGGCAAGAAATAATGAGGTAAAGCCGAAATGAGAGGCTGGAAGAAAATATCTTAGGTATTGTTGCATTAAGGGCCCACTAACGAGCACCTTGGATGACAAAAAGAACTCAGTGAAGGAAACAATGTAAAGTGAATTGGAAAATTTAAAATTTATATTTTAAGAAATTCGTCGATAGGTAATGACTTCTTTTTTTAATTTGTACTAGACGTTGCCCGCGGCTTAGTACGCATGGAATTTAGAAAATTGTCCCCTGTTTTTGCAACATTTTTCATTGATACTTCGCTCCTATTCCCAGCGTGATATTATATAGCCTATAGGTTACCTTGATATTGTACTATCCAACACTAAAAGGATTTTCAACTGACATACAAAAGAAGGAGGAGTTTTCAATTCGTCTGTATGTTTTTTGTTACCTATAACTTTTGACGAACGAATCGATTTTAATGATTATTTTTATTAGAAAGCTGGTGGTCCCCGTGTGGTCCCATTGGCGCCAAGTCAGGTCAGGTGTGATGGTTTATCTCCTGAGAAATGTTTATCTCCTGAGAAATCGAGGGAACCCCTCAAATTTCAAAGGCATATGGAGTCAGTTGACATGTTTTTTTAAATACTCATTCAAATCGGACCAACGATGCCTGAGATTAATGCGTTCAAACAAACAAACTCTTCAGCTTTTTTATATTAGCATAGAGTACAGATTTATGAGCGGATTTCATTCATTCATTACATCAAAGTACTATTTAGTTTTGTAAGGGTACCTAAGTATTATAAATGAAAAATACTGAAACACAATTTCTTTCTATGAGACTAAAAACTGTAAAGCGCCACCTGTCTGTCACGTTTACCGCACGCACTTACTCCCATCATTTATCCTAACGTGCCAAAATAAGTAGAACTATAAAAATCTTTATTTATTATAAAACAAAGTCCCTATGTGAGCTTATATTATGAAAACTACACAACTGATTTTGATGCGGTTTTATTTAATACATAGAATAGTTCAAAAAGATGGCTTTTTTGTATATTTTTTTTAGGGTTTCCTAAGTACCAGAAAGCAAATAGTTAAATTACAATAGCTCCAACATCCAGGAAAAAAGTCTTATTTCGTTATTTGTAATGTATATTAAATAAATAAATCAATATTCATGGACATTTCACACAACGTCCTCTGGTCCCAAGCTAAGCTTATTATGCTTGTGTTATGGGTACCAGAATACGGATAGAATACATAAACTACTTTTATTTTGTAAATACATACTTTTAATACATATAAACACCCAAACGCAGTACAAATATTTATATGACAATTATAAATATCACACAAATGATTGACCCGAGCGGGAATCGAACCCGCGACCTCGTGAACGACAGTCCGTTACACGAGCCACTCGATCACGAGGCCCGTCAAAATATTTTTATTTGAGAACATAAACTGCGCTAAAAGCTCCTCCGCCACATAGTAAAGCTCCTAAAGTACCGATTTCTTCATTACTATGGGCTCGAGTAAGGCCCATTTATTTACCAAAATGTTTTTACGTGTAATTATAGTTTATGAGCTTAGTAATTATGTTTGTCGAGACTCATTTGTGGGTTCACCTTTAATTATTTTCTTATATTAAAACCAACTAGTGTTGAATATACAGCCTATTATTAATTTATAAATTTTTGCAATTGACTTGCTATGCTTTTACTAAATAAACTAAATTATAATCCCGCTAATGGTTACCATTTTTTCCACTATAATTTAGTTTATTTAGTAAAAGCATAGCAAGTCAATTGCAAAAATTAATATTTTAATGTAGAAATACATGTACAGTCATTATTTCGGTCCAATTGTGTTCTGTAAAGATTTTAATGAAACTTTACAGCTTAGATAGCTGTAAAGTTGCAGTCTAATAGAAGAAAAAATATGCTAAAGATATTACCTATTGTTGCGCTAAACGAATTTATTTGACAAAGACCAGCAGTCAGTATGGAAAACCGTCGGGGTGAATCCGTAGACGTTAGTTAGTATTGTAATAAATATGAAACACAATAACAAGAACGTTAGATTCATGTAGATCCTTATTTAGATTAGAATTGGTTTTAATAGCTTTAGATAAATTAGACCAGATTGTATTAACAGTTAACTGTGATATGTGCATACTAACATCCTGGATGTTGCACATAATGAATCGACGGAGAGACACGGAAGTCTCTGTAATACTGTATTACCATACAGAAGACTTTATGTGCCTGTGAAATTTGAGGGTTTTCCTCGATTTCTCAGCAGATAACCATCAGATCCTGACCTAGTATTGATGGGATCACACGGAAACCACTAGCTTTCAAATAAAAAAAGAATCATTAAAATCGCGTCGTCCAGTTAAAAGTTATGAGGTAACAAATATAATAATTTATTTAGTTCAAAAACTAAAAAAACACGCTTGGAATTACTAAATGTTTTTTTTACATTATTGCATTGTCATCGGTCCTTAATATGTGTGCAAAATTTCAGATCTATCCGACTAGTGCATGTTTGTTAAAATCAGTTTCAAAAATTATTTTATTATTATTATTGTAGACGAATATGAACGAATTGAGAACCTCCTCTGTTTTTAAAAAAAAGGAAAGGTAATACAGTTAGTTAGCTTGCCGCAAAAAGTCGAAGTATTTCCTCGTCATAAGATCAAAGAAAGCAACTGACAGCTACAATTCAGATAAAATCGATTGATACTTGAATGAGATCTCAATACAATATTTAAATAGATCCAAAGGTTTGCCATTTACTTTGGTAACACAAAGGGTTGTATTGTCTCAAGTACTTCAATCTCAATCTTTGTACCATTGTAGCGTTATTTGATCGGAACAACTCCACTCTTTGTAAGGCCAATTGGTTTTTTAACGATGTCAAGGTATACTACAGGAAAATTCTTTCCTTAATATTTATCACTAACTATTACCTGCGACTGCGTACGAGTGGGGTTAAGAACATTTTTCTCGTTTTTGCAACATTTTTCACAAATGCTTCGCTCCTATTAGTCGCAGCGTAATGTTATAATAGCCTATAACCTTCCTCGATAAATGGACTATCTAATACAAAAAGATTTTTTCAATTCAAAACAGTAGTTTCTGAGATTAACGCGTTCACACAAACAAACAAATTCTTCAGCTTTATAATATTTGTATAGATTACATACTCGTAGTTAGGGTTATACTTTATTTTTTAAACGACTTCCATGATGAGATGGAAACTTCATGGTTACTCTCAGCAAGGTAAATTAGGAACCTATTACTGTGACTAAGACTTCCAACTATCCATCTGTCTGTCACCTGGAATTGTAACATCTATACAAAAGAAAATAAATTTTTATAGGTTTTTGATGACGCTATACCAACAAATATAAAAAAAATCAGAATATATTTTAAGGAGTTCTGATAAAACAATTTTTTTTTACGTATTTTAATGTTGTACTTATGATGATGATGATGATAGGTACAGACAACTCGTTCTTGATGGTATTTTTGTCCGATTTCTGCAAAGGTGATTCTACGAGAGGAGTTTAAAAAAAAATTATGGGGCTGATTTATCTCAAAAAACTATTTTTCCAAACTCTATCTATACTTATAATAAATCTGTAGAGAGGTCAAATCTGTACATGAAATATATTTTCAAAATAACGATCAGGGTGTGATTAGTGATCGATACTGATGCCAAAAATGCAATCAGTAAAATTTTTGTCTGTCTGTCTGTCTGTCTGTCTGTCCGTCTGTATGTTCCTTATAGAAACAAAAACTACTCGACGAATTTTAACGAAACTTGGTACAATTATTCTTCATACTCCTGGGCAGGTTATAGTATACTTTTCATCACGCTACAATCAATAGGAGCAGAGTAGTGAAGGGAAATGTTGGGAAAACGGGAAAAGGTGCTCCATTTTTTAAGCTTCCGTCGCGTGTGCAGCCTTAATGGTTAAAGTTACATAGAAATCATGCATGACGGAAATATTCTACATAAAATTGTCTAAAAAATATCCCGAAACAGCATATATCTATATTTTATGGTTGACTCACAATAACACGTGTAACTCCTGATAGCTTAGCAGTTCGTTCATTCTGATTATACTCGTATTTGTTTACTCTTACGTTTATAATACTCTCACTCAAGCAGTAGTTAAAAATGTTGCAAAAACGGGGAAAATTTCCTAAATTCTACGCGGACGGAGTCGAGGGCAACAGCTAATAAGGTAATAATTTAGAATTATATAATGGCTTTGAAAAATATTTAGATATCTAAATATTTTTCAAAGCCATTATATAATTCTGTCACAGCGATCATATTATTTTTCTGTAGAATTCTGAAATTGCCTCCTTTTATCGCCTTCACGGACGAATCCACTTCAAATGCGTCCTGTAAACGCTATTTCTCGAGTGAAACATAAAGGTTTAAACCCACTGCGGCGTAAGTATTTCCTAACATTTGTAAGAAATTTTATTATTATTTGATTTTTCTTTATTTGTTCTTTAATATAGACTAAACTAAATAATAAATTGAAGATAAGATACAATAGAATAAATATGCAAAAATACAAGCTCATCGCAAACTTGAGTAGATTATTAAGTAATCCACTGCAATTAACGAAAAAAAAAACGATCTATGATATTAGTTAAATGCCTGGCTTGCTCGGTTATTGGTAAGTTATTGCAATCAAGAAGCCACGGGCAGCTCTATTGCAAAAAGGAAGAATAGATGATTAGCGATTGAAAATACTATTACTTTATTTCTGAACTTTAATATCCTGAAATCACTGTTTTGTAAATGTCGTAGAATAAGTAAATATTTACATACATTTTTCGTAACTCCCCCTCGACCCAAATAAAACATAAAGCTTGTTATACCTTTTTTTTATTAAATATACACAATATAATTACAACAAGCTCGGATGCAGTAAAATATATTTGCTATGTGTGTTCCTGATTGCTCTATGTAGGAATCGGATACCTACACGTTCTTGTAGTTACCATATTTCAACAAATAACATTATCGTATATGATACGATTACTTACGACGGACTGCCGTTCACGAAGACTGGGGTTCAATTCCCGCTCGGTATAATTGTTTGTGCGATATTTATAAATGTCATACAAAGGTTTGTACTGCGTCTGGGTGTTTTTATGTAATAAAAGTTTGTATTTACTAAAGAAAAGTAGTATATGTAGTATATCCGTATTCTGATACCCATAACACAAGCATATAAGCTTAGCTTGGGACCAGAGGACGTTGTGTGAAATGTCCATGAAAATTTATTTATTTATTATCTACATTGTAACTCTCGGGGAACACAGACATGCATAAAATAACATTCTGAATCAAGTCACCATGGAGTAAAAATTCGCGTTCGATACACACTGCATAGGTACGCTGCAGTGATTTTGAACCTTTACGTTTAGGTTGAGCGGAAATGCTCAGCCTTACAGGAAATAGGAGAAAATGCCAAATGCAATGCAACAGTATTTCTCATTGCTTTTAGTTACCATTGTAGTTTGTTAGTCTCATTGTGTCTCCTCTTCATGTCATTGTTTATATTGATTTAATTGTACAGACTTGGTTTTTAGGGTTCCGTTCCAAAAGGTACAACGAGACCCTTTTACTGTGAGTTCGCTGTCCATCCGTCGGTTATAAGAGGGCACGATAACAAATTATGCTCGGGAACAGGGATATGAATACCTAAAGCAAATACAATACAATGCTCTGCAATTACGATTATTATCATGAAATTATTAAACTCTAATGAATACTGTACTTACCTTTTAATCTACTTGGGATGAATGTCCAACCATGTTGGTATGGCGGAACTTTTGTCACATAGCAGCTCATAATAAGGTTTTTATTCTTATTCTCACTATTGGAGCACCTCTATGATGAAACACGCACACAATCAAACATAACACTTACACTATCTAAGTTCAAACATTTGTTAATTTAATATTTTCTAACACTTGCGCGACTCATCTGTTTAAATAAAACTACTTTTTACGGATTTAGACGCGTATATTTGTTTTAAATTTTGGCCCGACGTTTCGGAGACTTTGCAGTCACCATGGTCACGGGTGAGTCTCCGAAACGTCGGGCCAAAATTTAAAACAAATATACGCGTCTAAATCCGTAAAAAGTAGTTTTATTTGTTAATTTGTTTTATTTTTTTTTGCCGACCGATTACAAGTGTTTAACGTCATGCCTATTACGTAGTGAGGTGCGCGTGCGTCACTCTCTGCGTATCGCAATGTTAGTGATGTTTTTTTTTTTTTTTTTTTTTTTTTAATCTAACTTACAAACTAGAATTAGGGGTTTTTGACCATATGGACATGTCAACCCCATTGTATCATATCATATGAAATATATATTATTATTTAATCTAACTAAATCTAAAATTGTTTTTCTAACAAAATAAAATGATAAACTAATCAACTAGTGTCATCATGATATTGTCCACAAGCAATAACTTTGAAAATTGTATAGCTATAGCAGAATTTGGACGGGACATTATATCTTGGATTAGGCCAACATCAAATTTATTTAAATTGAACTTGCGGAACAACAACTCCCTTTCATTTTTATTCCGCAAACAATCCATCAGAAGGTGTTGAACGTCCTCAATCACATGACACAAATTACAATTTGGAGAGTCGGTCTTTCTCATAAGAAAAGCAAACTTTGCAGAAGGATAGTGTCCAGATCGTATTCTTAATGCTAACTTTACATACGTTCTATTTAAATTACGATCGTCAAACCAAAGGGAATGAGGAGGTTGATGTTGTATTGTTTTGTACCAAATACCTTTTGTTACGGATTTTGCCTCAAAATAGTCTTTCCAAATATTAAAACAGGTAACTTTGAATTTAGGAATTAAATCTTGGTAATCTGATAAAATTAATAACTCGTGGCCTTCTATCGCTGCTAATTTTGAAATACGATCTGCCTCCTCATTACCGTGCAATCCGATATGTGCAGGAACCCACTGCAACCTCCACACAATGCCCTGTGTATTCATTTTGTGAATCAAACTGATTATGTCATAAGCTATCGATGCACCTCTGATACCAGAGATACACCGAGCTATGTGTTGCAAACCACTTTTACTGTCTGAAAAAACTACTACGTTGTTAAGATTATTACCAATAGCATACGACAATGCCCGGAAGATTGCAATGAGTTCCAGCGTCATAATTGACATTTCTGCATTAATTTTAAAGCTAAGTGTAAGTTTAACATTACTGTAGTACAATCCGACTCCCAGCCCTTGAGAACTCTTTGATCCATCAGTGTAGAATTGATTCCAACCATCATATTTGGTGTGTAATTCCATTATAACATTATTCAGTAGGACATTAGGATCAAAGAATTTTTTACCCATATTTACACAATTAAGATCAATTCTAATACTATTAATATTAACAGCCGACAGCCAGATATCTAAACTAAACATTTTGAGAACAGAAAATGTCGAAATCTCACATTGTTTGATATCATTGTAAGTTATAACTAATAGGGGCTTCTTTTTATTATCCCAATATCTAGTATTACTAAAACTATCTAGCTCACCTATATTGTTAACTGTTATAATATCAAGCCAGGAAATGCCTCGTAATACAAATTTATAAGCTAAATATTTTCTTCTTAAATCTAGTGGTACAATAATTAGTTCAGACTCCATCACATGAATTGGGGTACTTTTAATAAATCCTCCAACAATTCGCAAAGCCTGATTTTGTAATTTATCTAACTTGTCAATATGTGAGTTACCTGCACAGTCATACAAAAAGCTACCATAATCGATTCTGCTCCTAATTAAAGAAATATATAACTTCCGTAAATGTTTAGTGTGTATGCCCCAGGAGCTACCAGCTAATAGTTTTAAAGTATTAAGAAATTTAGAACATTTTATTATTGTTTCATTAATGTGTTTTCCCCATCGTAAGCTTTCATACAACCACATGCCCAAATATTTAATACATTTCAATCTAGCCAAATTTTGCATATTTGTCGTCAAGCTCGGGGAATATCGTCTGTGACCTCTGCTAAATAGACAGTAACAGGATTTGCTAGCAGACAAAGTTAATCCAAGCTTACCTAACGATGTTGTTATTGCTTCGAGAGCATGTTGCATCACTATTTCAGATGTTTTAATATTTTTGTGACTAACAAATAAAACGAAATCATCTGCATACTGTGAGATTGATATATTCTGAATTTGATGGCAAATACTGTTCGTTATTAAATTAAATAATAACGGAGATAATGGGTCTCCCTGTGCTAATCCTCTGTTTGTCCATCTAGTAAATGTAGGTTCATCACCTTCAGATTTAATGCTAAGATATCTTTCACTGAGAAAGCACCACAAATATCTACATAGCTTCCTTCCTATTTTGAGATCATCTAAAATTTTCATTGCGACATCTATTGAAATATTATTATATGCATTTTCGATATCGAGAAAACAGGCTAATGTGGGCTCATTTTTAGAGAAACCAATCTGAATATATGAAACAAGACGAGATAGAGAATCTAAACAGGATTGTGACTTCCTAAAACCGACTGCATGTTTAGAAAGAAGTTTATTTTTTTCAACAAACCACTCTAAACGCTTAAAAAGTAATAAATGAAATATTTTACAGATACATGAAATAAGGGATATGGGTCGGAATTTCACTTCATTGCCAGTATTAGCATTAGCTTTTGGTACAGGGATTATTTTAATATTTCGCCATTGTAGAGGAATGACTCCAAACTGGAATATATTATTAAAAAATTGAAGCAAAAAGCACTTAGCCGAGTCAGGCAAATGGTAGATCATTGAATAGGTTATGCCATCTTCACCAGGGGCTGTATCTTTTCTCTTGAGACAATTTTTAAGTTCTTCCATAGAAAAATCTGCTTCCAAGGACAAATTCTTAGACATAAATGTAGGCATTTCATTGTTAACAAAATCTGGTGTAAGTGAATTTAGCAGTTCGCTTTGTTTCTCTAAAGAACAATACGTACGTCTTTGTTTGATTCCTTTCATCCATTTCATACGACGCCATAGGTCAGAATGTGTAGTTACTTCATCAATTGAACTGCAGAAATTTTGCCAACTCAAATATTTTGCTTTACGAATTAATATGTGAGATTCCTGGGTATATTTCTCTAAAAGAAATAAATTTTGAGGTGTCGGGTTACGACGAAAATTACGTAAAGCCAGTCTTCGTTGGGCTACTACCTTTGATAGTTCTGGTGTCCAATATTCTTTTGGCATAAATTTTCCAGTGGGTTTATTATAGTACTTAATGTATGGGATATGTTTATGACTAGATTGATGGATTAGATTAATGAATAAATTATACATTACTTGAATATTATTAGCACCGTCACAATAAATCATAGGACTTTTATCAATAAATTGCCGATATGCCGACCAGTTGGCCTTCTTAAAATTAAATTTCTCAAACATAGGAAATTCATTCGAAATGCTAGCTGATATTTTAACTATAAGGTGGTCACTACCCAAGTTTTCATTTAAAACTTGCCAGGATAAATTAATAGCTATATCTGAGGAGGCAAAAGAGATATCTCGTAATGTTTGTTGTAAATGTCTATTAACCAACTTCACGAGTGTGGCTGAACAATTATTGAGCGAAATAAACCCATTATCAAGTGCCGAATTCATAATTTGTATGCCTCTTGAATCTGTTTTTACGGACCAATTACTATGACGCCCATTAAAGTCCCCAACAATCAAGGTTTTTCTAGTCAATGACGAGAAAAGTATATCCCAATCGGATGCAATAGTACGCACTGATGATGGGCAGTAAACAGAAAATATGTATTCTAAATACTTACAATTACTGAGCTTGACACACAAAACCTCAATCCCTGAATTATTACTACAAAAATTGTGAACATGTGATTGGATAGATTTATGCACTATTATAGCCACCCCTCCATATGAGTCCAACCTATCCAATCGATAGATATTATAGCCATTTATATGTAACGGTTTATCTCTTTGAAGCCATGTCTCGCTAACTACTGCAATATGAATGTTTTCTCGGTATAGCAAATCCACAAATGTTATTACTTTCGGACAAATGCTTTGGGCATTCCATTGAAGTATATTTATTTTAATGTCTTTAGAGGTGTTACCCATTTAAGTAGCTAAAAATTCGTTCCAAAACATCACCGTTAAAAATAATATTACTGAAAAATTTGGTCAGCTCTTGTGTGACAACCTTTAACACTGAGATACTTTTTTCTTCCCATGTCGCTTCTGACATTAAAATATTTTTAATTGTTATCCATATTTTCCTAAATTCAAATTTATATGACGATTGTTCATCCTTTTTTCTATTTTTATCTTCGTTCTGTAAAGTTTCTGCCTCTATTTCTTTAGGTTGTTCACTAACATCGCTATTTCTTTTTTGTTTCTTCTGCTTATTTTTTCTTTCTGGTAATTTTGGTTCAGAACTCGTGGGTATTTCACTCTCCACCGAGTTTTCGTTAGCATAGTTACTTTCATCCTTGTCTCTTTGTAGAACTAAGCCCTGAACGGTCTTGTCACGGTAAGACATACCATTACTTAGACTTTGACTGGATTGAAAATTAGATGACATGTTTTGCGTTGTATTTGAATTATTTTCTTTTTGCTTCATTTCATAGAATAATTTTAATGCATTGCGATAGGTCACTTGTTCTTTGCTCATTATCTCTCTAACTGTTTTCTCTTTTATGTAAACCGAACATGTTTTATTTAGAACCAAATGATCACCTTTACAATTCAAGCATTTAAACTGTGTAATATCACAATTATCGTGTTGATCCCCACATTTGGGGCACAACATTTTTTTGATAGGACAGTATTTTAAAAAATGTCCAAACCGCCAGCAGCCTCTGCACTGAGTTACTGGAAAAATATATGACTCAACTTTGAATCGACAATCATATGCGTATATATAAGGTGGCATTACATTTTTAAAACCAATTCTTATAGATTCGCTATCAACCCACTTTCCTTCCGCATCTAATCTCTTCAATCTTTTAACAGATACTACTTCTGAAGGTGATTCAAACATTTTTATAAGTTCGTCCTCACGTTAGTGATGTTCACGATACCCATTCTTGTATCGATTTGTTGTGAGGGCGGTGTCATTCTTCTTTTGTGTATTTAATTGATTTAATTGATGTGTTAAATGATATAAATTATGGGCACATCACACTTTGTTGATTTTATATTATTTCATTAATTTATATTATTATTATTTTATTGTTTTTTAATTATTATTGTTTTTAATGATTATTGATTTCTAATTATTATTGTTTTTTAATTATAATTGTTAATTTTTTTTTTTTTTTTTAATTGCTATGTTAATGTATCCTGTGATTGTAACTTGACAGCATGCACTTAACTCTTTTTGTGTATTACTACTTCTTCTTATATTTTTTCGTTTTGCTTTATTTATCTGCATCAATTAAAGGCAGTCGCTAATGAGCGTCACCTGTTGCAGATTAGGACGTTGGAGAATTTCAGCGTTGTGATTTCTAAATGCTGTCACAACATATGCTGACCAATGCTCCTTTTGTCTCCCATTTTGCATACACATAACGCAGTTTTATACAATTATTACAAATTGTAATAATTGTATAAAAACTGCGTTATGTATACATACTACATTTTCTGTATAATATTTTGGAGAGGCAATAAAATATTTCTTTCTTTCTTTCAAATACCTAAATTACGAGTGTTGCCCTCTTAATATGTCTGCAACATTTTATTATCAATACGACTATTGCCAGTGCGTGAACAATTCAAAGATTCCGTTACTTAGATATATAGATAAGAAAAGAAAGTGTGTTAATAAATGCTTATTATGGCAATACCATAGAATTAGGGTAATACCAAAAATTTTAAGTTCATCGACGGATTGGACAATTACCATCAATATACAAGATTCAATATGAAACATGCTGCATATATTTATAATATATCGCTTGGCTTCATGCCAAACCCTATAGGGATAGACAGAACATATAAATAATGTTGTTATAGTGAAAAATTATTCATAAGTTTATGGTTTTCCTGTACTTACATTATCATGTATAATTTTCCAATCACTTATGTGTCAAATATTTTCTTGTTATGGAAATTGTTTCTTATAAATAAGTTTTCTTTGCAAAATTTGAATACTTCTAAGATTCCATAAATATTATTCGAAAGTAAGGTTAGTTGAAACCCTTGGAGATAAAGCTGTAGGAGGAAAAACAGCCTGATAAACGACAGAGTAACGGATGGATAGATGGACTAAAGCTTTATTGAGGAAGGCTTAGGCTATCTAACATCAAGCTGGGATGAATAGGAGCGAAGAGTTAGTGAAATATGTTACAATAACAAGGATTTTTTTCTGAATTCCACGTGTACAAAGTCATGGGCGACAACTAGTACAATATACGAATAGTAACTCCATGGCCATCCTATATTTTGACGGGCTTCGTGGCGTAGTGGTTCATGTACTTGGCTGCCGTTCACAAAGTCGTGGGTTCGATTCCCGCTTGGGACAATCATTTGTGTGATGTCCATAAAGGTCATACAAATGTTTGTACTACGTCTGGGTGTTTTCTATGTATTATAAGTATGTATTTACAAAAGAAAAGTAGTTTAAGTATTATAACCGTATTCTGGTATCCATAACACAAGCATATAAGCTTAGCTTGGGACCAGAGCACGTTGTGTGAAATGTCCATGAATATTTATTTATTATATTTATTTATTATATATTAAGATATATTAAGACTAATGTTTGTAGTGAAGTAGGTAGGTATATAAAAATGATATTATTTTGAAAACACGTTTCACATTCTTTTGAAATCGAAACAGAACTAAAAAGTACCATGAAAGCCGAAGTGCAAGTCACTATTTTTAAGCTGTTAGTGACAGCAATGAGAAAATGGCAGGGGCCTTGCTGTTCGCTAGGACAATATACATTGACAACTGACAGCAATGTCTTAGAATGAGAAGATTTGGATACGGTAAAGATTATTTTTTATTACACTACAAACTGTTGCCCGCGATTTCTTACGCTTTTTTCCCCGTCTTTGCAACATTTTTGACGTGACAACGTCTTATAATTCGATAGAGCCGGCTGCACTCACGAAAAAACATGACTCATGCGGCGTTACCTCGCTCTGAGGCGTTCCATGTAAGGCTTGAAGTGCAAGCGTCTCGCTATCACTTGTCTCGCTTGCACGTTCTTTCATCATTAAAATGAATAGCATCGGTCCGCTAGTGCAGCGATTGTAGGTTATGCTATAATTGACAAAATTAAAACAATTAACACGTTGTCACGTTCAACTATCGTCAGTAAACTGAATTTACAGACAACCAATAATTTTTTTTCACTAATGCTTCGCTCCTATTGATTGCAGCGTGATTTTATATAGCCAATAGCTTTCCTCGATAAATGTTCTATTCAATACTGAAAGAATTATTCCAATCGGGCCAGTAGTTCTTAAGATAAGTGCGTTAAAAATAAAACAAACTCTTTATTTTCATTACATTCAATTTAGTAGTTACTGCATGATAGAGACTAACAAACAAAATTTGATATACACAAATCTTCTCATATAAAAATTAATTGCTGTTTGTTCGCCTCGCTAAAACTCGAGAACATCTGGGCCGATTTTTGTGATTTTAATCTTGAAAAATTCGTAAAAGTCCAGGGAAGGTTCAAGCCGTGATAAAATATATGGGGATCTAAAATTCCACGCGTACAGAATAGCGGCTATCAGCTAGTATAAATAATTTTAATATTTTGTATAGCAAAGTGTCGCTGATTCCAGTGACCGGAACGTCGGCCTATACTTCGTTCAACGTATTAGCATTGCCATCCAACGTGGCAAGCCTGTCAGCTGTTTGGGCACTTTGCCAGTTAATATTGGACGGCTACTTCGATGCCTAAATTTTCTTTCTTATTATGCCCGTGATAGTTATTAATGTAATAATATATTAGGCATTTAATTTGAGTGTAGGGAAAACTTGTTTAAGGATTTCCTACCATAATGAAAGATATTACTGAGCCCTCACTGTCCGTTCGTTCGTCTGTCACCAGGCTATATATCTCTGGAACAGTGATAGCTGGAGAGATAAAAATTTTACAGTTTGTGTATATCTGTTGATGTTAGTAACAAACACTCGTCATCATCATTCTCCTGCCCTTATCCCGTTTGAGGTCCCGTTATTTGGTGTTAATATGAAAGATATAATAATAACGTTAGGGAACCCTTCGTGTTAGAGTCAACTCCTTGTCTGGTTCTTATTACCTACAGCACCCAAGAGGAGGAGATGGGATGGTGACACTTGTATTCTTAATCTGTCACCACACGGATCATCCATCATCACCACCACATCATCATCATCTTATTGCCTATAAAAAAATAGGTTTTTTTGATTGTAAATGTGTGCTAAAGTTCATTTCAATCGATTCAGTTCTTTTAGTGGGAATCAACAAAATACAGAATTTCTTACACATTATAGTAGACTACCTCTTGCCTGTGACTCCGTATGCGTGAAATAAAGAAAATTTTCCCCGTATTTGCAATATTTTCACGAATGCTTTTCTCCTATTGGTCGCAACGTGATGTTGTATTATAGCCTTCCTTGATAAGTGGACAAACGCAAAAATATTTTTTTCAATTTAAACCAGTAGTTGCTGAGATTAACGCGTACAAACAAACAAACAAAGAAACTCTTCAGCTTTATAATATTAGTATAGATTCATTTTGTACAAAATCAAAATTGGTGGAAAAAGTGACTGCCGCAAGCGGGATCGCTTGCGGCAATCATTAAAATAAATTCTACTGAATTTATTTTGAAAAAAATTCAAGTATTTTCCTAACCAAATTGTTCAGTAAATTTCTCAACAGTGTCGTATAAGTCACGTTTCAAATATTCATCGTTTCAAAGCACTCCTCTCTCTAAATATGCAAAGTCTGTCTCAAGATTGTGTTACTAACTTAAAAAGGCTTAAATTTACGAAAAGAAAATTTGTACGCATGAATTTAAACTTATTTGATAATACTTTTTTTACTGTACGGTATGACTATATTGTTACAACACCACATTCTCCCAGATTGAAAATCATAAAAAGTAGGTAAACAAAATTTTTGTGACAGACGATAAACTCGAAACTTTACCATATGACAGCATGACTGGTCAGTGAGTTAGTGCAGAAGAACAAATAACCTTCCAAAGAGGACGTGCGCGCCTGCGCGCCCAACAGTGGGACGTCAATGGGTTGGATTGGGAAGGAGACGCAGACACATACCTATAAGTCACTGCAAAACTTGTAGATTTTTATGTAGCAATAATCCTAACTAATTTATAAATGTGAAAACGAGCTGATGACGCTATAGAAATTTTGACGAGCTTAAGTGTTCATGTGTCGAACGAAAATATAGCGCGATTAAAAAAATAGGTACAATGCCATCTATCGACTGTCATAGTAAACTTCTTTTTGATAAGGTTTAATTTTTAAATTTCACGCGTACGAAGTCATGGACAACAGCTAATGGATTTATAAAGTGAGCTTTCGAAATGTACTCCAATTCTGATACGTTAAAAACTAACGTAATTTAACTAAAATAAAAACAACTTAGGTGTATTTTAATTAATTAGCTATTTCGTTGTACTCATTTATATTGATTAAAATCGTTATTTAATAATACACAGCTTTTATAATAAGAAAGTTTAGTTAAGGGCCTACATCAATATTATCGTCGACATGTACCTATTAACACAGCTAGGTGTAGAAAATGAAGAATTAGGGATACTTTTTTCAATCGCGTTTCTGAGTTTATGCGATCCTAGATTATATATTGAAAAAACATATACTTAAAAATTAGAGCTCTAGCCATTCAATATAAAGAAAAAATGAAAACTTCGTACGTAGAAAACTGCACGAAGCTATTTTGGTATCCTCTTAACATGACCAAATTGTATTAATGATACTTACAATTAGCATTTTTTAGATAGATAAAAGTACTTTTCACGGATTTAGACGCGTGTATTTGTTTTTAAATTTTGGCCCGACGTTTCGGAGACTTTGCAGTCATCATGGTCACGGGTGAGACCGAGCTGTAAAGTGCAAAGTCTCCGAAACGTCGTTTAAAACAAATACACGCGACTAAATCCGTAAAAAGTAGTTTCATTTAAACAAATGAGTCGCGAAAGTGTTAGAGAATATTATTTAGATAAGTTAAACTTAGTTGGGCACGTAGAATTGGCACCAAGCTCTGACCTATTAATCTAATTTTCTACATTGGTATTCGTAACACAGATACGTGAGAGCTTCCTAACTTACCAAATTGTTCTGTTAAACACTCATAAATTGTCCAAAACATCATTTTATGAGCCATTACCATCTCAATAAAGCTCATATAACTAAGTTTAAAGCATGATTTATCATTTGGTTCGTATATAAAGACAAACTATTGTCCGCAACTTCCTACGAATAGAATTAAGAAAATTTTGCCCGTTTAGCAACATTTATCACTATTGACACACTCCTATTGCTCGCAGCGTGATGTAATATGGCCTATAGCTTTCTTCAATAAATGGACTATCAAAAGAATCTGCAGTCTGTCCAGCTCAGTCTCACCCGTGACCATTATGACTGCAAAGTCTCCGAAACGTCAGGCGAAAATTTTAAACTACTTTTCACGGATTTAGACGCATGTATTTATGCGTCTAAATCCGTGAAAAGTAGTTTTATTTACACAAAATTAAATGAGTCGCGGAAGTGTTAGTGAATATTACTATCAATTTTAATTATTAACACGCTTTTATAAGTTCGGTATGTATCTATTAATGTATTCATCTATGTAACGGAATCTTTGAACGCGATTTTCACCCACTTGTAATAGTCCGATTGATTTGAAAATTTGCATACATATCAAGGCCCGATGACAATGCAATTATTTAAAAATATATTCAGGATTTTCAAGCGTATATTTTAGTTTTTGAACTAAGAAAATTATTTAGTTAAGTTTACTTGTGCAATGAGAATAGGTACCAATGTCTGTGTTGTGACGGAAGTATGAGCTGGTAACTCCATTATAACTAACTCTCCAATGATAACACAAAGTCACTCTGCTTTATGAGGTGTGCGAAGTGATAAAAATATATTTCCATATAGAACTTTGGACAAGATAAATGGAAAAGGGAAGCAATTGGTAACAGAACTATATTTTTTAGGGTTCCGTACTAAAAGATAAAATGACATCCTATTAAGTTTGTCTGGCACCAGGCTGTATATCAGAAACGGTGATAGCTAGACAGTTAAAATTTTTATATATTACTAGCTAACCCGGCAAACGTTGTTTTGCCATACAAATATCAGGGGTGGACATCCCTCATCACTTAGGGGTATGTAAAATAGATACTGGCTGATTCTCAGACCTACTGAATATGCATATAAAATTTCATAAAAATCGGTCAAGCCGTTTCGGAGGAGTATGGGAATGATTGTGACACGAGAATTTTATATATTAGATGTAGTTATATGTTAATGCTATAACAACAAACAAAAACAGGATTACAAATAATAATTTAAATGTGCTCCAATACGACAAACGTTTTAAGTGTAACATGATGACATACTTAGACGACATAATATCTCTCTTCATCCCATCAATGTTGGGCACAGGCGTCCCCCAATTTGGGTGGGATTATGGTCTACTGTGCCGCGTTGACCAGGTGTGTAGGCACAGGGTTTATCTTTGAGTTTTACTTCTCTCATAGATTATGTTATATATGTCTAAGGCCTAAGGAAAAGGGTGTGGACAATTGTATTTTAAATCCGTCACCACACAGACATTGTGACGATGGCATATGTGTTTATACTGTAAAGAAATCGAAACCGACATTTCACGAACAGCAATCTCCTACAGCACTACAGGGCCCTTGCAATACAATGTCCACTTAATTTCATAAGCTACTCAAATCATCTGTCAGAAATGATCTAGGTTTGAGTCATGCTAAGCTAGGCTAAAACCCGTACCAGGTGCCAGTTGATATAAAGTTATGACAGTTAGTTAAATTTCAGGAGTATAATTGGAATTTAATTTACTTGCGCCTAGGTTGCTCGGAAAACTTCTAGACTATTATTCACCTGTATCAAAATTTAAAAGGGAATCCTATTATTATGAACTCGCTGCCCATCCGTCTGTCACCAGGCTGTGTATTGAGATTGGTGACAGGTAGAGAGTTGACATTTTTAGAAATAAATAAATAAAAAAATATTTATGCACATTTCACACAACGTCCTCTGTTCCCAATGTAAACTATATTTCTAAACTTAACTAAAAATGAATTCTGATAGTGTCGATAACACCATTCGGAAAATGTTAACTGAACTTACTTATTATGAAAACTGTGTATTATAGACTAACGGTCTTATTCATAATGACTTATCGGAGGTTTAAAAGTTCGCTAAAATAGGTTCGCGAAAATTGTCAAAACTTGTTATTCATAATAGTCTTTTTACGCTTAACCGTTTATTATCTCTCTGATAAAATCTTCCTAAATATTTCAAATAGATCTAGATCCAATATTTTTCAAATCGATACATATTTTGAAGAGCCTCGTGGTTGAGTGGTTCATGTAACGAACTGCCAATCAAGAGGTCGCGGGTTCGATTCCCGCTCGGGAAAATCATTTGTGTGATTTTTCTAATTGTTATACAAATGTTTGTACTGCGTCTGGGTGTTTCTATGTATTATAAGAATGTATTTACAAAAAAAATGTAGTTTATTATGTATTCTATCTGTATTCTGGTACCCATAACACATGCATATAAGCTTAGCTTGGGACCAGAGGACGTTGTGTGAAATGTCCGTGAATATTTATTTATTTTATTATGCAACTCAATTATTTGCGCAATTTGTACAGATAATTGGTACTAGTGTTTCAATATTCAAATACATATTAATTTATTCACACAGATTCAAGCAAATTTCGGTTGATTTGACTCAAATTATGTGATTGCTTCCCATTATATATGAATTGATAATTTACATCTGAATTTGTTTTATTATCAACATAAACCAAAATTCTAATCGAAAAACGGTGCAAGCATTAACATAATATTAGATTTTTATGTATCTTTATATATGTATGTATATAAATCTTCTGTACGTGTGTTTGTAATTGAACTCCTCCTAAACGGCTGGACCGATTTTGATAAAATTTGTTGTGTGTATTCAAGGGGGTTTGAGGATGGTTTAGATTCACAATTGGCTGGACCGATTTTAATGAAATTTTTTGTTGTTGATTTTTACACAGAATTGTATGGCAAAACAACGTTTGCCGGGGCCTTATAATTTTGAGTATAGATGCTATAAATTGCGAAGTATTTTTTCTGTTTGTTGTACTTTCATTTATACCTATCTCTGATTTTCAGATACCAATAACCTTTTCTAGGAAACTATAGACTACTGACAAGTTACGCTAGAGTAAGATTTCCTTATTTAAATAGCCGCTGAATGGCTAAGATCTTTATCTATACTTACTAATATTTTAAAGCTGAAGAACTTGTTTGTTTGTTTGTTTTAACGCGCTAATGTAAGAAACGACTGGTTGGAATTGGAAAATTATGTTTTTGTGTGTGAGAGCCTATTTATCAAGGAAGGCAATAGTATATATAACATCACGCTGCGACCAATAGGAGTGAAGCATCAGTGAAAAATATTGCAGTAACAGGGAAAATTTTCTTAACCTCTCAACTGCTACACGTACGAAGTCACGGGTAACAGTTAGTTAAAAATAATAACGTAGTTTATTGTCTGTGTTAATTGTATTGACCTGCCGTAACTACATTAGTAAAAAAAAATATTTTACGTCTATGGTGAAACTTTATTACTAAGGAAAATATGTTAAATATATTTATAGGGTACCAGTGCAATAACCCACCTTCCTGTACTTTCTACATTAAAATGTTTCATAACATGAAAATCCGTGACGCATTAAATTTCTATTAATAATTAATCTCAAAAGCTCAGTATCATTGTTGAGTCATAATGGCGCCAACTGTCACATGATATTGTAAGCATCATGTTTTGTACAAGGATGTAGTGATCCATATACTACTGGATTGGGTACTCCTTATTGTTTAGGTCTTGCAAAACTGCGAGTAACAGAATAATTTCGTTAGTTAAAAAGTAAAAAACACGCTTGAAAATCCTGAATATATTATTAAATAATTGCATTGTCATCGGTCCTTGATATGTGTGCACAATTTCAGATCAATCCGAATACTGCAAGTTGGTGAAAATCGTGTTCAAATATTCCGTTACATAGATTAATACATTGATAGATACATACCAAAGATATAAAAGCGTGTTAAAAAGCATACAAAACAACTTCGAATGTCGCTACACAATTTACAACTAAGTGTTAAAACTGTCCCATTTCATAAAGGCGATTTCTTTTGCATTTAGCGAAAGAGTAATATGTATTTTTTTGCATAAGTTAACGGCTATGCCACACAGTTTTAAGATCAATGATGTCGACTGGATTGACCTATTAGGCAATGTCTGAGAATATCTGATATTTAATAAGCAAAATTATAGTGGAATGATCACCATAAGCGGAACTTGAACCCACGACCCCGTAAAACCGTTCCGTTGATCTCCCAACTGAGCTATCATGGTTCTTACACAATGCAGTATTAAGCAAAAACATGTCAAGTCCATTAATAAATTAATGTCTGATATTCTCTAAATAATCGATCCAAAAACTTATTTTAAACCAGTAATATAAAAATATTTTTCTTTTTTTCTTTGTTTCTTTATTTATTTCTTTCTATTTGTACATGACTCAAACTAAAAAAACTATGGACATAAAGGGCCGTTGTGGTTAGCATTCTTCATCTTGAAAATATCTCTTATTAAATTTCAATACAGTCCTCTTTCTAGTTACACGGAATATTTCCAAACTCTATGGTATTTTCGTCTGTATCGTTCTGAAATTGTCTCTTCGTCTGTACGACTCCAATGCCCATATAAGCGCCATTTCTGAACCGTTAATCGTTCGACTTGAACAAATAAGTCTCCACCCTGAAGGAAATAAGAGGAAATACGAAATGCATTGCGACACGATTCCTCCCCGCTTTGAGCTGTCAATGAAGTTTGTTTCTCAGCTACATTATGTCTGAGGCCATTGTTCTATAACGGCATTGTTTTCATCGATCCTATTGTCAACTGTGATATTATTGTATTAAAACAATATCTTTTTAATTTAGTTATTTTCAGTAGTTTTACTTTTGGTAATTCAGCATTTTTAGTAGATTTATGATTTCTAAAGTTCCGTAGCTAAAAGTAAAATGGTGTCTCACCAGGTTATATCTCTGGAACGACAAAAGATATTAGTCTGAAAATTTCACAGTTTATGTACCTATATCAAATTTATCCCATAACAACAAGTACTCATCATCATTCTTTTGCCTTTATCCTGTTATTTAGGGTTCCATTATCTCCGGTACTGTGAGAGCCAGAGAGTTGAAAATTTCATAGATTGTTTTGTTGGTATTATCATAGTATATTTCCTCCGTGTGGTGACGGATTAAGAATGCAAGTGTTATCCTCATCATATCTCATCTGCTTCCAAGGGTGCTGTAAAAGTCAGCTAAGGGATGTTGCACACAGATAACATCCTCTGTGAGAGAAGGAAAACTCTAAAATAAATCCTGTGACGACCATAATCCTTCCAAAGCGGAGGAGGCTCGTCCCCAACAGTGACACGTAAATGGGCTAGACATAGGCGGTTGGTATAACAACAACTAATACTTATCGTCATCAATCTCTTACGATAATAAAAGTAAGGAACCCCTTCGTGTGCGAGTCCAACACGCACTTGACTGGTTTTTGACCTAGAATTAAGTGCTTAAATCTTTACTTAACATTATTTTTGTTTCTTTAAAACTAAAATAAACATTTTCTTACAAAAACACCCAAGAACAACTTGAATATACCAGTTGTATGTTTTATTTATTCCTTGTAAACAAATTATGTTCGGACCGAAAGAAAATTAATCTCCTCTTAAATCTCTAGATTAGTTTTAAGAGCTGCTAAACACGAATTAGACGTCGCTTCCTAAAGTAATTAATTTAATTCGAACGATTTATGAGCCGAGGTCCCACTGTATTTGATTAGCGTTAAGAGCTAATAATATTGTCGTTCAGTTTTATGGTATTATTCATAATGACTTATCGGAGGTTTAAAAGTTCGCTAATATCGATTCGCGAAAATTGTCAAAACTTGTTATTCATAATAGTCTTTTTACGATAAAAGGTTTTTGTCTCTGCGATAAAATCTCCCTTTAAACCTCCGATAAGTCATTATGAATAAGACCATTATCTACACATTTAATTAGAATAGCAATTATATTTCAGACAAAATTAAATAAACTCTGTTAAAGTGACATTTCGTATATAACTCAATAAAATTTAGTTCTATGATTTTTAATTTTCTTTTTTTTCGTATTCCTGTATTCTTTCGTCATTCTTTGTTGTGATACAATAAAAATATAATTGAATACAAGACATTAGAAGAAAAGGCGTGCAGCAAACTTTCTTGTGACATAGATTTAAGGAGAAAGAATGTTTCCTGCTTAAATGAAACGAAAATTTACATGTACAGAATAAATTTCATAACGCGCGTCGCAGCCGCATGTTGCGGTCATGGAACTATTCAATGCTACCTTTATGATTGAAGCGAAGCCAAAAGCTTGAAAACTATTTATAAGTAACACAAAATTCTTGTTTTCTTGAGATGCTTTATAACTAGGTTTTACGTTAATGTCACGGCCGCTATTCGCATTCAACGTCACCTAGTCCTATCTGGCCGATGTACCGGCCACACCGTTGAAAGTAATCGTTAAAAGCTTTTTACTACCATTATGAGATTTTTATTAACAAGAAATGTAAACACTTCGTAGCCATTTAATTTTATACTGTAAATAGATTTTAGTAAATAGAAATATTTAATTTACGCAAAAGATTATTTACAGTTAGGACCTTAAAGTAATCAAAGAACTAATACAATGACAAACTTTGTGGTGTTGTAAAGTAATAGTGAAGTTACTTGGTGTGATTCAAATAGTTTGTTCAATGGCCATTTATGGCAATTAAACCATGGGCATTATCTAGTCTTAACTTATTAAAAAACAAAATCGTTATTTTTGTATGTCCATCTGTGAGCTTATAACTTCAAAAGCCCGAAACGGATATTAATGCGGTTTTTTTAAATGATAGAGTGGTTTAAATGGATGAGTTTTTTGTATAATTTGTTAAATTTTGGATTCAAAATTCCAACCGTATGAAGTTGGGATCACCAGCTAGTAATAAATATAATAAATGTTTCTACAGACTGTAGACAAAAGTTTTTAGCTTAAATTCAATATTTTTACTCTTGACGGGCTTCGTGGTGTAGTGGTTCATATAACGGACTGCCGATCACGAGGTCACGGGTTCGATTCTTGCCTCTGACAATCATTTGTGTGATGTTTATAAATGTCAAACAAATGTTTGTCCTGCGTCTGGGTGTTTACTATGTATTAAAAGTATGTATTTACAAAAGAAAAGTAGGCTATGTATTCTATCCGTGTTCTGGTACCCATAACACAAGCATAATAAGCTTAGCTTGGGACCAGAGGACGTTGTGTGAAATGTCCATGAATATTTATTTATTCAACAATTGTCTTTCAGCCATGTTTATAGATGCACTCATTCATTCATCCATTAACATTTCTCCGTCCACTGCTGGACAAAAGCCTCGCCATAGAACGCCACAACACGCAATTATAGATTAATCATTATAGATAAGGTAAAAAGCCCTATCTTTTCAGATCGAGTTAATGACAATCACTGGTTTTACTCAATTTGGAAAACTCCTAAGCTTTGCACAAAGTCAGCAGATTGTGATTACCAAAGGCTCGGAGCATTAAATAACAGGAGTGGTTGTTGTCATGGGAACTCTCTGAAAAAAGTACGAGGACAATGTTTTAATCTCATGGTGGACAAACAATGTCGGCGCTTGGTGTGCTTGTTATAAATTATTGTGTGCCAATTTTATACGTGTGCGTGCACAGCGACGCGATAGAAACAAACATTTATGTATTTGCGTGTGTTTTCACAGCACACCACTAACATTAGCATAAAAGCAAAATATACATAATATTTTACAAAATGATATCGTATCTCATCAATAAGTAAAAACCACATTTAAATGCTTGTTGATTTTAAAAAAGGCCTGATTTGTTTTGAATTATTGTATTGTTTTAGGTCCTTTATACGTATACAAAATTACAGATTATTTAGATTATTTGAATGGAATAAAAATCACTTTTAAAAATTCTGTTACATAGATTAACAGATAGATAGTAAATATTATTGCACATGCGTGACGG